>VYXB01005522.1:958822-1001618 GCA_013397135.1 Pachyramphus minor | reverse complement strand
GGGGGGGAGGAAAGAGAATTTGAAAGAGAGTAGGTTTAGATTAGATATTATGAAAAAAAAAAATCTTTACTGTGAGACTGGTGAGGTACTGGAATAGGTTGCCCAGACAAGGGAATACACCATCCCTGGAGATGTTTAGGGCTAGGTTGGGTGGAGCTCTGAGCAGCTTAGTCTGGTAGAAGATGCTCCATGGCAGGCAGGTTGGAACTAAATGGTCTGTAGGGTCCCTTGCAACCCAAACCATTCTGTGGTTCTATGATTCTATACACTGTGAAAGTACATTGTGAAAGTACAAAATATTACCCCTTCATGGAACAGCCAGATTACCTCTAGATGTGAGGGAGAAGATGGTGGGACAATGACAAGTGGTAAATTCTGTGACAGCTACAAAGTCAGTTGCACATAAGGACAACAGTGAGGGAATAGCCTCAAGAATGAGGAAAATCTTAAATTGCTTCTAATCTAAAATGTGAAATACAGCACATTTGACAATATATGACATACAGACAACCTATTTTTGAGGTTGTATGTGGACTTTATTCAGCCTTAAATATTAATTAGTAAAACCACATTTCACAGTAACCTGTGAAATGTGAAAATAAATGGAAATTAGTAAACTGCAGCTAAAAGAAATACATTCTTTCCCTCCATGGAAAAAGAACATATTTTGTAGCAAACTATTCAGGTTGCTATTATATGGTCTCCTACAGATGTCAAATCTCCACAAGTGAGACAGGATTCTAAGAAAGCACACAGTTTGTCACCAGATGAAAAAGCAGGGCATATAAACTGAGGCTTTGGAGAAATATATTACTAGAGACTAGATGCAAACAAAAATACACAAACATTGTAAACATAAAAGCTATTTCCTTCTTCCTGTGGTGATACACTTTACAAAGTGCTTTCATTATTGTGCTGCATTTCTGTGTGAAATTTGCTTCTGAAATGCCTTTCTATTCTTCTGCTGATGCTTTACTCTCCTGGTTTCTTTTCCCCCTGTAAGAAGGAAGAATTAGAATACTGACATAATTCTGAGAAGAATGAATCACACCTTTCTTTCAAATCATGGTCAAATCTAGTATTGGAAGTAAAAGTCTCTTTGGTAATATGTAGCCTTTTTCTAGACAGATTTATATTAAATGTCCATTGTTTGAATGCATTGCACTGAGATGCAACTAAACAGCTTCTTCCATAGGAAATAGGATAGGCATTCTCCTTATAATAAGAAGTTCAGTAACTTTAGATTGTGACTAAAACACATGATATAAACCTGTATATAAAAAGATTCTATGAATAATATAATTTCATATAACACAGCAGGCATCAAATAAGTATCAGAGCACAATCAGTTGGCATGTTTCCTGCTCATATTTTAAGGAAATCATAACACACCCACGCATTAAGATATCAAGCAGGTTATATTGTTCAGTTGATTCCAGAACAGATTATAAATTTCAGCTGATACATCAGTTAAGGTCTGTGATTTCAAACAGGACTGTACCAATTCAACAGCAAGTTTACACTTCTATTGGTATCATACCCTTGAACAGACTAATCTTACTACTGTAAGATTGTTGTGTCCTGTAAAAGCAGAATTTCCATTTTTTGCTGCATCACAGAGGGCTCGTGCTAACTATACTTTTTGTGTAAGGCTCTCGTTGTGACCTGTCAGACTTGTTATCAACTCCTTCTGAGAGCTCAATGTGTGAACCAGAGTTTGGTATCTGCTGTCTCTTCTGATTATGTACAATTTTATCATGGGATAACAACAAAAGTCTTAAAAATATGAGCAAAGTCTTGAAAATATGAGCAAGGTCTTGAAAATGTGAGCATGGGTTGAAAGCAGAGGGCCCAGAATGATAAAAATTCACTGATGGTCAATTACTGATCACTGAGAAAACATAGCCTTTGAGAGCTGAGGTTTTGCTTTTAGAAAAAAAAACAGCAGAAGTTGAGCAAAGTTAAAAAAGAGCAGGGCAGCAGGAGAAGACACGTGCCTTGGCCTGGGAAAACTATTCCACCTCAGTGCTGCAGAGTACAAGGTCTAGAGGGAGGGGAGGCTATGGGTTAGCAATTCTCTAAAAATGTGTCTTACAAAAGGAAGAGATAACAAATTTGAGGATCTGGGAAAGGAAAAAAACCCAACAACTACTGCATTTCTGCTTTCTCTTTTCAACAAGCTCTGAAGGCTGACTAACCAGAGAGGTAAGATTTTATAAAGGACTGTAGCCTGTTGTTCTACATATTGTTGCATATTCCCAGCTAATATAAGAAGTGATTATTATGAACTGACTCTTTGGAATAACTATTGATAATGATAAATAATGTGTAAGAGCTATAAGCACGTGGTGTATCATTAGAATCACTAGAAACCCCAGTCTAGCTAAATTCTATCTTAAAGATAGATATCGAACTATCAGTCTTCTAAACTCTTCCTTCCTAAAGTACTTTTCTCAAAAGATGCTACTAATCCTAATCAATTAGGTACTGCATTTCATGGACATTATTTATAAATATTACTTGCTTATTATCTTAATTCTTGGGTGTAATATCATATACCAACTTTGACTACCCTTCATGAAATTTGTATTCTTAAATACAGTGAACCTCTCAACACCTGTCTTTATATGTGTCACTACAGGGAGGAACTGGTTCTGCTATCTGTGATTAATGAAAACAAAGTCAAAACTATTAATAGTTACCTGTTTCAATGCCCTGTACCTATTATTGTCTCTATTGTCTATACAATCTGCACCTCGCTTTTTTACTTTAGCAGTCATTCCATTCTGTGGTGAACTATTGTTATTGACATTTCTTTCATTTCTTTTTATAACACATCACATAGTAGACCTCAACTGAATCTATCATGCAGAATGTAACACAACACATTCATAGACATTTCTTTATATAGCACTATCTAGGATGAAGTCACAAGAAAAAGTTTTACTGCATGAATTTGTCAGCAATTCATAGTTAACATTAAAAAAATATGCTATCTTGCCAACTTTTATTACCATGTGTGCTTCATAATACACTGAAGGAAACTGTAGTCCAGCTAAATGAGTATATACTAAAAGGAATAAACCTATTAAAAAGGAAAGCCTCCTCTGCATCAAATTTAAGATGCAATAAAGGCTTCTTTTCAAGTACATTTTTGTTAAAAAGGATACATTAACCATATACCAAAGCTGAATTTATTTGTACAATTCATAAGTCTTTTTAAATAAATGCCTTTTCAAAGAATTCAATTGAAAAAAATAAACAAATAAATGAAACACTGGGGAAACAGGACATTTCCAGCTTCTGTTGTACTGAAAAACTGTATGAGGTAGTATATTTTAATAAAGATGGCCTTTTAGCAATCTGATAAATAACAATGAATTCCTGCCTTTCCTCTACTTCAGAAATATTGAAATGTCATATTCAGAAAACTTTTATCTTTATTTCTGTATTTCTTATTTTCTGAAGCTAGCTGCCATTATTGATAGGAACTTACTTTTGCTTCATTTGTTAGGTGAAATATAAGCAGATAAATTGTGTTTCTTTTCAATGCAAGAATCACCTTAAAAGTTTTTCAAGTTATTCTGTAAATATGTGCTCCAGTAAGCTGAAAGCTAGTAATATAAATGTATTATTATATAGTACACTATGTAATATGCCTTTCACCAACCAGGTCAAATATAAGTCAGATTTACATGCTTTATATTAGACTCCTGGTGCACATGCTGAGTACAGGAAGACTCACACCTGGAGTACTGGATGTACAGAAGAGACAGATACATCAAAATGAGGATGAATTTCTTGATCTGTATAGTTTTTCCAGTGTAGGTTTATTGGCTCTTTTGAAAAAAAAGACAATTGTGATACAATTCTGGAATAAGAATGAAGGCTCGACTGGTGAAGAGTGGTGAAGGCTAGACTGGCGAAGAGGTCCTGGTGAAAAAGGCTGCTGTTGAACAGACACAGACACACAAAAAAAGCTTCTTTGAGCCTATATATAAAATAAAGTCTGAGAAACTTCTTCTCTGAGTTGTATACAGTGTAGACCCAGCTTATGCAGAGGGAAGGTAAATAGTTTGACCTGTTTATGTCAGTCTTAATAACCTTATGTTGCTACCTTTATGTACTATATTAGTATTGACAACACAGAGAGATTTCTGTGGGTGATAGAAACCAAGCATTTTGAAGTGACTGAGACAAAATCAATAGAATTGGTATGTCCTTGGGATTTCTGACTTGTCTTTTTCAGTGGGTGATTTCATTAGAATAAGCAGTGAGCAAGGACAACCTTTATTCATATGTTATTATGATAATTTACATAAATTAAGGTCTTGCAATCTTTTGTTCACTTTGTTTATTTAGCACAAGATCTTCCCCCAAAAAAACCTTCTCTGAGATCAGAGATGACATGATTATACAGACATTTACTAATGCATGTTAGGGAGGAAAAAAGTTGTGATTGAAGGAAAATGGAAGACCTAATAGTAAGTGGAGGTGATCCACGATGCTGTGATTTCCTAATTAATGCATCAGAATCAGTGTGTCACATGTTCCACATCATTTCAGATGGGAGAAGCACTGCTGTCATATCACACATCTCCTGCCTTCAATATGGCTAGACCCAGTCTTGGGGGTTTGATAAATGATAGTCCTGAGAGACATAAATAACTGAAACGACTGTCTAAGTTAGAGCAAATCAAAAAAAAGAATGGATATATGGGATAAGGTTGTCTAATAAGCTATCTAAATTACTCAGATTTATAACAGCAATCCTTCCAAAGCACCAAAATAGTAGAGATGACCACTGCTGCTTGCAGGAGTTTTAACAGAATAGAGAACAATTAGAGAAAGGATTTTTTAAAAATGCTGTTCTAAGATGCTGTCTGTGTCCTTCTCAAATGAAAATGCAAACTAATTACTCTCTGTTACTTTTATTGGCAATCTTACCATCTTGATTGTGTACAATATCACTGTACAAAGTCATAGTATACATCATGATGAGACTTGTACTGAGTACAAGTACTGAGTACTTGTACTTGTACTTAAGTTCTTTAACTTAAAAAATAATTTGTGATCAATTACTTCTGAGTAATCAACATTATATACCGTTAATATAATTTTCCAGATCCAGCAATCAGCATCTGGCAATACATTGGCTTCTCAAGGAAACCTTGACAACCCTGTACATCAGCTTTTGCGTCTCTTTTAAGCCAGAATGAATTTATTTCTGTAATATTTGTTGCATTGTACAATTAATAAAATCAAGGCACATGAGAAGCAGACCTAATTTTTTGTGCATGCTGAATTATACTACTGCTGCTAACGAAATATCAAACTTATAACACTGTGATATTTCAGTATTTAATAATGATTGTAAAATACTTTGAAAACTACTAGGAAAAAATTGTCATAACTGTTGGGTATAAATTTTCTGTCAGAAATTCAGCCTAACTTCAATCAAAATAATTGAGAATTACATCTGCTAAAAAAGACTAAAAAACTGGTGTATAGTTTAGTAACAAAACAAAATGAATCCAAAATACGGTCAGAACATCTTATTTCAACTCATTTATTTTGTTCTCTTTGACACAATTTAATTTCAAACTACTTTAGATATGGATTTGTCCAGACATATTGTCTGTGTTTTCTTTCATTAAGTGAGTTTGAGAATTAGGCTAGTTTAGCTATTTTGGTTGTGAGGTCACTGAGAGAAGTGAGTGATATCAATTTGTATGACTTATATAAGTCAGAAGGGTTGAAATTAAGGCTGTGATTGCACAGCTGTGAACTGGCACAATGGAACAATGAAGAAAATAGAGTCACTCTATCTCCTCCTTCCTCTTTTTAATCTGCTCTTTTAACTATAAAAAGTCTGAAGCTGAAGCCACTAATACAGATCTCAGCAGCTATGTATAATTACTTTTGCAGTACAAACATAAAAGCAGTATTGCATCACTGCTTTCAGTGGTTGCCCACTGAAAATAAACTAGGTTCCCTTGTCACCCCACTATATGAAGAAGCAGGCAGAGCACAGCTGTGCATATGTTCTCTGGAAACATTTACCTGTGATTCTGTAAGATAAGAGCAGCAACATCCTCATCTCTATGAGGCATCTACAGCAGATTGTATATAAAATCTGAATATGGATTAAATGTATTAATGTATCAAAATATGTATCAATACCTTATTATTAATGTATTTATTAGTGTCCACAGAAAGAAGAAAGGTTTATCTAGACTAATGTCTTGATAAAAAATAAAGAACACAAAAGCTTGCTGAGCAATAATGAGGTTGTATTTGGGCTGTAATTAGTCTACCAAACTTCTCTATCTCTCTCTTTTTTTTTTTTTTACATTAATAATATGATTTAATTTGTTTTGTTGTGTTTGTGACAATGTAGATTATGTTGAACCCTTGCCAATATGTTCATAATAACTGGCTACTCTGTTTTAGAAAGGTCCTACATTGTTCCTGGAACTGTCTTTGCCCAAGGATCACATATTTTAATATCTGTCTTTCAGCCAGTTTTCTTTTGTTACCCAACTTGTAGAAACTTCCTTTATTTAAGACTATACCCTCTATATGGTTAAAACTGATTAAAACAGTGAAACCATTTCACAGAAACACCTCCTTAAGTAATACAAAAAAGAAAAAAAAGAAGTTTCTTTTTTTCTTTGTCTGGAAAAGCATTTCTTCATATACAATTCCAGCCCCATTATGGAGTTCCAAAAGTGTCAACTGTTGGGATGATGGGGAAAAGCTCTGTTAGACATGGGAGGTCTGGATCATGAAACAGCTGATATTATAGCAGCATTATTTGTTATGCTTTGAGATGGTGCCCTACGATGCATGCATCAATAGTGTTACATGGTGATCAAAACCATGAAACCAAAACTGTCTGTATGACAATTCTGAAACAGATTATCACATGCACTAAGGACAAAGTCATGTAACTAAGTACAGCTTCTCTCATAAATACTGGAGTATTTCTTCCATTCCTTGCATTGTCTCATTGCCTGCCTTTTCTATTTTTTATATATATTTTTCTCTCTTATTATTCTTGGTTTTCGCTTCTTCCACTCCTTTCTCACCCAATGACAAAATTTAGCTTAATTAACTGACAGTTTTTCTTGTGCATTCTTTACCCTTTTCCAGCTTGCGTAATTAAAATTCTTAAAACTGAATTCAAAAGTCCTGATACTTTTGTGTATCAATATTTAAAAAAATACCTTTAATAATTTCCAAATCAAAATATTGATTGGATCAAAACTGAGTAGTGATATTGTATTTTCCAATGCAGAATAAATTTTTATTTTCCAAACAGTACAAGTTTCAACACAGTCTTACTATCTTTCTTGTTCTGAGTGACATGCTGAGCAACATTCTTAATGACTGGTTAATTTTTCTAAAATATTTTATGCACTTTACTATAGGGTAGACCTTGCCAAAAATGCAATGTTTTCAATGCAACATGGAATATACAGATTTGGAATTTATCATTTATAGACTAATATGAACTCTACTGCCATTTAGTATCCATATATATATATTATTGTTATTGTTTCTACTTACAATTTAGCTTATATCCAAATAATAATTATCTACTTCTTTCCCATTTCAGTATTTTTTTTCTTTTTTTTGAAGTGTTGGAAAATAAAAAAAACCAGAAATTTCTTCACAAGTTAAGTGTTGTAAAATAATTTATGTTTTCAAATTAACCAGCATAATGGATGTCTTGTATAAATTGTTTGCAAGGAATGGTATCTTACTGTTACCTTTTGGTTTACAGATCAATTATAAATATATACCACTGACTTTAACAATAGAAGAGTTAGAACACAAGCACAAAACTGTTGCTCTGAATTCTCTTTGCCATATGTTTCACTATCTTTAAGCCTTCATTTGGCCTGCTAGTTTCTCACACATATTATAAACAGTAAAGATCCTGCCAATACCTTCACTTACAGGCTTTCAATGTTTTGTGCCTTTGGCTGAGAGAGCCTGATAGTTAAGCAAATGCAATTAGTCAGTTCGTCTGTGATCTGATAACTGGTCCAGTAAGAACAGTAATTACAGCCACTAATGATACTGCTCATGTAGAATCTCATCTTTCCCTGACATTGTTGCAGCTATGTTAAAGGAAATTAGCATGTTAAAACCTATAAATAAGAGAATTTTCTTTTAAAAAATGCAATCCAAACATTAAAATAATTGTAATCAAATAATTGTCTATTCATCAAATGAACTGGTGTTTTTGATTCACATTTTGTAAAAGCTATAGAACACTTTAAATGCAACATTTTAATATATTTTTTTATACTCTTATAGAGGGTAATATTTGAAACTTGACAGACAGAAAGATGTTTTTATTTAGAACTACAGTACAAATTTAATTAACAAACACCATTTATGATGAATATGCAAAAAAAGTTGCAATTAATTAGATTCCCTCCCAAACTAATACCAAAACCCCCAAATACTTAGAAAGGGATGACTGATGTTCTATGTACAGCCACTCACTGTATTTTTGGTAGCAGTCTATCCGAAACACCATTATCAGTATTATAAAGCTGTAGGGTATATAATGAGAATCTCAATCAGCCCTCAGTGATACAATATGCAGTGTCCACCATTCCTAGGTCAGTGTTCCTAGGGCAGAAAGAAATATCTCTGTAACTACTATATGCTCTGATGGAGGTCATAATTGGTTTGGAATCCTTGTCCCACTTCATTTCACTAACAATCTTTTGCTAGACTTCATTTAATCCTAAGGATACTAGAAGCATGTTGAATTTCTTACTTCTCTGACATTAAAAAAATAATGATTTTTCAGTCTAATATTCTAAATTCAACTATGATTCATTAAAGGTAAATGAGAAAGCTAATTTCTATATTTAAATTCTACTTCTATTATGAATTCTGCAATAGGTGAGATTGTAAAGGAGACTCAGAGCTAACTGAATATCAGCTGGTTGCATGTTCTCCACGCCCACTATGCAGTTAGTGGTAAAAGTGTAGTCTGCTTAGTACTGGCCTACTGTATGGCTTTCAACTGCCAAGAAATAAAGGTGTACAATAAGAAGAAACAGGAGCCCAAATATTTAAAGCCATGTAGGACGTCCTCTGAAGTCACTGGAAATTCTTGCCAACTATTAAAAGTGAAAAGTACTGAGTGCTTCCAGCCTGCACATCTTGTACCTCTTACCACATAAAATTTGTCCAAATGAGCTGACTGTGCTCCCCTTGGAATCCGTGGAGCATCTGAAGAGCAGCATTGCACAGATTTGAATACTAGATGCACAACCTGCCTTGAAGGTGCACATAATTTCCCAGAGCATCTGTGTAATGCAGAATGTGATTAGGCCCTAATTTACATTATTCTCTTCATTTAATGTATTGTATTTCAGGAACTCATTATTCTTTATCCTCTTCTCTGAACGCATTCCATTTCATCTTCTGGTGAAACATCTGTGCTTAATTAATTACTGTGGACCTAATAAAAACAATCTGTAGACAATTTAATATTTTTGTGTTCAATAGATCCAATGTACTAAGAGAATTCACTTTGGAGAAAGCAAGTCTCTCATTGCTTAGGCCCTAAATATATATATATCAACATTTTATACTCTGTTGAATGCTGTTAATATACACTAACATGTGGACGAACTCCAGGTAAGCAATATTTGGTAGTGACAGCTAATGACAATTGGGTTTCAGGGGTTTTTCGTTTGGTTTTCCTCCTCCCCTTGTGCTAATAAAAACAGTACTCTTTTTGGTTAATTTGAAGTTTGTAATAATGTTAACTGCAAAAATCAGCTTTTATGAAATGAAGCTTCATAAATACTGTTGGACTTTCCAGTGAGATTCCCAAGCAAGTATAAACAATCTCATTGTTAAATATTTGTAACACTTTCAGTAGGAGCAGTGGTTGCTTCCCTTTATCTTATCCAAATGTAAAATAACAATAAATAATAGATTTGCATGCAAGCTCTTTTTTTTTATATGACATTTCTGTCTTAAAATCAGTTTTGCAGTCCTAAAAAAAAAGGCCTTTCTGCCCCCGCTGTAGCCAACAGCACAACAAGAAAAAAATGAACAGCAAGCAAACCTGCCTTATGCTTAAAATCCCTGAATAACATACAAGAAGTGAAGTTCTAACTTTCAACTGTTTCTACTGTAGGACTTGTGTTTGTCTTTAGATTTAAGAACAGGACAAAAGATAAAATACAAAAGTCTTCTGGGGATGTAATACACATATTAGGCATGGAAATAGACAATAGATGTTCGTGTTAATCAGCCAGTTTGTATGTCCTAAAAGACCATAAAAATGGCCTCTAGCTGGGACATCTCATGGTTCCTGTGTCATAGATTTTGTGGATTTATTGGGTCTGGCTGAGCTGGAGTTCATTCCCCATAGCAGCCCTCACAGTGCTGTGCTTGGCATTGGTAGCTAGAAAGGTGTTGATATCACACCAGTGTTTCCGCTACTGCTGAGCAGTGCTGGCACAACATCAGCATTGTTGTTCAACATCCCTCCCTCCAGCCAGGGGCTGGGGGTGGGCAAGATCTTTTGAGTGGACACAGGTAGGCCAGCTGACCCAAACTAACCAAAGGGATATTCCATACCATATGACATCAGCTCAGATATAAAAGCTAAGGAAAGGAGCAGGAAAGGGGGAGCAGTCATTATTCACAATGTTTGCCTTCTGGAGGAACAACTCTGCATGCTGAAGCCCTGTTTCCCAGGAAGCTGACAGACGTTGCTTGATGACGGAAAGTAGATAATAAACCTATTTTTGCCTCTTTGTTTATGTGTGCACAAATTTTTGCTTTTGCAAAAAAAGGACATTTTAAATGTCATTACGCTTATGATTAACCAACTAAAATTCAGTCCAGATGTTTTATCCCAAGACAGATGCTGAAAAACATTGTGAAAACATATAAAACTTCTTTCTGACTTGAACTTCCTAATATAATAAAAATCTGTTCATACTATGTTATTTATATCTGTTCATTTCTGTTCTCATTTCTAAGCCCATTTCTAGAAGACAGACACTTTTTCACCTGAATTCTGAGAAATTTAATTAAAACGCATTTATCCAGCATGTTGGTATTTAACCAGATCTATTGTTCTGTACAAAAATAAAACCATTTCCATGGCTATTGTTTAAAATACAGAGGATAAGATGGCACCTTTCATGCATGATATGCAAGAAAAAGTTAAATCTGTTCCTTTGCATTCAAGTCTTTCAATATAAATATTTATATACTCTCCTGATTATCAGGAGTTAAAACACAAGACTCTGTCCTCCTGTTTAAGCATATTTTTAATGAGATAACACTTCTTTCTCTCACAAATGCACAAACACATAGAAACACCTGTCTCTGAGAACTACCTTACATGTAATCTGTTCTTACATATTAGTAACAGATTCTATGGCAGTGGTTCAAAATCAAAGACTGTTCCTTTTCAGTTTTTGAGCAAAATGAAGCAGTTGCTTGCCTTCAAGGCAAGATTCTCAGGTAGATCTTAAGCAGAATGAGAAGTTTCTTTAAAGCCCAACCAAAACACTTCACCAAAGATCTAAAGCACAGACCACCTTATTTCCACCTTTCTGCCAATAAAACTTGGAACAAAATGGCTTTTTAAAATTCATCTCTGTTAGGCTGTCTTGCCTGTTTACTTTTTAAGCTCCTTCTTGCTGTTTTTCCAGAACATGTAATATAGAGCAATTTGTGCTTACTTTGGACTGCTAGGCACTTCTCTAATATAAATGCAAATAATAATATTAGAACTAAGAATCCCAAGAAAGTCTTATGTAATTCAATGCTTTAAAGTCAAGTAGTGCTTCTCAAAGTCTTTCCTGAGCAGAATGTTGTTCCATTTTAATTGTGTAACTTGCCTTTATCTAATCCTAAGTTTCATACAAGTATTATTTGTAGAAAATAAGAAAACTTAGAATGCACAAAGCAAGAATTAACAGCTTCCCAAAGGAAAAAACAAACTCCACAAACAAACAAACAAATGTATCCATTTTAAAATAGATACTGTTTTTTGTACAGGCAAGTATTTTGTAGTTAGCTCAATAAATAAATTCTATCAATAAAGCAATTCAGCCACAGAAGCACCTGGCTACTTAGGTAACCACTCTTGTAGTAAGAGAAATGTCCTCAGTATAATCCACAGGAAGACAAGAGAACTACTCTTTCAATACTTTCAAGAGGAGAAAAAACCCAGCCAGTATGAAATGATGAGGACACATTTTTCAGCATTGTCAAACCTTAATCATCTTCTATCACTTTAGCCAAGCTGTCTCTTTCTTATGAAGTTTCAGAGACCTGGAATCTCATACCTTAATAGTTCAAGCGCTTGACCTCCTAACTGGAGAAACTCGACTCACCTTATCTCAGTAGAGGATCCAAAAAGGGCAAACAACCAAGAATTGTATCTAGTGATGGACTAGACTTCTGAGTATTACATGCATTAGAATTGGACAGCTGTGAGGAAGCTTCTAAAATGAAGGCACTGAAAAAAATTAGACAATGGGCAAAATGATAAATGTGTTCACAGAAACTCTCCACACTGTACTTGCCAAAAAAAAAAAAAAAAAAAAAAAAAGAGTTTAGGACAATGTTTATTTTTACTTATGATGGTTGGAGTATTCGAAATTATTTACAGTAAAGCTACAGCAAAATTATGGCAAATAGTATCATACAAATACTGTCTCATAAAGGAATCTTTTCACAGTTAATCTGATCACAGAATCACAGAATTCTGATGTTGTAACTCCCATTAACATTAATAACAGACCCAAGGTAATAATATTCCTAAATAATTTTAACCGGAGTTTTAAAGGAAGTTCAAAAGGAAGACATTCCTTGAGGACATGGTTGGATGTTATAGGGCAATCTCACATAACATGGAGACATCACAGTATCTATACAGCCCCCAAAAGTAATACCCACAAAAATAATAAAAGTAATAATATGTACAATTTTGCAATGTAATTATAGTGCCTTAGACTCCTATAATTTTTTTCTAGTTGATAATTTAACCTTCCTCTATGTGATTTTAGTCCTTTAGTCCCCTTAGAAAAGGTTCTTTAAAAGGAAACAGTGATTATTAAGCATATTTGCAAGATCTCGTCCTCCAGCCACAGGTTTCTATATCCTCAGAAAGACTGTAGTCATGGAAATAAAAGGTCAGGTTTTGCACACAAGCTCCTTGGAAGGGGAATGAAGCTTCTGTTTCCTAGTTTTAGACTAAATTTAGGACTTCTGTCTCCTCTCGCGCTGTCCACTCCTTTACACATGTTCAGTGGGTTTCTATGCTGTCATCCACTGGGTGTAACATCTGTTAGTTTTGTTGGTTTTGCAGCTACTCTCTGAGATGGAACAAACTGATAGGAGAGGGAACAAACAGTATCATGGATTTGAGTCAGGAATCTCTCAAAATATTAATCAATTGTAATCTAACTTTTTCATTAAGTATTTTAGTACAATTTAATTCTTCTCTCTTTACCTTTTTCAAATTATTGTCTTATTCTTCTATTCCCTTATGTAACTAAGTCCAGATAAATAAGATAATTTTTAACACCATTTCTCATAAGCAATCTACCTTAAGTGTTCTTTAACTAAATAGCGTGTTTTGATCCAGCAAAATCTGTTCAAATGTAATTCCAAAGGATTCTGTGCAGAAATAAATTGTCCTTAATCAGAAAAAAAAACTGTATGAAAGGGAGAATACTGATAATTTTTTCATTCTCTCTGTCCAGTCTTTCTTCATGAAGCATGTTTTTTGTAAAATCAGCCTTTGAGGCAATGAGTTTGGTTTGCCTACAACATCCCATTGCATATGCATATGACTAAGAATTTTTGTTTGTGCTGCTTTCAAGAATATTTTTCAAATTATGTTGCTATATTTTAACCAGTAGAGACTGGGAATGAACTAGAAATGTCAAACATACTTTTAAGCCTGTAGTGAGTAAGTATCAGCTTTCAAGCTGATCAAAATTCAGGAACAGTAAGATTCAGTTTTGCCTCTCTTTCTTAGTTCTTCCTGTACCAGTCTGGTTAGACTAAACTATAAAACAGTGAATTTAAAATCTTCCTGTCTCCAATGTGGAACCATCAAAAATTGACTAATCCATGGTTAGACACAATACTTATTACATCCAATTTTTAAGGCATAAGAGGAAGTATGATACGAACACCAGAAACCAAACCAGACTTGGAATGTTCAGAAACAGACATGCAACAGTGTTCTACTAAACAGACTTTCAGTGATAAGATGGACTAAGAATGCACACAGAGGCAGCTATTGTCTCTAAGCTGACATGCAGCAACTTGATGGCATGTCTAAATGCTGTGATACAGTAAATATTTTATAATTTTAAATTAAAAAGCTTATGCAAAAAGCATTTTCAGTGAACAAAGTTGCTAACAAGCAGGTTCAAGTTTCAAAAGCATCCATGTTCTGCAATTATACTTGTTTGTTGACCACCATGTTGTGCTTTAATAAAAATCTGTGCTTCACACTCCATGTAATTACATTCTAAACCAGATATAATTACATCAATTTTCTGCTTTCAGTTGTTAACTGAAATCAGGATTTTTTTCTTAAGAAAAGGCTGAGGTTTTTTTTCTAATGTCCATAAAGTAATAAATAAATTGATACATAAATAATATTAAAAAAAAAACTGAAGAGATTTTATTTAAAAACTTATCTCAAAGCAATTTACCTTCAAGCAGAAATCAAGTAAAGGGTATGTCAGCCACAGAGATGAATATTTGGGTAGTTATGAGAAAGTAAAAGAAGGCTATAATAAGTAATTTTCAGTATTAAGTATATATCTCTCTAAACAGTTGCAAGAACATTAATGTTATGCAAAAAGTTTTAGTTTCCTTAGTTTAAAAGAAGTTTTTCTCCCCTACGGATTAGAAATCATAAGTTAAATTATAAAGTTTTATAGTTCTATAATTCTGGACAAGCATGTTCTATAGAGAATTTGTTATTGGATTCCCCGATCAAAATATTTTATTATTGATGCCAAAAAAGGAAAGTCTAATAATGAAGTAGGGTTGATGTAAAATGAACATCATAATTTTAATTTGCTTCATTCATGTGGGAGGTGTTCAAATAGTCGGATGGAGACATTTGCATAACCATCTTAACATATCAAAATGCATGGTATGTTGAAGGGCTAGGACAATGATACAGATTTCAAGAGGAAAAAACCAAAGTTTTACCACATCATTTTCATTTTTTAAAAAAGCTGGTACAGCATGTTATGTACATTTATTAAATTAAGATATTTAGTGTAAATGAATTTTAGGTACTCTTGAGAAAGAATCTGCACAATAGATTCAATTAAGATATTAATGTCATTATTCCCCCCATTGATAAAATTTAGAAAGTCTAATGCTTGTAAATGTATATCAATATCTCTCAGATGCAAACCACACTAATCAGTAGGAGAGGCCATTTGATCCTTCACCAGTTTATGAAAACATCTGACTCAAATGGGGAATTAATACAGAGGTAACAAAAAATGTCTGGAATATCACATTATACCACATTATACCACGTACCATACCACACCATACCAAAACTCTTCTTTCTTAACTAGTTTCAAACTTACTGGCATTTTTAAAAAGATTCTTTGGTTAGGCCTAACAATCTTGGAGCTTGATTTTCATATAATTTCACATAATTTCACTACTGTGAGTATTAGAACAAAGTCTGTGATGTTGCCTATTTCCAAATAAGGTTCCTTCCTTTAAAATCAACTACATGTAATGTCAAGACACACTACCCTGAAAATTTTAAGTAACAGTGGACATTAGTCCTGTAGGACTAATGATCAAATTTGGTAAAAATTCCAAGAAAATAATAAAAAATTTCTTTCTCTCTTAGAATCTTTTTGTTTGCTTTTTGGTTGTGTGTTTTTTTAATCATTATTATTTTTTTACTTTTGTTTTTGTTTTTTTTTCCCATTGAAATAGAAAGAAGGAAAAGGTTTTACTTCAGTACATAAATATTCTATATTCTTCAGATTGCATGTGAATTATCCATAAGAGCTGTGCCATGACTGGATGGTTCAGCCTGCAACATTCTTATTGTATCATTCAGATGAAGTTTTTAAATGTTTTAAGGATAGTTATCTCCTTTAGTATATTACACTGTGGTATTACACTCAGCTTCAGCAAGAAGCATTACTTATCTCAATAGCTTTTTAGTGTCATGGGTAATCAAAATTTCTTATAGCAATTGACTCTAGATACTACACATCTCAATCATAGCATGCAATGAAATGTCTGAATTTCATCTTAACACCACAGGGGGTCATTTCTTCTCTGACTTCACTTGTAATTTGTCCTACTTGTTCTTACCTTAGAGGTTTTTTAATTAGAAAAAAAATATGGAGTGACATCCATTCAAATAAAACCCACAGATATTACAAAATCCTTCTTGCAGTGATTTAATAACATGTGTAAGGACCACCTAAACAAATCTGAACTGAAAGAAATCTTGACAAATTGTGCAGAGTTATGTATATTTATTTTCATAGGAAAAATTGCTCCTTCCTTTAGCAGTCACTGATAATTTCAGACTTCTTTGCTAGCAATTTTGAACATACATTTCTGGTATGCCTTGTACAAAATAAATAAAAGCAGATCTTGAACCAGTTCTGAAGAGAATTCACTAAATGCCAGTGATATTTACAGAACCTCATTAAAAACAAAACTTCACTATGTTAGGTCCTGTAACAAATGCTTTTTTAAAAGATTAAGCTAGTGTTGAAGGATGAGGGATGAAAAATGTGAAAAAGTTCAATGATTTGTCCAAAAGCACACACACAAATCTTAAGATAGGTATATAGGGTTAATACTGTAACATATAGTTAAATTTCCTAAACTGATGACTGCCTTACACAGAGAAGCCATAATACAGAAGGTTTGCACTCTTTCATATTCATTTCATATTCTATGCTTGCACTCTTTCACATCCTTTTTGCAAGCACCTGATATACTCCCTGTTAACAAGAGAGTATTAACTAAGTGGACTTTTGTTCTGGCCCGTTATGGACATTTGATGATTATTGTTCATAGTTACTTTTCAAAAATAAGACTATGAAATTTAGCAAGTTCCCACAGTTTGCTCCAAAATTTGTCTATTTCTACATATTTCTTAATGTCCAGACTTGGTCTGGGGTGGGTAAGGAAACCCTTTTCCTATGAACTGCTAGTCTCTCCATAAATATAAATACTGACTGATTTAATTTAAAGTGTAATATATGTTTACCTAACGGAAACACCAACCAATGTGCGTAAATATCACTGTTCTCACAGTCATAACTGCAAAGCAGCATGAAGAGATAAGTATAAGAAATACATACTAGATGCTTTTTCATGTACAGAAACCTACCCAGCAGCAAATATTGCAATAAAGTTTTTCTAGCAATCCTATATAGCAGCTAGTACACTTTGGGAGGCATTTGCTACAAACACTGTTTGCTCACAGTGTATTTCATCTGGTCTGAAACCTATGACGCACACAGTTTCAGTTTTTAACATGGACTACAGTACTCCCTAGACATCCACAACCAACCCCACAGAGCTTAAATATCCAGCATGGATGGTTGAAAGATCCTTAGGAGTGTCAGATGAAACTAGAGCCTGGCCAAGATTTTTCTCCTTACCACTTCAGAGAGGTATTCACAAGAAGTCATATCTCCAAAATAAAGCCAGCATCTTGCTAGTATCTTCTTCCTCTTAGTGTCTGAAACCTCATAGGCTTTACTCTGAGTCAGAATTCAGAAAGTCAGTAAAATCAGACTTTGGTTAATTATGAAATGGTTTTCCTACTCCCCATCTTATGGAGAATTATGCTGCCTAATATAGAAAAGAAATCATTTTCATGTTATCTTGCACACTTTAACTTAGCGCCTCTCTGGTGTAGTGATATGAATCTGTATCACCTCTTATTTAAAGCTATGAGCAAACTCTACCATCTGTCCCAAATGAAGGAATATAGCAGTCAGTCTGTCTTTAAATGCTAGTACAAAAAATAAAAAATACAGAAAGCCAATCAAACAAAAAAGTTTTACAATATTAATAATTTTTCCTACAGTGCGAACAAGAATCTTTAGGTAAAGTCGTATTTACCTAAGAAGGTCAACATTCCTGTGATTTTATGTTAACTACTTCTTTAATAAACACAAACTTTTTAAATATGTTTACAGTTCAGTAGATGCTGAACTTCTAAAGAGTAGGAAGATCTAGCATCAATAATCAAAATAGTTACACATTTTGACTTTTGGTGGTAGTTCACCCTGTAGCCTGCAGCACACTCTCACAAAACGTTTGATAGATGCAGTGAGAACTTTTGAACTATGGAAGAACAAAATTTTAACAATTTCCCTGAAAATTATTGGATCAATGAATACATAACACAAGACCACTGAGGAAAAAACTTGTTAAAACGTATTCAGCTTTCTTTGTGCTCAGACCATTATCTAAACACCTGGAACAAGTATGAAATGTTTCATTAAAATATCTCATGACTGCATCAATTAGGATTCAGTTTAAACAGATAATATGGCAAATTTATTTATTCTATTGCAACAAAAAAAGTATATGAGTTCTAGCATATTCCCCAGAGGTAGGTCGCTTGTCTTTCAGAATGATGCTCCTTATTGCATAGAGGGTTTTTATTACATATACATTTTACAGGTCATCTCTGCTGAAACCTAAACTGTTATTATTTTTTGGCGTTTTTGACAACAGCTTTCATTCTTTCACTCAGTCTACTCACACACTTAATAATTTATCTGGCATTAGTTTGGTATCTTGTCATTGTCAAAAGTTTTAGCAGCCAAGAAAAACTTAGGAGTGTGTCAACTCTTAGTGTCTCATTGTTATTTGTATTGAATTGAAAATTTAATTTATCAGAAAAGATGACACAAAATGGGTTCCACAGCTGGTATGACTCTTCAATGATCTCGCTTTCCTCTGGTAAGCTACTTTAAGATGAAGTGCAATTTCTCAATTAATTTTAAATCAATCCATTTAAAGAGATGGCACAGCCTTTCACATATCCTTTTCTGTGTACTAACTAATAATTACTGAGTTATATGGTAAACACAGAGGTTGATGATTCTGCTAAAAATTAATTAGAGCAAAAAAATACATAAGATTATTAGACTCATCCCCTTCACATCCTCATGGTCATTAATGTTAACATAAAGGAGACATAATTAATTTTCTGGGTGAGAAGGGAACAAAAGGTCAGTAGCACCCTCTTTGATATCCAGGAATCATATTCTGACAGTTTCCTTGTAGTCACTCCCATATTTGTTGCAGTTCCTTGATTTTGCTTTTCCATTCTGTGATTCATTCTGTTTAATAACTGACAGTCCTGGATTTAAAAAGCAAACAAATAAACAGCCTTCCTACCTCTATTTAGCTTTCGACCTTTTAGCTACAACATGAATTGAGGACGTCTAAGTGCAAATTTTGCGGTAATAGTCTCTGGTGTTCAAGAAAATTCAAATAACTTTACTGCTATAAAGTAGCTTCTAATAAACTGCTTGTGCCTGTAGAATTTCTCTAGTGTGGAAGAGCTTTCTTAAAGGGCTTTATAACAGCGCCTATGCTATCATCATTTGGTGTTGTTATTATAGAAAAAATGCTGGAGAAAGTAATGTTGAGCTGAGTGTATATTGGACTTCATTTATGCAGTATTGATTTTTGCCAGAAGGTTAATGTTACTGTCTGCATAACAAACATTTTAAAAATTAGTTTGTATTTTTAAGAAGTGTACTATCATATCTTGATATTTCTATTTGTAGTACCTTGCTCAGGAACAGAATACATAGTATGACTTTTAGATTATTCTTCTCATCTATGTATCAGTCATATTGGTTTACATTACAGCTGTAAAAACTTCATTTTGCTCATCAATTTTATAACTAAATGAGAAAATTCTATAAAGAAATATTTATAATATGCTTCTCATACAGGTGCTGCTCCAATGCACTACTGCTGCTGTAACTGTCACTTCTACGAAGATTTGCACTGCACTATTTGCATTTTAAGCAAGATGTTGTTGGTATTTGAATTTTCATTGAGATATGTGTATGTGCGCAACCACAGCCAAATCCTTCTTCCAATATATTCCCTCTAAGCCATATCAATTATGTGATTTTTTTCTACATTTGAGATTAGAGCATTTTCTACATTTGAGATTAGTCTCTTTTAGACAAAGCCATTTATTTTGTACCTTTCTAACTAGGACTCTGAGATTAGCTCAGTTGGTTAGAGCTTAATGTTAATAAGGCCAAGGTTGTGAGTTCAATCCCTATATAGGTCATTCACTTAAGACCTGGACTTGATAACCCATGTGGGTCCCTTCTGACTAAGAATGTTCTGGGATGACTGGACAAGCCTGTGACTGTGAATACATGAGAAAATAACTTCCACTAATAAAAATGTCTACTATTGTACCTAAGTTTATGTATTATATATGTGTGCAAGTTTTTTTTAAATTAAAGTGCAATACGGGCTTTCCTGAAATTCATCCAAATAATATACAAATTACGTTGACATTTTAGTTAATTTGGATATGTTTAAATAGTTTAATTTAATAATATTAATTTAATTTAATAATAATTTAGGTTTTTTAATTCACTGATTCAGAGAAAAAAGGAAATTGTATAAGATAAAAAGATTAAATATGTCCAAATATGTTTAAAAGGATTCCAAAATTTCTTTTTCTTCTTTAGATTAAAACATATGGTTTAATAAAATTTTCATGTGAGTGACTTGCTTACTCTTTTAGAAAATATGAATCGTTCCATGCAACTGCTTCTCTTTTCAGAGTTTTGTAAAACACTAGAATATCTTACATCATGATGAATTTGTAGAAAATCAGTCTTTTTAATAAAGAAATTTTTTTCACACTAATCTGATAACCAGTGAAGCAGAGTACATAACTACTGAAATAAAGGAAGTAAAACAAAAATCTAATACAATTTGATGTTCCATTTTACAGCAAGAGCAGAATTAATTCTGTTTCATATTAGCAAACATTTTATCTTGATACAATACACCAGATCTTATTAAGGATCTCATTATCATACTTAAGCGTACAAATAAATGAAACAAAAATTCAACAATTGAAAAATAGCCTTTTTTTGGTGTAGAATAATTCCCTGCTTGTGAGAACTGTATTTTGACACACCTCAATTAGTATGCCCAATCTTTCTCCATCAGTAGTCCTTTTCTTTTGATTACCAGGCTGGCAAACAGGAAACTCTTAGCTCTGAAAAATTTAAGAACTTACTGAGCTGTTGGGAACACATTCTTCATGAAGGTGAGGGTCAGATGTTTCTTTTTTATAATCATTGTTTCCATTTAATTGCAAAAGGAAATTGTCTCCAGGAAATGGAAGGAGATTAATGCGAAAAGGCACATCTTTTTTCTGAACTATTGTAAAATAATACATAAATAAGTACAAAGGACAGACCTGATTCAAGTCCTTGAAATCAAACTGATAATTTGTTCTTATTCTTGGTATTTTAAATGAAGTAATACATACAGGAATATAAATTCATATTAAATAATAATAAAACAATTAAATAGATACAGCTGTTGAATAATAAGAATACAAATATGAGCAAGCTTATCTTTAAATAAATTCTTCAACATACAAAAAACCCCAATGAAGTGGATAAGAAAACTCTATACAGCTACCATATTATGCTTGTGCTTTAACAACAATTTTAAACACATTTTAGATGAATGGAACTTAAGGTATATTACAGTATTTTAAGTTTCCAAAATGTAAAATTTTTAAATGTAAAGTGTTTTGTGGCTTGCTTCTCTTTCAGTGATACATCAACTGAATTATTCCTCAGCCATAGCCAAAGAATGATTTATTTACAGTGCCATGTTTTTCCTTTTTTTTTTCCCCATTTTTTATGTATACTATTTTCTGTTTTGCCAATGAAATAGTTCCTTACTGTTTCAAAAGCAATATGCAGTAATTTGGTTGTTGTCGTGGGGCAACTAAGCACCACACAGTCACTTTCCCATCCTTTCATTTAGTGAGGAAGGTACCTCCCATGGATTTTACCAAGTACTTGTGGTACTAAATGTGCTACATTTTAGTCAGAGCAGGCTATCCATTTGTGTGACTTAAATGCTGTTGGAGACACTACTACGTGGCAGAAAATATATGTATGATCATGTAAGGATCAGTAACTTTCCAGTCACTTGGATTTTCACCAGGTTTCTGCAACCTCTGCCCTTTACATTAAGAAAGCGATTCAGACATCACTACCTATTGTTTCTTTATCTAAAAAAGGCCTTTGAAACAGATCTTTTTACTTTTTACTGTAATATGGATATCCTTCAACTTTTTTGCATTTTTCACCCTCTATTTCCTTGAGGCAATAGAACAAACTTTCCTCATGCCATGAAAGGAAAACAGCTCAGAGAATAATCTAGCACATATCTTTATAAGCATTAAGATCTTTATATCTGCTACCAGTCTGGAAGTTCTTTTACCATTATATGTTGGGTTATAAATTTTGTTATGGGTAGCAAATCTTAATTTTTTTAAGTATCCATGTTGATTATTAATATAAATAGTATTAAAAGTTCATTTGTGTAGTAATTGTGGCCCACACACTGAGATCTCTCAGTATCTGCTTTAATATACTTTACTAGCAAAATAATAAAATCTGTTTTCATACATGACTGTTCATGAGCTCAGACACTAGCAACACTCAGTAATTTTCCATGGTATGAACTGTGTCATTTGCCCCTTAGCAAACAGAATATAATGCTTGTCCCTTATTTCCATGTTTATGTTTGGTTGACAAAATCTGTAGTATCACAAAAAAACAAACAACATTCATGTACAGGATTTAAATCAGTATTTTAACTGTGAGTAATAGAATTTTTCTTTCTTACAATAGAGATGTTTTATAGGTTCTAGACTAAATTCAAAGCAGTCTTGTACTAAGGGAGAGAAGTAAAAAAGAAAAACCACTTTGTCTTTCAATGTGAATTTCACCTGGAAATAATGTTACAGAGAAATATTGAATGATTTGTATGCAATACGGTTCCTAATGCATATGGACTGTAGAGTGATGTGAACCCTCAAAGATTTCTGTAAGATAAATGGGCCAACGCAGTTTCTATCTGAAGAAGAAAATCTCATGTAGAATTGTCACGGATTCTTATCTAATGCAGCAACAAGTGAAGACCCTCAGAAGAGAGTCCTATCATTATCACTGAAGTGCTATAGGGTAGGCTTCAATTTTCTCTTTTGATAGCACTATGCAGATAAATGAAACTTTTCTGCTCACATGCTCCAAAACCACTTTGAAACAGCGTATTAAAAAGTTCTTCTGACCTGTATATAGCTCAGCTAATCCTAAGTGAAAGTGATGTATAACACTTGATGTACAGCTTAAAGTAAGCAGTGTGTTTCAAATTATATTCCAAACAAAACTTGTCTTGGACCCAGTCAGGCCTAGAAAATGAGATGTACTTTTTCATTTGTCTGTGGTGTTAATTTGTAGTTCAAGTATATTAGTTCCATTGTAGAAAGACAATAATTTTTACCTAGAAATCACTATGTATTAAGACCGTATATTTTATTATTGGAGGTGCAATAGGACTCTTGTAGTTGTAGTTGGAAAAATCCAGGTAAGGTAATGCAGAAATTTAAACTCTACTGTAAACAAAAAAAGTTATATTCACTTTGGCGCTGAATAGGACAAATTTATTGTGGATGGTTGCAATCTTCCCCTGTTGGAATCACTTTCCACTCAGTTAGAGCTAATTTGGTCCAAAATAAAGTAATCTGCAGCCTGGCACTAAGGACTTTAGAAAATTTCAGACCTGGGGTTACAGGACTCCTTGTTTTGATTTAGTTCAGCAAAGTGATTTTCTGAATCAGGCTTAAACTAGAGTGTAAATGAATCTACAGGCATTCTCAATTCTATAGCATAATAAAGGAAGGTAAACTGGCTCAGAAGGTGGATAGTTTGCATATCCTTTTACATTTACTATCTCCAAGTAGATAAATTTTAATGTCTATGTTACTATTGTACTATCAGAAAGCTGACCTGCACATTTTTATGCACACACAACTTTATTTTCTGCTGTCTTTGTTCCTGAACTAGGTTAGCTTGTTTAGAAAAAAAAAAAAAATAGCATGTGCAATGCAGAGAAATACAATGGTATTTTAAGCCAGCACAAACTGTGCTAACTCCAGCACCAGGTGCAGGTGGTTCATAAGACTTGGCATGGCATTGCATTAACTACATTGCTGTTGGGAACAAGAATGTGAAAAATGCTATGTTCCAGCATATAACCATGCTAACTCCATTTCATGTATCTTAGAGAAATTAATTCTAACATAGTGAAGCACACATCTTTTAGATATCTTTATCTGTAGCTTTGGTTGGTTTATTCATAAAGCAGATAATCAAGGATTGTTGTTTTCTCTGCTCTATTCTGGATTTGACTCATGTTTCCAGTGTATTATTTTTTAATTCTTTTATTTCTAGTGACTGTATGTTGCATTCAGCACAATAACAAAAAAGTTTTAATGCTTCTTTTCATTTTTCACTCTTTAAGTTTATTTATTTTCAATAAATTTAATCAGGTATTGAGGTAACAGTTTCCTTTAAGAAAGAGGGAAGGAAAAAATGTTATTTAATAACTGCATAACATCATATTTTTCAGTGTTCTAAATCCTGAAAATATTTTTTTCAAAATCAGCGTATTTAATTTTTATTTTATATTTTAATGAGAGATTTTAAGACATGCAACTTTTGTTCAAATTAAACACCAGGAAAGAAACAAAGTAGCAGCTCCTTGTTATACTTATTTCTAAGTGTAATAACAGTCACATATTTTTTTGGTTTGTTTTTTTAGGAGGAAGTCTGACCAGGTTCTCCTGAAAGGCAATAAATATGAAAACTTTGGAAAAGAAATATACACAAAATAAGAAAAACATAGCAATGGCATAAACAATCTTCTGCCAGTGCTGCTAGTTCTTGCTCACACCTTCGCTTTTGGAAACATGAGCAATATGCATTGTCTTAGCAGCCACTCCAAGACACAGCATGCATGTAATAGTGTCAGGCTGTTGAATACCTTTTTCTCCTCTGCACTTCTGAATATAGAATCACAACTGTCTGTGCAGTGGGTTGACCTTGGCAGTTTGCCAGTGAACCACCCAGTTTTCTCTCATTTTCCTCAACTGGAGAGGGCAAAAAAAGAAGATAGAAAAGCTAAAACCTAAACTATGGGAAAATTAGTTTAATTTATTGCCAATTAAAAAACAGACTAGGTTGGTGAGACACAAAGACAAAAACTAAAATATATTTTGCCCTTCCCACCTTCTTTGCAGGTTGAACTTCACTCTTGACTCTTCTCCCTCCTTTCTGCCATATGATGCAGAAGTATGGGGAATTTGATTTTCAGCCAGTTCATAAAAATTCATCTTTGCTACTCCTCCTTTTCACACTCTTTGCCTGTTGCAGTGTCCCTCCCACAGGATACAGTCCTTCTTGAACTGTTCCAATGTGTATCCTTCCCACTGGCTGAAGTTCTTCAAGAACTTCTCCAGCATGGGTTCTTTCCATAGTTCATGAGAAACAGACTTCTTTAGCACAGGTCCTCCACAACTTCCAGTGCCTGGAAGGAGTGTGTGGGTTCTCCATGAACTGTAGCTTCTTTCAGGGCACAAGTATCTCTTACAATGGGGGGTCCCCCAGAGTATTGATGTCTGCTCCAGTATAGCCCTCCTTGGGCTGCAGGGGCAAAAACTTCCTTTGCCATGGAGTTGGCCAAGAACACCTACTTGAACGCCTGGAGCATCTCCTCCCCCTCCTCTGTCTCTGATTTTGGTGTTCCCTCTGCTGCATCCCATTCTTTCTGTTCCACCTGTCTCTGGTCTTTTTTGACCTTTCTTAAACACAGAGGTGCCACCAGCTTGGCTGAGAGGCTTAGCTTCAGCCTGTGGTGGGTTTTCTGGAGCTGGCTGGAACTGGCTGGGACCAGCTGTGTCCAGCATAGGGCAGTCCCTGACCTCTTCAAACAGAGGCCACCCTGCAGCACAGGCCACACCAATCCCCACCACCAGTTAAACTCAATGCAAAAATAGTAAACATATTAAAAAGGACTCTGGGACAACTAAGCTAACTAAGCTATGGGTTATTCATAAATAAACACAATGTAGAGAGAGACAAAAAAATAACAAAGATTAAAAATAGTGTCTAAAAGAAAGGAAAGCACTAGGAAACTTTGGCTTTTCTGCTATTTCCGAAAACTGCACAAAATAATTACAGAAGTAGCAGTTAGAAATTAAATTAAGGATTTTATTGACATATAAGAGTATGTTGGGATATATTGCAGAAGAAAAGTCAAAGGGAGATTTTTTTGCTCCTCTAGGGCCAAGACGTGGGGCACACTGACTCTAGCCATGTTAATGCTGCTTACAAGAGCTGGGATCTTGTGCTGCAGCAAGCAATCTCAGAGACAGGACAAAATGAAGGTGAAAAATCTCAGATGTCAGGAAGCCATTTAGCAAAATGACAATTTTCACAGTTTAATTTATCTCTTCAGCATTTTTTTTTCCTAAGTAGACTATATGGAAGCTGTAATACATCAGGCAGAGATGGGAAAGGCAGCTATGATAACAGAGCTGCTGCTTTGTGCATTTGTTTTGTTCTTCTAAAGGGCGTAAAAGACTTATATTCTGTTGCTGAATTAGGCTTGCTTTCAAAATTATTCTTTTTCAGTTCCTCGCTCCTGATTAACACAAACTCTTTTAGACACAAAGTGATGCATAACAATCGTGAAAGTTACTTCCTTCCCCCACAAGTGACACAAGTATGGGATGGAGAGACCAAATATGACCACACTTTCACATTGTTTCAACTTCATGAATGTCTATACTGAATACTTTAGAAGGACTTTTACATCCCAAGTTAAATGGAATGAGAAAAAGAATAAGAGAAGCCAAGAATTTTGGCACATGCAGATGGGAGGGCAGCCTCCAATTCTCTTTTTTCAGTCTCAGTGTGGACAAGTGGCAGGATTGCTGCAGCATGGCATAAAGGCAAATTATTTGTGAACTTGGTTTTCCTCAGGGAATGTTTATTAAGACAAGTTTGGCTCACGGTGTGTGAATTATGCTTGGATATATATATAATTATAAAAAGTTAATGAAGTTGTAGTCTAATTAAACTACATTAAGATAAAATTATTCTTCTTTCTTCTCTGTTCAAATCAATAGGTTTTTGATTAGACAAATCTTCAGTTTTTACACTGACATCCTCCAGTTCTGTTTTCAGTTAAATTATTCTATGTCTTGAGTTACTTAACAGACTCCCGGAATAGATCTCATGATTTGGCTCAAAGTTATTTCTCATGATTTTATTGCTGAGATTCTGGAACTCTAAAGATACCGATGGTGGAAGTATGGTAACAAGGGTTTCAGTATGCTTTTTTAGTACTTATCTGTGTTTAACTACAACTTTGATAATAAAATCTTGGGGGTTTGGCTGTTAGGTTGGGAGTTTTTAAATATCATCTGTATGATTAGAAAATATCATTGACTTAATAGCTCACTGGCGTCACAAGCAAATGTTCCATTGGAATGCAGTAGATTTAAGGTTAACAAATGTGACAAAAATTCTAAGCAGTACATAACTATAATTAGATTGTTGATATTTTGGTACAAATTTGATGTAAGCAAAACAATTCAGCACAAAAAAAAAATCAAGGAAATAAAATCTCTTTTTAAAGAATACAATAAGTTTTCAATCCAGACATCAAATTAAAATATGAATGATATTTCATAGAATGGAAAAAGGAGGGAAGTTATCACCTAAGTTTAGTATCTAACATATTTTTTTCTCTTACTCTGGTACCTAAGCTTTTCAAAACAAAATTGAACCTGAACACTTATTTAAATATGGTTTATAATTTTCCTTTTTAATGAATAAAACATCATCCACAGAAAAAAAGATGCTGGTTTATGTACATCTTGTAGTTTTAAAGAGGAATAATAAAATCAGAAGAGAATTTTTATTTAAGAAAAAGAAATAAGCTACCTTTTACCTAAAATATAAGAAAGGAATGGAGAGTCTCAGGATCCTCACTGTTAATAGAGGAATATGTATGATGTGACAGTTGGTTTTTGTATTTTTTTAATACAAGCCTATACACTACAATGGCAGATAATACCATGTTTAGTAGCTTTGCCTCTGGTTTGTTTTTGGAATAATGCTTGACAATTCCATTGGAGACAATAAAATAGTTGTTGGCACATTTTAATTACTATATAAGGGCACACTCATTTCATGGCACTTCAGGGGGTAAAGAAGCCATCAATTACTCTGCTCAGCTTGAGTTTATTTAAACAAATGATTTTCTATTTCTGGATATATAAACTATACACTTTCAGTCCTTTCTGCTATTTACTTCCAGGAGCTTTCCATTTGGGTTATAAAATATCCTGGCCTAGCCATATATATTAAAAATCAATGTTACAAAGGACAAGGTGATTATAGGCACCCTACAAGTGCTTTGGAAACAAACTCGTATTTGTAGAAATTTCTGTGCCACTATTCATTGAGCAGAGCAATATGTTTAACACTGAAGCTCTAAGGCATTTTAAACCTTTAGTGGCAGAACACAAATCTGTTTTGGCTCATGGGTCTTAAAGCTCCCCCTACTGATCAACTCAGTTTCAATATAGTGTAGCAATAAATAAATATATAAGCTAACTATAGAAATAATACAATTAGAAGTTGCAAACACCAGGAAGTAGATATGACATAGTTTTCTTCAAACTGACTGCAACATTTTTTATTTTTTCCAAACTCAGAATACTCAGAGATTATGCATAAGTTAGGCACAAATGTTGTACAGATATAGATCTCTTACTTATATTAAAAATACAATTTGTCACTTATAGCAGAAAAAGTGGGAAGAAATTACTTGATAGTTAGCAGTTCAGTGGTTGATATTTTTCTAGTTAATTTAGAGTTTCACTTTCTATTTTGTATTAATATTAATGTATTAAAATGAATAGAGACTGTACTACTAATATGTATATGTGTAATTATTTATAATCATTCTTGTGAAGGATAAATTATTTCATCTCTTGGGGTCAAAAATGCTTGTTCTGGCTATCATAATACTCTCCTTACATTGATGAATATTTGTTTCATTGAAAGAAAGAACTTCATCATGTGTTTTACAAAGTGCTGCCTTGATCTTAAGAGGGGTAATATTCTACACTTGACAATTACTCTGCTTGTGAATATAAAACACATAGACCCTGGAAAATTCAAGGTTTGTGGGAAAAATTACTTTTAATTACTTTGGATAGGGACATTATTGTAGCTCTCCACCACCGCCCCCACAATAAAAAAAGAAAAAACATAATCTAAATATAAAATGCACATAAAAACTCTGTGCTAATAGACTGACTCATGAAAAGTCTTAATATGAATCAGAGGAGCTAAGACTTATATCAAAATAAAGGTGTGTAATGATTACAAGAGTAAGCCTAAACACCATTAAACACTCAGCATAATGACAGTGCTTGACTGAATTGTATCTCTAGCTTTCCACTCAGTTCCTAGTTCACCAGCTAAACAGACATCATATTTTGATGAAATACAGATCTATTCAATGATTCCTCATAGCAGGTCCAACTTTCTATGAAGGTTTGAAGTAGACTTTTCTCTTTAGGTGTTCTGATATCGGAATAATAGACACAGCAATATTACTGTCAGAATACACTGGATTCCTGTCTGGGATCCAGTGGATTACAAAGTGGGACTATGTTTGCTCTGTACACACAACCCCCCTTTCATTATGGGTGTTTCATCTCTGCTTGTACTCATTAGTACACATCACTTCTTCTTCACTTATTCTAATTACCCAATCTGTGCACATTTTTTCCTGGCTAATCCTTGCTTCTTTTTCTGGCATGACTCCTGTGTCTGTTCATCCTATTTTCCTTTTATTCAGTCATTCGCTTTCCTTTGTCTTTTACATGTGTTTCTGACACATGGTTGATTACTATAATCGTAGATTGATACTGTTTGACAGTAAGTGGTTGTCACACCTCTCAGGCACTGTTGACTCTAGGGTGCCATTCTAGGAAAACAATACAAACCCAAACCTCACAAAAAACTGTTGACTTTAGTAGTCACAAAGGAAATAACACTTTATTAAAAATATTGTAAATGGATTATAGTAAGGAATCAGTCACAGTCTGCAGATGGGAACTGGTTATCTTTTTTGTAATGGGTAGAATTTTAGAACTTGTTTTGAACTATTTTTTCCAAAAAAACCCCAGTTACAGTTAATGTGTGAAGAAGACAGTATGATATACTGGCTAAATAACTATGCAAATTTGTTATTTGATAATCTCCCAAATGATTTCAGATGTCTTTGCTGGTATTTCTGAATTTAGATGCAGTTTCTGGAATACTGCTTATTATGCTTCTTACAATATCCTGTGATACTCATGGTAAGATGTGTTATGTAAAAGCGCCCAATTTACAAAATATGAGCTAGGGTCTGCAGATAATGGGCCTGTTCAGAATCCCAAAAACACCCTGGTATCAATACAGGAGTTTACAAATTGTATATCCATTATTCTATGTTTGAATTCCAGGACTTAAACATGATAAAAATGGGTGATGAGAGACAAAAGGTTGTCCAGAGTTTGTAAAAGAAAAATCTGAATTTTGTTATGGATCCCTGACCTCTGTTGCCTCTCTATTCAGAAAATTTACTGGTATCTCTTTCTATTGTCAGTCCTACTATATTTGGTGTCTTTTTCACTCTCTTTATGATCCTGTCCTCTTTTTATGTATTCTTTCTCTACAAATCCCCCTGCCCCTTTGGATTTCATTTAAATTCTTCATTTTCTGTACTTATTTGTAAACAGACTTTGAAATCATTTGAGATTACATCTTTTTCATCCTGCCAAAATTTTGAAGACACAATCAGTCATTTCCAATTTTGCAGACATTTAAACTGTTCCTGTACACTTTAAAATGTTTAGATTCTTCATGTCTTTCTTATTCTTCAAATTATCTCAAAAATTATTGCATCTGTTGAGACAAGATTTACCTATATGTGAAAACATGAAAGATAAAAACCTAAGAAAAAAGTCCCAACACGCCTAACACTTCAGATGTCACAGTCTTGAGAGATGAGCCTGTGTCGTCAAAATGATCCAGTAAACAAGACTAAATCTCTAACTCTAGTCACTAAATTTAGTCACAACTAGTAGAGGATAAAGTAGTCAGTAGATGTTACGTTGGGTCCTTGGATGCAAGTACTAGATTATACTTTTTTCTCTTCATTCTGCATTAAGAAAAAATTGTAATCAAATTAATAAAATATCTGTAAGACAAGTGCTTTGTTTTGATTTCTTTCTACCAATGAACTGCTTTGTGCTCTATGCAGTATCCTTAAAAGAAAGGCAATAAATGATCAGTCACAGCAAGCACATTGTCAACTTTAAGTGGTGTCTCAATCAAATAGGGCTTATTAGTGATCAAAATGTATTTTACTCTGATTTTATTAAACTTTTATCAAACATACAAACTAAAATAGAAGGCAAGATTCAGTAAAGGAGGTGTTTCAAACTCACAGATGCTGTGCTTCCACATTTTCAACCAAACCAAATCAGATTTCCCTTGGTTCCATTCACAGTGAATATATCTGTCCCTCCCTTATGCCAGCACTTCTGCACATGTATAGCAGATTAGTTCAGAGACAGCTGAGTTTCCTGAAGACAGTACTGTAAAGGAAAGTGGTTAGTTTTCAGCCAGAACAACTAAACAAAAATTATACTAAATGTTTATTTGAGTGTCACAGCTAGCACTAATGACTGAACTATGCGGGGTTCCCTTGAGGGCTGCAAGGACTGCTTGATTGTGTCTCTGAGCCAGTAAAGACAGACACTGTTTTTTCCCAGTCTGGAGTTAAACAGTCATAAATTGGCCAGTCAAGTCCAAGAATTGATATCTAGCCTTAAAAAAAGAGAAATTTCCACCTTCACAGATATTAAGACGTGCTCTCAGGCACATGTTGTGACTCTTGGGAATGATCCTGTGCAGGGCTAAGAGTTGGACTTGATGATCTTTGTGGGACCCTTCAAACCCAGCATATTCTGTGACTCTTTGATTCTGTGATACTTCAGTGAAAAATAGTGGCCATTCTGTATCTTTGAGTAATAAAGAAAGAGTCAAGTTCAGTAGGATTTGAACTGTCTGGGTCCTCTGAAGTACTTCAAAAGCAATACATATATATGTAACCTAGATGCTAAGATTCAAGAGGTCTCGCTTAAAGATGTAACCACGAAAACAAGGAATGCAGAAAGAGAGAAATTTTGTGATGATAGTGTCAAATACACAAACATTAACTTGGGGACAAAGGAATTGAAAGACCTTTGATAATTCTGTCTTAAAACTACCTTACTTTTATTTCTTCAACCGTATCTTTTATGAAAACAAACAAACAACATAGTTACTTGTACTGGATGCTGTGAATAGACACTTTTACTTTTACTAGATTGTAAGCTGTCTTGTGCTCAAGATAATGTAAATGTCAATGAGGTTTTTACAACTGAAGACTCTAAAAAATGCGGTAGTGAATACCTCAGCCACTGTCAGCTGCCAAAAGAGGGAATAAAGTTTCTTTCTCAGAAAGAAGCTCTCTGGACCAAGTGGACAGCTGAAGTCACAGAAGTCAGGAAATTAAAACCTCCATTATAGTAATGATCGGGATGAATTTCTTCTTGTAACAAGAGAAACAGAAATGTACCTTTGAGTGTGCTTTGAGATTCTTGCAACACTTGGCTAATTTATTGCATAGTGTCAGAGCCATTATATCAGTGGTTGCTTTGTATATCATTCACAAAAAAAATTCTAGAATGTGTGGGTTTACTTTATACAGTATATACATGAATCTTGGTGGATTGCAAAATATATATATTAGCTTATGGTTTTGGGCGACGTGTTAGCTTAGGTTTTTTTACAGATTTTTTTAATATTAATTAAATAAATCAAACCTGAATTGTCATCTTTTTAGAACTGCATAGCAGACATTTTAAACAGTAATGTATCTTTTTATTTAGTATACTATTTATTATTCACTATCTCTTTAAAGTTATTAATGGAATAACTACTTACACTGTCTTGAATTACAGTTTTATTGTGTTTCTGCACTGAAAATAGTGTGCCATAGCTGCAAGTAATTTACTTATTTTAGCCCATCAACTGTAAAAATTATTTGATTAAGACATTAAATATATGAGAAAAAACTCTGGTTGTTAATTTAAATGAGAGAAGATTTATGAAACTCTGTCAGCCCAGTCTTGTATACCTTGATCTAACTTAAAAAATTGGAAAGAAGATCAGGGTTGGTAATAAAAATTTGTAAACTTAAATTCCTAAATCTTCCTTCTGGGCAAAATTTTTTTTCTCTCTTCACTCTGTTTATTCTGAGAAGAAAAACAAACCAACCCATAGCATATACTACCTACAGAGTGGTGTGGAGTAATGAGTTTATTTTGGTATACATTTCAAAATTTTCCCATTTTCTTCAGCTGAACATATTCTAGGAGCAGACATAAATAAAGGGATCATGCTGTCTACTATCACTTGCATACAGTTAAATTGGAGATGTATTAAGTCAGTTTAATGGTCCATAGTATCCCTGCATAATCCTAAGATCTGAAATGTGAGCAGGTTACACCAGAACAAGGGAAAGTATCTTCTTCTATCTCCATAAGGAATTTGTAATTAAGAACATTTAATAAGTCATTCAAAAGTGTCTTCTTAACACTCCAAGTTGGAATTAGTAAAAAGAGAGAAATCGCTAACAGCTAACAGAGAAGTCTAAAGATGTCTTTTTTGATATGGAAGCAAGAAGTCAGCTAAGCTTTACAGGGATATTCTATTAAGTATGGTGTGCTTAATCAGTTCACTTTCATAATATTGAAATCTCCATCCTAACTCCTTGAGTCTAGCCCTGCAGAAGTCCTGTGTTCCTAATATCCTTTAGAAACAATGACTTGTCATTTTTGAAAAAAAAAACCAAAAAAACCAAACAAACAAACAAAAACTCAAAACAAACAAACAAACAAAAAAACACAGAAAATTCAAACCAAACCTAATACCAAACCCCCTCCAAAAAAAAAAAACAAACCAGAAAAAACCTCAAACAATCACCACAAAAAAAGTGAGATGCAGTTGTTTAGGCTGCAAAGTAGTAAACTAATAATCATTCACATGCAATCCCACCAACTGTGTTGACATTAAAAATATTGAGTCGGAATTTTTGTGTTGCTGTCAGTGGTATTGAGAAGTAGAGAAACAGTTGAGGGTCTTTTCAGGGAGCAGAGGCACTTCTTGTTTATGACAAAACTGTCTTTGAAGAGCTGCAAAAGAAATGCACTGGGGAAGGCGACTTGTAACTGAATGGGAGAAATATGAGGGAAAGGTTGGAGGCAGGGGGAGCAGGTATGAAAATGATGTAGCACTTACAGAAGGGGGTCAGAATTCTCTGCACATCTGAGTATCACATATCCAAATGAGATGTCAGTACTTGTCACACATGTCTCCTCTGTATCATCCTAAGGGTAAACTCACTGTGGTCCACACAAACCATTGCTAGTGTACATCTCCATCACCGTACATTACTAAGGGGCCACACTGTACTCCAGCTGATTTTAGCCGTGTTTTGAATTCAAGGAGAATACTGCCAGCTTATCAAAGTGCAAAATTTTGCTCTTACACATTTTAAACACATTTTAAAATCATTTAAATTGGGGGGAGGGGAGGAGTAATAACCTAGGTAATCTATGCATATATACTCTTGTTCTGTGTTTCAGAAGTAATTGTAATGAATTGCTTCAAGCAAACAGTACAGGTTGTTTTTCTGCTGAGAGAAGTCAAATGAAATGACCTTCTTTTTATCTGTTATTCTTTTCTGCTTTTGAAGTTAGTTCTTTTTGAAGAGACAATCCATTTATCAGTTACATCTGTATGAAAGTCATGAATTTATCTAAAAAAATTCCAGTAATTTGCTTTAAGGTGGACTGTGCAGACTACAGTCATATTTTTGTTGTTAAATAAACTAATGAAGACTTTAAAAAATAAAATGCTTAGAAAAGTTAACATAAGAACTAGAGGCTTCCTATAGTTTAAAAAAAAATCTGTTAGGGGAGAGCATATTATAAACTATGTATTTTTTACCCAGTTTTGGTGACTGTTCTTTGCTAGATTAATTTATATCAAATATTTATGGTACCAAAAACTAGTAATAAAAGATCATTAAATTCAATGGATAGGCTGGTAAAATCCAGAGCTAGAAGACAAAGAAGTCAATGGGAATTGTTGGAGCAAGATTATTACCTAAAGGTTTCTCCAGAAATAGGAGCCATATTTACATGTGAGCACATCTGAGTAAGTCTATCATATCAATACTGAAGCTGATAAAGGCCATCTATTTTTAAATATGTACATAATGAGAATTAATACAGTCCACTAGTATGAATTATATGCTCTTCTTCCTTCAGAAGAACTGTTGCTTAATGTCTAATTCAAAATTAATAATGCAGCAGGGATGGATTCATTATCTTTTGTGTCAAAATCCTTCTTAATAAGTAAGATAAGGAGAGAGAAAAAGCATGAATAAAAAAGAAGAGTTTCAGTGACCAAATTACTCCTGTCCTCATCCATCCCAGACAATAAAATTTTTATCCATTCCAGTAACTGATTGGTAAGGTAGCAAATAGGGAATATGTGGAAAAGTTCCTAAATCTGCACCATCAGTATATTCTTAAAGCAGATGAAGAGTGAAAGAAGAAATAATGAATAAGATCAAATAAAGTAAACTCCAGGTATACCTTTGTTCCTATTGACATTGGAAACATGGTAGACAATTTTATTCTTCATTTACTCATATTATTACAGAGCCACAGAATAATTTGTATTGAAAGGGACAAGCACACATTGTCACATGTCAAGCTTCTTGTACCCCTGCCCCCAAGTCCTTCTTTGGACTGCTCTCAATCCATTCTCTGGCAAATCTGTGCTTGGGGTTGCTCTCACCTAGGTGCAGGACCTTGCACTTGACCTTTTTGAACTTCATGAGGCCCACCTCTCAAGCCTGTCCAGCTCCCTCTGGATGGCATCCCTTCCCTCCAGCATATCCACCGCAGCACACAGCTTGATGGTGCCAGCAAACTTCCTGAGGCTGCACTCAATCCCACTGTCCATGTTGCTGACAAAGATGTTAAGCAGCACTGGTCCCAGTACCAACCCCTGAGGAAGACCATTTATCACTCATCTCCAAGCCATGGACCGCAATAGTAACTCTATGAGTGCAACCATTCAGCCTTATGTACCAAATCATCCATCCATCAAATTCATGTTTACAGAATCATCAAATGCTTTGCATTTGGTAGATAACAGGTAGATAATATTGGTTCCTCCTATCCACCTCATCCACCAATAGTGTAGCCCCATCACAGGAGGCCACCACAGGTGTGGCACAATTTGTTCTTTGTGAAGCCCTCTTGACTGTTACCAATCACCTCCTTATTTTCTATGTGTCTTAACATAGTTTCCGGGAGGAACTGTTCCATGATCTTGCCAGCCACCGAGGTGAGACTGACTGGTCTGTAGTTTCCCAAATCTTTCCATTTTTAAATATTGAATTGACTGTACCTATTCAATATTCACCCATCTTTTTATCCAAAGAAATTACCCTGAAAGAAAAAAAAAAAATTGCTTTAAAATGTCTATAACAAAGATTGAAATCAAGATGAGGTCGATATAAAGAAAAATTATTATTCCCTTGTAGATAGCTGACATAGACCTCTATTTGACTTGGAAATTGCTTCTGAATAGACTTGGATATTAGCAGTAAATATCTGAAGATTTTACATTTACAATGTTCATTAAATTTGGAAATGTGTTAAAAGCGAGGAAGAATTGCCCTGTTTCTGTGCATAAAAATAATACAATTCATGTTATTATTATTACTGCTGTTCTTATCATACTTTTTTTGTGCCACTGTAGCATTTGGAGATTTCATGTAATTATTTTGGCACAATGTAGCACTAAACCTTCATGAGATTAATTTTCCTCTTTGACAAGTATCTGTAAATAAAAGTGAAAAAATCCTTACTCCCATCTATGTCAAGCCAAGACATTTCAAGATACTTACAGTATTTTTAATGGAGACAGAGACGAAAGTGTGGTCAAATACTAGGGAGCTCACTGAAGATGTCAAAATCCAGTTTTGGTTTAATGTTCAATCTTAGTTAGATGACTCTTATGATTTCTATATTCTGTGTCCTTCACACATATCTTAGCCACAGGTCTGTAAGCTCCCTGGATAGGACCCTCTCTGACCTTTGGCAAAAATTATGCCCCCATGGAATGAATATCTCTTTTCTTCAGAACTGACAAGGCTTACTATTTTTGAACTATGACATAAAGATGACATAAAGATCATGGAAATCAGCAGCACTAGCAGGTAGAGAAACCATGTATCTTGTCCCAATAACCTTCTGACTCCCTCTTGGCTCTTGGATAGCTGAGCTTGATATGTTTTCCTTTGGTTTGTTGTTTAATGGACAGCTGTTCATAGAGACAAGGTCTGGTATAACAGGTGTAGGTGTAAGTAATAAAAATAAGTAACTATGTGACAAGTTACATGAAGGACCTCTAAGAAAATATCTTTCTAAACATAAGAATCTGAAGCAATGTACTACCTTTCAAATGTAAAGGTAAAAAAGAAAAGGGGAAAAAACCCCACAACATGGAAATCTGAGAAAGATGGAAATAGGCAAGATAGCTTAACACTTTTGTCTTATTGTTGTGATGCTAATAGATACTGACCAAAGAACACTCTTTTTTTTTTTTTTATTTTTTTTTTTTTTGCCTGGGATAAGCTAGTTGTTGCAATCTAGGTCATAGGACACCTTTAGGTCCTCCATTATTCTCTTATTTCTCTCTCCCTTGTTTTCAATCTTAGCAGTGCTATCACAGGTTTGCAGACTTCACTGACACCCATGACCAGATTCAAATCATCCCTTCTCATCAGAGACATAGATAACTGGATGGATTTGCAGTTTGTAAGACTATCAGTCCAGCATATGTTAAAGTTTTTCAATGAAGTAAAAGAAAGGAAAACCAAGAAGAGATGAACTATAGCACAAAGGAGAAGTAAGCATTTGGATTATTTTTGGTTTAAGTTTTAGAATATTTTTTAATATCTCCACAAAAATAGTACTAGACCCCACAAAAAATAATAAAACCACTCTGATGAAACAATAAACTTCAGGCAATGTATTTGAGGGTATTCAAAACAAAAGTATAACTTAATGAGCCATAAAATGTGAAGAAAATATAATTTTGTATTGTGATCACACAGGTACTCATATATGTACATGAACCTAGAAAAGTTATTGTTCCTACTAGTTTCTATTACTATGTTATTGGCTGGAAGAGCATCTGTCAGTGAAAACTCATGATGTAAAGACTGGAAAATTTTGAAAAATTTCAATGAAGATACAGGAAATAAAATTCTGCCCTGTAAATTAACTCTACTTATTTGTTTTACCATCTTTTCAAGACCTTTCCTGTCCTCTCTTGTTTTCCCCATTGCCCAACAGTACTATAAGAAAATTTTACCATTTAAATAGATTCTTAAAATAAACTTTCATTACGCACTTCCTAAAATATTAGAAGACTGATCATTATAAATTCTCTCTGTCTATATACCTTTACAGTATGCGATTATTGGTTACCCATTACATATCACTTGTTAAAAAGGTTGTGTAGTTTGAGCACTTACGTTGTTTATTTTACACTATTTGAGCATTTGAATGTCCAATGTAGGTTGGCACAAATACAAACAATTAGAATATTTGAAGCAGAAACACAGTTTTTCTGTAGTTTTTTACAGCTCTTAGCTGTAGATCTATGTGCTTCTCAAGGAAGACAATGTTTTATCCAAAGGACTTTAATGTATGCAAATCAAACATTGAAATGCCTAACTTCTAGGTACCTCACCTCTAGAGTAGAATGCAGGACCATTTGTAAGATACAGAAAATGCTGATAGTAGCATATCTATGTTGATTGATATAGCATGTTGAGACAAAACCCTCACCTTGAGATTTAAATGCCTTTTGCCGCTTAAGAACTCCACACGGTGTGTTCCTCAAATACAAATAAAATAATTTTGGATCATGGTGAATTAAAGAATCACAGAATATTCTGAGTTGGAAGGGACCCACAAGGATCATTGAGTCCAGCTCTTAAGTGATGGACCATACAGGGGATTGAACCCATGATCTTGGTGCATTCATAATATGAAGTATTGTACTCCATATTATCACACTGACTGCTGCTGTGGCATCTGTATCAGACACTACTTTGTCACCAGTAGGTTTATATAAAAGTATCATGCTTCTCCAGACTCTGGTATTCAAGACAGACGTGAGAACTTTAATAAAAGTAACAATTATGCTTAGAACTTGAATTAGATTTTCACATGTAAAATCTGATTTAAAATTACTAGAGTTTTGGGCTCAGCTTGAATTTGTAATTAAAAGTAAATATTAAAGAGAGAAAATTAAGAAAAAATTCATATTTATGCTCTAGTTTCAAATCTTTAAATTATATAATAGAGCAACATCTTTTCCATCTTCACCCTACCATCCACTCCTTCTTTGATTACCTCATCAAGTTCAATGGATAATTCTTCTGTGAATAATTCTTAGGTTTCAGATTCCTCTGACTAAAAAAATTCTTTGTCTGGATTGTTTCATAAAGAAGACACGTAATATTTCTATAACTAGCTAAAATCTTAAAAACAGACAAAACAACATTTTGCTGAACAAAAGGGACTGACAGATGGAACACTATATTTAGAAGTTATTTTTCAGCCTTCAAAACTTTTATACAAGGCACTTGAAATTATTAAAATATAGTGACTGTGAAAGTTAAAATATCTAACAAGATATCTTTTTAAAAAGAATTGACACAATACAAGAGTCTTCTACATGGTATACTACTTCTAAGAAGTCAGTGACTACTATGTCATATACTGCAGGTTAATACAAAATTGAAAATAAAATATTTCACTGAGAGAAATTTTTATTTTGATGTTGTATAAGAAATTAACAATAGTAAAAAATATGATGGTGATTATTTGTGATGCCAGAAAATTTCGTGTTTATTTCAGATACCACAGAATATTTTGAATTGGAAGGGTTTCACAAGGATCATTGAGTCCATATCTTTTGAGAATGACCTATATGGGGATAGAACCTGTGATTTTGGCATTATTAGCACCATGCTCTAACCAACTGAGCTAATCGATATAATACTTTTTTTCACTGTAGGATGAAAATTACTAATGTTTAATTTACTAGTAGTTTAGGTCCCTCACAGTGAGTGGCTGAAGTAGTTTGTCAACATTTGTATTGTAGTGTTTCCAATGTCACAAATGCCTAATTTCTCCTCTTTTTGTGATGTATTTCCCCCGAGTCCGTGCAGCTGAAGCCATTTGAGCAAGTAGAAGATAAGGGTGTTGGATTTTGATTTTTGATGGTAGGATAGTAAATAACCTGAGAGATATTCTTATCTCTTTTGTTATCTTCCTTTTTTTCACCAGAATTTTTGTGACATCTGCAAAATGGACAAATATTTAACATATTTTTAGGTAAATATCCATTTTTTTTCACCTGCAAACATACACCCAGAAGTGGCTGTTATTTGTGACATTAGTAGAAGTTTATTTACTATCACTTTTACTGACAACACAAGACCAGAATTCCAAAAGACATTTTTACTGATTTTCATTCATCTATCTACCCAAATAAAGGTATATTAGCTCCCTGAAGTAAAGATAACAGCTGTTCTAGTAAAGATAACGACTGTTCTAGTAAAGCTGTGAGAATATTTATACTAAACATAATAATACCTCAGTTTACATATGCAGTTTTTTATATTCTGACTTTCTATCACAGAATATGCTGAGTTGGAAGAGACCTACAAGGATCATTGAGTCCAACCCTTTGCCCTGCACAGGACCATCACCAAGAGTTACACCATGTACCCATGAGCATTGTCCAAACACTTCTTGAACTGTCAAGCTTTGTGCTGTGACCGCTTCCATGGGGAGCCTGTTCTAGTGCCCAATTACCTCCTGTGTGAAGAAACTTTTCCTGATATCCAACCTAAACACCCCCTGAGACACCTTCAGGGTCCTGTCACTCGGGTCCTGTAACTGGTCACCACAGAGAAGAGATCATAGAATCATAGAATCATAGAATCATAGAATTAGCTGTGTTGGAAAGGACCTCTGAGATCATCAAGTCCAACCCTTGATCCAACATCACCATGGTTACCAGACCACGGCACCAAGTGCCACATCCAGTCTCTTCTTAAATACCTCCAGGGATGGAGAATCCACCACTTCCCCGGGCAGCCTATACCAATGCCTGATTACCCTCTCTGTAAAGAATTTCTTCTTAATATCTAATCTAAATCTCTCCGGCAGAGCTTAAGACCATTCCCTCTTGTCTTACTGATAGTTTCCTGGGAGAAGAGATGACCCCCACCTGGCTACAACCTCCTTGCAGGGAGTTGTAGAGAGTGATGAAGTCTCCCCTGAGTTTTCTTCAGACTAAACAACCCCAGCTCCCTCAGCCTCTCTTCACAGGACTTGTGTTCAAGTCCCTTCATCAGTCTGGTTGCTCTTCTCTGGACCCGCTCCAGCACCTCAATATCCTTCCTGAACTGAGGGCCCCAGAACTGGACACTGTACTCCAGGTATGGCCTCACAAGTGCTGAGTACAGGGGAAGAATCACTTCCCTGCTTCTGCTGGCCACACTGAGCACACTGCTGGCTCATGTTCAGCTTCCTGTCAATCCAAACGCCCAGATCCCAGATCAGTGCCTGTCCCTCCTCTTTCTCTTACAAAGAAGTTGTAGATTGTGACAAGTCGTTACCTTTAGTAAGAATTGAAAGAAGGGGAAAAATAAATCTTAATGTGATTGGTTATTTTTCTCAACTTGAAAGTGCATATTTAGGTGCATGTATATTGCATGGTTGGAACAACCTTGCTTCTCCTTTTTTAGTGTTCTGGAAGCTCTTTTGCTCAGGAGCCGATTTAAGTTAATGGTACCAGCTGTGATCTCAGCCTGAGCTGACTGGGGCTATTTCCTGGCCTGGGCAGGACCTGGACTCTCATCCTGACACCAGACCCTGTCTCAGCCTGTTCCCACCCACATAGTCGTGCTGGACCATCTTGGTGCTGTGTCTGATTCTGTTCCCTTTACTGGGAAGTCTGATCCTGTTCTGAGGATCAGTGCTCTGGGCTGGACCTGCTCCTCAGGCCTGCCCCGCTTCTTGCTGGGGTGGTGGGATCAGCCCTGCCTGCCAGTGCGGGCCCTGCCCAGCCTGGGAGACCTCCCCACACTCATAGCCCCACTGTCCCCAGGGAGCCACTGGCTCCAGCAGTGCCCTGTTGCACTGTATTAGGAAAGAAATGCTCATGGATTTTTGAGAGTCAGGAAAACGCACATGAATCATTCTTGAGGATAATAGTTCATAGATCTAGCTAAATTTAGCTCTCAGCTAAGTTTAGCTCTGCCTTTTTGAATAGGACGAGAGAAATTAGGATCATCTTCGCCCCCCCCCCCC
>VYXB01005522.1:943334-958809 GCA_013397135.1 Pachyramphus minor | reverse complement strand
TCCTCCCCCCCCCCCCCCCCATTCATCAAGAAGGGTAAAATTGCAAACTAAAGCAGGAAATTTCAGGGGAAAATAAAAGAGAAAAAGTTAGTGGATTGATGAGAAGAAATAGAAAGAAACTTGTGAGGTTAGAGAAGACTAACTAGTCTTTTCATTTAAAACACTGAGTGTTTGGAGATAGGAAATAGAAATAATATATCAAAGAAAATGTAGTAAATTTCAATATGCCTCAGTGTCTCTTTTTTCACCTACAAAATTTTTTGGCAAATTCTTTCTAAGTTTTGGGAATCTTTACTGTTTAAGTCTTTCTATTTTAGCTTTATAATGTGTTTTGCCTTGGTCACATGGTGTATAGATTTCATGCTGTTTTCATCACCTTCTTCTGTCCCATTTAAACAATCCTCACTTCACACTTCTATCTAGGGAGGCAGAGCTGGATGTGCATGAAAATGCTATTCTTCATTTTCATTTCCTTTTTCCACATTTTTCGGTACTCTTAAAAAAGGATTAGTAAATCCCTGGCTACTGAGAATTTCTCAGATGTCACTATGCCTTACAGCATTTCTCTTCAGTACAGACATTTGATAAAGTGAAAACAGCACAAAATTTTCTGAAAAAAATAATTGAGCTTCTCTGGTCATTCCTAGGATGAGTGAAGTATCCATGTTGTACTCTTGAGTTAAATGAATTGGAGTAAGATGATTTACAAGAATTTAAAAGCTGACTCATAAAGTTACTTTTTCACTTACTCTGTGAATCTATATTTAAATCTGACTTTCAAAAACCTGCTAGAGTATTATACATTTAGTGGAGTTGTTAGTTTTTAATAGAAACCCTTTGACAAAACAAACAAACAACAAAAAAATCCCAAAACACCACAATCTGACCTAAACGAATAGCAAATCTTCATATGATTATCTATGATTAAATCTCACATATACCATATTCATTTTTTTACCTTTAATTCATATATAGAATATTATTATTTGATTTAAAAAAATATATATGTCCTTAATTGAACAGAAAGTAGTCAGCAAAAATTTCACTAAATCTGTGAAAAATTCATGTCGGAATCTGCATTAATAATGCAACACTAGTCATAATGCATATGTTGTGGATTGGCACAGGTTCTGAAAATGAGTGTGTAGAAAAGACTGCATTAATAACTAAAGGTACATGGAGGAGTTCCTTGACTGTGCATGTGTAATTTTTTTTGTTCCTGAATGTAACACTGTACTTTCTGTTGATATGAACTGTCTTAAAATAACATTAATGAATATTTAGCTTATTGGTTTCCGATATTACTTATAGTTACAACTATTAAAAGGCTCATTTTCAAGAGAACATTATTTAATAATGTGTTTAAGAGTACTAAAATAATTTAGAGACTTAATCATATAATCATATTCAGTATGCGTTTACTGCTATAGCTCAATTGATTTAAAATATTTATTTTAGGAAGGAATCTGACCTGCTTTTTTTTGTTATCTGTGGACAGTCAACCTAAAAATTATGTCATATAAAAGTGCTTTAGCTTGCTTGAAAGCTGTAGGTTTCCTCTGAAATAATATGTGTAACAGAACAAGAGCTATCTTTAACAAAGATATTACAAGTACTTGGGTTTTGCTTAGTGTGGGTATTTTTTAAAATAAGGGCTAATAAAGAGAAAGATTTTGTTTCTTCGGACTTCCAGAATATCCTTTAGCAACTGGGTCATGGTTAAAAAACATTTTAACAATGCCTGTCTGAAAGTTCTCATAAGTTAAATAAAATTAAGTTGAAAGAGAGATTTAAGTTCCACTGTGTGAGTGAGAATGGGTAACTTTTCACAGAGGTTATATCAGCAATTCCTTAGTGAAGCAACTTTAATTCAGCTCAGTCATTGATCCAGGTGACCAAAAACAACTGGAAACAAATCTCAAAGCAAACCAGATGCCAAGAATATCATGTCCATATTTTTTCCTAGAAAGGACCAATCTCAGAGTGAGAAAATAATTTTGGACCAATATGAAATTCAATAGAACTATTCAATTAATTAAAAATGAGGATATATTGAAAAATATCCGCAATTAAAATTTGTTTTTAAGCTCAACAGTGAAAGCTATTAATATTTTATATTCCTTATTTTAATCTTTTAAAAATGAGATATTTCGAAATAGTTCTATTCTAGTTCTCAGACAAGAATTTCTGATCTTCTTTTAAATAGATATACCAGGAAAGCTGAAAGACTCAAAAACCCCCCATATTAAACATCTCTATTATTGCTTGTAATGCTCCTGATGAGCTGATTGATAGTTCAGAGTACAGACTATAATCATAACATTATATGGTAGGTAGGATTATTCTCTGCTGGAGTGTCAATGCTGATTTGTGCAATAGTCGGATAAAAAATAAGACTAAACAGCAAAAGTAACTAAGTATCCTAGTAATAAAATCTGATCTTGACAGAGGGCAGAAGAGTGCTGCAGTGGACAGATGGTACAGTTTGGTAGGACATACTTGTGGTTATTCCAAGATACTCTAAGTCAGCTGATTTAGATTCTCCACCCTCATATTACAAAGATGCAACCCCAAAAGAAAACATGGCTTGATGTCTTCAGGCTGGATTTACCCTGCTTAGCTCTCCTTTATTTACAGTATTCTCTAATGGGAGTTTTATTTCCATGACAATTCAGTAATTTTTAATAATATTGACTTATATATTCCTCTACTTATGACGTTTGCAACCAATATTGTATCTATTTCCCTGAAAAGGGAAACAAGTACAAAAATTTTAAAGGGCACATACATTGCTTTGCCACTCTTGAAACAAAAGATAGAAGTGGAAAAAATTATCTCACTACAGTGTACTAAAAACAGAGGGTCAATATGGCATCAGCACTTTAATATCTCTTTACAAGTAATTGAATTTTGAGAAATAATCATGTAATGGTTTAGATGCTTAAACAAAATGAGCCGAAGTTGAATCCCGGGAACTTAGTAACCCATTTGTAACATTGTTTTAAAGCAGGTATATTTTCTCTAGAAACCACTGAAATCCAGAAATGGTTCAGGCACAATCAAACAGGCCCCAAGCTCACAAACTCTAGCATGTCAAATTGACTTTGCACAGCATTAGCCTGGGTACTTCTGAGCTCTTCTTCCCAGTACATATTTACATAGCCTATATTTGTATTTACATAGCCTAGATCTTTCACTACACACAGCATTCTAACATCTTTGAAAATGATTGTTTAGGTAAATAAAACATTTTCAATATTATTAACAATTATTAGTCCTAATTCCATGCATTGCAGCAAAACCTCTCATGCAGTGTTGACAGCTTATTGTACGCAACTTTTTAACAATATGTTTCACAACATATGAAAGGGCATAAATAATATTTATTATTACTGTTATTAATTTTCACTAGTGCTATTATTTTTATCTACAATGCATTGGTTTACTATTGTCATGTGTAAGCCAAAATATAGAGATGCTTGCCAGAAAATTCAGCTGTCTGTAATAGAAATTGCCTTGATGGCCATATTGAAAGAAGCACTGATGAGTGAAAAGGCATAATACAATAAATCAGGAAGCCAGGGTGATAAAATGTACTCAGATTATTTTTGGTCTAACATGGTGAATGCAGAGACCAAGAAAAGGGATATTCTGGATGAAAATATCCTAAGAGTTTACATTTACCAAAGCAAAAGTACTGTATGACATGCTGAGGTGTGAGACAGTGGGAATCTGAACAAGAGCTGATTTACACTCATAAATGGTAGCCAAGAGATGAGATACGTTTCATTTTTCTCTGAAGCTACCCCTGCATGCCTGTATACATACAAAATAAAAATGCAAACTTTTACCATATGGTACATCATTATAAGCTTGGTGTGCTATGTTAAAAAACCCAGTCCTCAGCTTGTAATTTTCATCTCAATGTAAGGTTTCATAATATGCTTTGTAATGTTTTATTGCAAGGCTAAATGTGTGTTTAAGTTATGTCTAAATGTTGAAATCATTCAAGTGACATCCAAAATAACCAAAGGATACCTTTAGTAAAGATTATGATGAAAGTTAATTTTGATTTCAACCTGTGAGCTCACAGATATCTAGACTTTTTTGGCATTCATCTAATTCAGGATAAGACAGCTTGAGAGTTACTGAATATCATTATCTAAAGAAAGAATCTGCTCAGGTAAAAAATGTCATAGATCACATACAGGTTAGGAGGAAAAATAATTAGTGTATGATGAATCTACTGCCACAAGAAACTGCAAAATTCTGTTCTAATCATGAAGAAATTTATTTCTGTAGTGTTGGACTCAAAATTCTGTGTGAAATTAGAAGGCTCTTTTAAGCTGTTATAAGATACTTCGAGTCAGTAAAGTTAACTAACAGTTTGGTTTATGCCTTATCTACAGCAGATGTATGCTGAAGGAAATCAAAAATTTAAATTTTACTAGGCTAAAAAAGAACTTTTCAATTAGTCTACAATATTTTAAGTACCATGCTGTTGAAGAAACAGGGACCTTTTTGCTCCTTCACTTTCTGCTTTCTTCAAGTCTAGCCTTAATTTTTTTAAATTTTTTTCCCCCCAGAATAGAAATATTTTTGTCCCAGATTATCATCCTCTGATAGAAGAAACTTTTCACATGAAAAATGCTGAATGTCTAGTGGCAAACTCTTCTTGGGAACAAGATATTTTGTTATGAATAGATAAAATCTTGTTCAAATGAAATTATGTGTACATACACCTGCTAAAATCATAAGGGCCAAAGAACCCAGGGATTTGCATGATGCAAAATAGTCACTTCTGTTGTGAATATAGACCAATGAGCAAATACAAATGCTCCTATGCAATCAAAATAATCAAAAGCTGCTTGTTTGTGATAGCCAATCAAGTGAGTTTCTCAAAACTAGAAGGTGAGCTGACAGAAAACTAATTTTTATTCAAAAACATTATTTTAGTACCTTTTGTAAATGGCATCATGGATATCTCAAGACTACACATATCCCCTCATTCATAACATCACATTAGTAAAAAAGTGAGCTGTGCATTTATTCAAGAAATTGAATTTATAGTAAGGAATAGGGATATAATGTCCTGATGTTCAGTTCATTGATCATTTGTGGGCTATCAGTTAAAAAATAAAAAACAACAACCCTCATCTTTAAAGAATAAGAAGTCTATTAATTCTCTGGGTATCCATGTCTTCCAAAAGGATATTAACAGATGCCAAATATTAGGCTAGATCACTCCCTTTTTAAAATGTAGATCTGAGATCAAAACACACATGTTACTGATACTGAAGTACATAAAACCCTATGCATAATATGTCGCTCCTTCTAGTGAAAGGTGTCCCTGCCCACAGCATGATGATTTGAACTAGATGATTTTTAGGGTCCCTTCCAACCCAAACCATTTTATGATTCTATAATCCTATGATTGTCATGCCTATTTGTATTTATATCGGTGTGTGCATATTTATATATATCTTTTCTTATCAATATAATTCAAAAATTATTTATGAAATATTAGAATCTTTATCCTCATTTTAAGAAAGAAAAAATTAAACATAGAGGTTGAATCAACTTTTTAACCAAACTACCTGAACAGAGGAAAATATAATCCTTTTCTGATAAATTAATTAAACCAGAATAACTTCATTGATTCTAACATGACTATTCATCAATTTATAAGTGTATGGGTCAGTATGATATTATTTTCTTATTTACAGGAAGATGTTTTACATGAAATAAAATGTATTTATTAAGAAGTACCATAGAAATAAACCAAATTTAGGGTTTCGGTAAACAGTACAGATCTGTGTCATGCTCATGACACAAACATGCTGAGCAAAACCAGCATAGAATCTGCCAAAACATTTATGAGACAGAGCTGTTCTGAACAACTTTTTGAAAGAAAAAAACTGTTCTGAGGAAAATACAACATGGAAAAAGAACAGACAAAAACATGATATGTGGGATACATGAGATGCAATTTTTATGAGAAAAAATGTTGGCTTTGGTGTTTTAAATATTGAGAAAAATACCCCTAATGACATCACTGGGTTCAAAAAAAGTTTTCAACTTCTGTCTTTGGTCTCTTTTTAAAAAGGTTAGGGATTCGGTATCCGTTTTAATATCATGAGTTAGAGGAAAGATTACAAAGTTATGAAGATGAGTCACTGCCAGACACAGAATTGCCTCGATTTGTAAAATCTGAGAATAGGAGAAACTGACTTTACTGGTGTATATTTATTAAGTATCTACACAATCTTGTTTGGCAAGTGAGACAGAGAATAATAATTAAGTAAGATTTGTAAGATGTCAGAGAACCAAAACATCTTAAAAACAAATTGGAACCCTTTTCATTCCCTTTGAAATTTGATTATAGAGACTGGATATCTTGTTAAATTGTGCATTTTCTTAAAGCTTTCACATGTAGTAAATGATAACTTAAGGATAAACTTAAACTTTGGGGGAATTGTTGATGAAGCACTGCCACCTTTTGGTTGTACAAATACGGAATATGGAGGAAGGATATAATTGTCACTGAAATAAGGCTGAATTCATAAAATGATTACTTTGTTCTAGCACCTATCTACTTTGCTTTTCTAGATAATTGGCTGCAATTGTCCATTAATATTCTTCAGTATATTCTAATTTCACCCTCCTATCAGTGAAAGCAGTACAACAAAATGGCTGTAAAGTTGATGAAGACATTATTGGCTTTGATAGAAAATCAAGAGCCTAGGTTATTAGGATTTTCTGTAATTTTTTTAATTGCTGTAATCTTTATTTTTCCCAGTTACCTATTTAACATTTTTCAGAGGACACACAATTCTAAGTAAACAGTATAAGAATATGACAGAATATCTTTCCGGCATGTGGAAGTATTTGACATATTTAATAAGTTAGGAGAGATGTCAAAAAATGTAATATGTGCTTTGAATGTGTAAGCCCGGTACAAGACTCTGTTTTAAGATGTAAGTATTTTATTTCCAGTCTTACTGTCATATCATATTTTACCTCTTTTTAAATCCAATATTAGTGTCATAAACCTATATAAGCAAATTTCTAGGATAATATATATATAATTTTTGCATGAATATTAATATTTTACCCCTCCAAAATAGGTTTAAAAACTTATGTCACACTAAAGCTTTGCTAAATTAACAGTAATTAGCACATCTAAAGTGATCAGCTAACCCCACCCTCAATGTAAATGGAATAAATTTCTGCTTGTAAGAAATCATATCTTTAAGCAATACTTTCAAGCTTGATTTGAAAAGAGAGACGTGAATTCTGCCATATGCCTAAGACTTATGATGTGACATTTTTCTTGTTAACTCAAATATGGGTGAAAGTGTGAAGTGCAAAATATGCTTGCACTGCTAAGGACTGAGTTTTAGCACACTTGCTTAAAAATTCAGTCAGCAGGCAACATTTGGATGGTCAGAGGCCTGTGATATGGAAATCAAATGATTTTCTGATACTGAAAGAGAGATGAGAGTCTTTGAAGGTCTGTTGGGGTTTTTGGTTTTGTTTTGTTTGTTTTTTTTTTTTAAATTAAGACAGAAAGCTTCTGCACATCTGCTGCCTGAGATAGTGATAAAGGAGCCAATATCAACATTTGGCAAGAACAATTGTTACTTCATTTCAGATATGCTGGTACCACTGGCAGAGAAAGTTACAGGTGAGACTCATAGTACCTGATACAACAGCAGGAGAGCCTGTTCCGAGCAGACTAGGCATTTCCTGGCACATCTTTCTCCTGTCCTGCGGTCGAGCATATTTTTGGGTACACTATACTGAGTCATTAATTCCATCCTCTCACCTAGTTCAGGTAATCTCCATCATTCTTGCTCTACACAGTCTGCTCCCACTGACCCTCTCTGGATTCCTGTACAAAGCACTGTGTGCTTTAGGACAGAGACCCATCTGCAGTCAGGCTACCACTGGATACATGCAGACTTTGCAGAGGACCATCACTCAGAAGCAGCTCCCTGTGTGGAGTCATTTGCTGCAGTGCTTAGCAGCTGATACCAAGAGACAGAGATTTCTTCTGCCAACCAAATTGAAGCAAGTCATGTCCCCCCACTGGTAAGACTGCACTATCTGGAAATCTTTGGAAATCTTTGAATTAACAAAAATATCTTTTCAGAATTCAGAATTTAGATATAAACAGAAAAAGGTTATATTTATGAAGGACACAATCTTTCTAAAATAAGCTAGATAGACTTTCTTCCATTTTTCCTCTAGATGACATGAGAGAATATGAGATGGTATGAATGTATTTTCATTGCATAGAAGGGTTGGAAGGTTCAGGTACTAAAAACATAATGAAGAAAAAATTTTAAAAGTGCAGACTAAATTTGGAGGGCAAACTGAAAGCCAAGCAATATCAAATAGTCTGAATTAATGAATGACAGCCTAGAATCACATTTCTGTTTCTAAATCTTATTCTGTCAGAGGAAAGAAATTAAATTGTCTATATACACAGAAGACACTTTCACATAAAATGTTGCAGGTTGTAACACTGAATTCCATCACTTTTTCTTTAAATTGTTCCACATTGCTGTCTTTGCCTTCTCTTTTTTATTTTTTGTTTGTTTGGTTGGGTTTTTTGTTGTGGCTTTNGTTTTTTGGTTGGTTTTTTTTTTTTTTTTTTTTTTTTTTGGTTGTTTGGTTGGGTTTTTGTTTTGTTTTGTGTTTGATTTTTTTTTTTTTACTGAGGGAATACAGACTATTTACCAGACAACCAAGTTTTTATAAATGCTTGTGAGGATTTACTATATGAAAAATGCTCAGCTGAAAGTTCTAGGGGAAATGAATACATGGGGAAATTACAAATGAGCCCTTAAATAGAATAAAAAAACGAGGAAGTGTGAACACCTGCACAATTTCAGTATTTTGCAGTCTGATTTATTTCCCTCTCAATATGTATGCATAATTCTCACTAACATAATTGGAGTAACACCTATGCATCAAGAAAAAAAAATAGCCATAAGTATTTCTGTCACTTTCCTAGGTATCATCAACATTTCAGTGTCTGTAGGATAGGGACATAATAAGACTCCAATAAATTTTCTCTTTTTTATGTATACCTGAGTTTATAAATGAGCCGTCACTTAGAAATAGACTTGGTTTCCAATGTGCAGTTGGCCTAAGCTTCCACATACAAACACCTGCATGAATATTTCTAAATGCTAAAAATATCTTCAAACTAGTATTAAAATTGATTAGTTATATGCATCAGAACGTTATTGTTTCATCATGCAAGAAGTTTATAGCATAAGTTTATAAAAATCTTATAATGTGTATAATGCTTTAGCAGACAAAACTGAGACGAAAAAGATACTATATTATTATATAATATATAATATTATATATTATATTCCTAAAAGCCCTAACTCCCAGAACCTGAGAATTCATATTTGCCAGTGTTGTATATTCTTTCCCTTAGCACTTTTTGTTGCTTACTTCAGAGACAGGTTGCTGTGCCAGATAAATCTTTAGTTTGTCTCAGCATGATCATCTTTTAAGTATGCATAAGAAGTTCTATGTAGTTACGCTTGAAGGGACAAGAGAGAGCCAAGATCTTAAAAATCCTCTTCCTAATTCTTAGGAGTTGGACTTAACTCTAGTGCATTGGTCTTCTTCAGTAAGAACATATTCTTTAATAAAACTGCTTAAAGTTTCCAATTATATGGATGAGCTACTTCTCAGTACAGAATGACCAGTACACTCTCTTATAAAGGCATTGAAATTCTCATATGAAAGCAAAAACCTTATGAAACTGAATACTGAAACTGTCATGGCAATATTATGAGTGCACAAGGAAGCATGCAAATGTCAGTGGTTTTCTCACTACCATAAGGGAACAATTTTCCTCCCTTATTTTCCTCTCATGCATTTTCACATTTGCAGAGTATCTTTGAGAAACTTTAACTTAACTGTTATGTACCTGATTTTCCTCTTTTACATCCTAATCCCAGACATGTTAAAGTCAAATAAAAGGCTTTCGTTGGCCCCAGATGGCTTGCAGTGTAGTCTAAAATGTCCCCTTAAAAGGAATGTTAGTGTAAAATCTCAGACATATTAAGCTTGCTCATTTTAAATATTCAGGAAATTTGATGACTCCTAAATTCTGATTGTGAGAATAATTGTCATGGTCTGCCCAAAGTGGCATTTCAGAAAGCCCCACAGATTGAGGATTATGGTGATATATAGTAAAAAAATTACTTGACTAAGGTGAAGATGCCAGAAAAAAAAAGCGTAAAAGTCTCTGTCCTTCAAAATACGAGACCATCAGTAAACTCATAAATAAATAGAAAAGGTTTTTTATAGAGTTTGTTACAAACTAGAGAAAAGAAAGATTTTAAGAAAGATTGACAGGAAATAAAAAATTATAATAGTTATGTAAATATGACTGGCTAAGTAAAAGACCTTCTATATGCATACAGAGAAACATCACCTCTGTGTAAGAAAAAAAAGGGTGCTAATTTTTACTGATAAAATAGAAACAAAACATGGGCAAGATTAATGTCCATAAATTAAATCTTGTTTCATAATTTGCGTCAGGAATATATTGATTGGAGAGATGTAGTGACTTTAATTTTTCAATGCATTTTGATTCTTCAAAATTGTTTTCATTATTTGGTCAATTGTTCCTGGGTTTAGTCAATGTCTCTAATTCCACTTTAAATAAAAAATATTTTTATTTATATAAAGAAATAATTTATGTATTTAAAGAAAAGTAGACAACATTTTAAACACAAAGAATGAGACAACTTATAAAAAAACATCCTTCTCTGAAAAACTTTTTGGCAGAAGTAAAGCCCAGAAAGATAAACTTTGGACAGGGTGCTCCAGAGATGGGAAAATATGGTTTCCAAGTAATCCTCATGTCTGAGATATTGTTCTATTGCAGTCAACTATAAAAAAAAATATGTTTCCAGATATGTGAGAATGAGAAAAAAGAATTGAGATATCATGGAGTCATGTGCAGAATAGTCTGGATAAAGTAGATCCTCCTTGTATTTGGTATCTTGTGTGAACTGACACTTTGAGATCCTTTTGCAAATTTCTGAAAGTTTATAAAGTAGAAGCAGTTTCTAGACGTCCTGTAGGAGCCTTCTGCAACTGTAAATAGTAGGCATCCAAAGTTTCAAACACTTTATTATGTTTGAAAGATCCAACCCAATTCAGGAACCATTTGTATGTTGGTATGTAGTAGCTCTGGGTTTGTTTTGTTTTGTTTTCCTTCTCAATAAATAAGCACTTAGGCTTTTCGTTTATTAGGAATGTGACAGGTTTGGGAAGAAATAACTATGCAGACTCAAATTAATGTTGTTGTCTACATTTAATACTTCCCCTTTTGGAAGAACAGTTTTGCTGGTTCTTCACAAAAATTCTATGAAAGGAATATTCTGTACTATTACTGGCACTGATTACACATTCACATCTTTGAACACCTTAAGGGAAAATAAGTTAAAAAAAAAAGAGAAAAGCGTTCTGAATTTGAAGTGGATATGTAGCCAAGAATGAAAACAAAAGTGAAGCAGACATTTTCCTAGTAGGTATCTTTCAGAAAAATTCTACTTAGCCTTGTATGGAACAGATGGAATATTTGTCTCTCTCTGAAGTAAGAAAACTCATCTGCTTTATTCATCCTATCTTCTTCTAGGCTTATAAAACATTCCTGTGTGATAGGGAAGCTGTGAAATAGAAGGCAAAATGGTTCAGAAATACAGAATAAGAAATACACAGTCAAATTGGAATAGTCCTTTTGATTTGAGTGGAGATTTATGTATTAAAAGTTGATGGGTGGCTTAACCTTTCACACTCTGCTCTGGTTACCCCTGTGGTGTATCTTCTGTAATCATACAACTACCATTACATAGCCAACTCACTTGTGCATCCTGGAAAGAAAGTAAAGTTTTCAAAATATCTTCGGTTGATTTAAACATCTATTTTCAAAAAGGCAGGAAATGACCAACCTCTCCACTGAATAAAGTATTCATGTTCAGAATGAATGACAGAGTGGTTTTACAACTCCCTGTGGGATTTACAACTTTGCTGTTAGAAAAGTGGTCCTTCACAGTGAGATATCAGAGATCTCTAGAGTATGGGTATTCCAGGTTAATACTCATGTTGTGAAGGATTCAGAACTTATGAACTTCATGCAATGGCGAGAACAATTAAACCAGGTGTTTAAATTTACCTTCTGTTTTCCAGGGGTTCCAATGAAGATTGACTTTATTTATGGAAGCTGTGCTTTACTGAAACACAAATTATTGAAATTATTTTGGGGATAACTGATAAAATATAAAACCTGAAGTATAAAGGACAGAATATATTTTATATATGTGCATGTGTTATATATATATCTATCTATATACAGACCAGAGGACTACTGTCTTCTGTAACCCTTTGAATCTGCTTAAGTGCATAAATCATGAACTGTAAAATTAACTTGACAAATATTTTTAAGAATTCTATAATAACTTTTTATAATATATTGTGATGTTATTGTTGTATATATATATATACACACATATTTATTAAACAATTAAAGCATTATCTCACAAGATTCTAGAACTCTGAATGCTATTGTGAAATTACTGCATCTAAAGCTGGGACCTTCCTTCTAAACCAAGATCTAAACCAAGATACAACCATCCTCATAATTTAGACTGTGGGCAAGAAAATTTTTTTTCAGTCTGCACTCATTTTTGGAGTTATTTTGTCCTAGGAAGACATCTAATTATTTGCAATATTTTGGTATCTTTCAGAACAGACTTTATTCTTCAGCTCATGAGGGTTTGTTTACATAGGGAAAAATTTTTGGTGTTTTACAGTCTCCGTAACAGCCACACATAATATCATTAAAATTGTATTACACCACAGCTACAAGGTTGTTGTGACACAACAGAATTATTAAGCAATCAGCTGCTGATTAAAAGAAACTCTAATATTTTGACTGTATTACACAAATAGACGAAAAACAAGCACAAGCAAACCAAGTCAGAAAAGCTCTTCCTTGAGTTTCCTGTTTTCCTGTGCTGTCAGTTCATTTTGGAAAACTGGATCTATATCTATCAAAGCTAGAGGTTAATTTAAATTCACAGGAATCAGAAGTAAATGATTAATTAGTTTATAGATGTTTTTCTATGTCAGCTGCTTTTACCAGTATGGCAAGGAAATTATGCTATACCACTCTGTAACACAAATGTTTAAACATAGTTTAAGCTAACATACATGTGATAACAAGTTAAACTCAAAGGGCAGATACTGGGGAATGTATGAAATATTAATCCTAAAAAACCTAAAACATTTTTAGAGGTAATTGTTATTACCAAGGGAAGCTGAAATCTCTACAACTGTAAACTCATAAACACATATTAAGACAATGGAACAAATTTTATTTGATAGGTATGAAAAAATTGAATAACAATACAACAAACCTGTTACAAATGGCTGTTCAATTAAACCTAAAAATCATCTGAATTATTCTGCTTTTCCTGTAGACCTTTAGTAGCATGTTACTAACAGCAGATACTCTTAGAACCTTAAAAAATACTGCACTCAGTGATTGTTACAGCTCTGATTTAGATTACAGAAATAATAAAATGACAAGCCCTTACTTTGTCTGCATATCATTAGCTGTGTAAATTTTTGTATCCAAATGCATACACAACTGAGCATTCATTAAGTTTAAGGAGGCTACATATTTATATTAGTTCATTGGTGGCTATGTCCTGCGCTCCTTGCTCACAAAAGACCACACTCATTTAATATGAAACAGCTGAAAAAAATGATAGGAATAATGCCATGGGAGTCATGTTTTCCTCAAGATGTTTAAAGATATTGAATTAAAGTAACCAATATCATCTTTGAAGTCAGTTTATATATATATGCATATACCTGGGCTACTGAAAGGTATCCCTGCCCACGGTAGGGGGTTGGAACCAGATGATCTTTAAGCCTCTTCCAACCCAAACCATTTCGTGATTTTATGATGATGTTGTGGGTTTTTTTGCATGAGTCATATAACTACTTTTTGTCTTTTAATCAACAGAATGAAGGTAACAACTGAGGCATAACCACCTGATTGTCTTAACATGATCTTTTAACATGATGTTTAGAGTACAACCGGTATAGCTTAGACAAAAAATTATCTAAATCAAATTATGCCTAGTTTATAAATGTCCAAATACATTTAAGATAGTTCAAATATACAGCATCTAGTCCAAAATTTTAACTGAATATACTTCTCTAAAACCATTGTTTTAATCCAAAGATCAAGCCCAAGGGAAGCTGTATTTCTTTCCTAAGAAAAGAAAATAATATAAAAGAAGTGAGGAAAAGAAATCTATTTAAAATAGAAGAGAAGTTCTCATTGCTATCAGAAAGTGCAGTGTCAGACCACAGAAATGGGGAGCCTGTTATTGCAAGGAAACAATGAAACTACACTTGAACAAAAAGATTAAATTACATTTCTAAAGTGTGAGAGGAGCAGCTATAAGGTGTGAGAGGAGCAACTATTAGGATAGCACATAGTATACAGGAGTAAAATTCATTCTCTACATGTACATACAACTGAATCCAATATTGTCAGTACTTTTTGCAACATTTTTGCTCTATGGTTAATATTTTTCATTCAGACTTGATCATCACAAACTCCACTGTTTGCCACCATAGGAAAGTCACTGGAGGGTGAATGTGAGAATGTTAAAATGGGAGAACTGCAAAATATCAACTCCAACAACTATCAGTTAAAAAGAGAAGAGGGTTCTAGTTTCTGTGTGTGCATGATGATACATAAACTAGTTAAAATTTACTGTATTATCTCTTCAACAGGTTTTGAAAGGATTCTTCATCAGAGAATGAGAGGTCTCTAAGAAGCACTTGCTTTAGGGAATTCTTTAAATCTGAAAGCTGCCAACAGAGGCAAAGCTGCTGCAGCTTTATGTCTTCCAGGTGCATCCCACTGTGAAACTGAGCCTGCATCCCAAATAATACATGCTCTGGGTCGGAACAAGTACCAGCATGTCCGCCAAAAGTAGCACAGTCCCCATGGGAAGGGATTCGGCCTTAGCTGTGATGGACATTGCATCCCTGCAGGTTTCCCAGGAGCCCTTCCAATGGCTGCAAGCAGGACCGGGATGCCATCAGCCATGCTGAGACTGAGCTGGTTCCCAGTACCAGCAGCCAAGTCACACTGAGAAGTGGCCACAGAACCCCTTATAAGGTGTTTGCCCAGCAGCAGACAGTGACACATTCGGGGAAACTTCTCACAGACAGAGTTTGTCTTCACATTGTGGAACTGAAAAGCTGTTGCTACAGTGGCAAAGAGAATTTCCTAAGTAGTGATGAAACACAAGCAAATGAGCAGTTAAAAAAATCAAAGCAGTGTTTCGTGTTTTTTTTTTTTTAATTTTTTTTTTATCAGATTTTGTATTTCTGTTCTGTGAGAGAG
>VYXB01005522.1:899070-938262 GCA_013397135.1 Pachyramphus minor | reverse complement strand
TGGCAAAGGCATGCAGAGCTTTTGGTAGACTCCATAAAAGAGTCTGGTGAAATAAACACCTGAAGAAAAGTACAAAGATCAGTGTTTACAGAGCCATCGTACTATCTAGTCTTTTATATGGGTCTGTGTCATGGGTCATTTACCGCCATCACCTGCGACTCCTAAAATGGTTCCATCAACGTTGCCTCGGTACAATCCTCAACATCCACTGGACGGACTATGTGACCAACACATCTGTTCTTGAACAGGCTGCAGTCACAAGTATTGAGGTCATGCTGCTGAGAACACAGCTGCATTGGGCAGGGCACGTCTCCAGGATGAAGGACCACCGCCTCCCTAAGATTGTGCTCTATGGTGAACTTGCCACCGGCTGTCGCAAGGGAGGAGCCCCGAAAAGGAGATACAAGGACTCCCTGAAATAATATCTCAGCCTTGGCCATATTGATCATCACCATTGGTCTGCTCTGGCCTCCAATCAGGAGACCTGGAGACACACTATCTATAACACTGCTACCTCCTTTGAGATCTCACACAAGATCACTCTCGAACACACAGAAAGAGTCGCATCCAGTCAATACCACCTCGGGAGTCTTTCTGCTGTGCCTTTTGCAACTGGACTTGTCTGTCGCGCATTGGCCTTTTCAGCCATCAGTGAGTCTGTAGCAAGTGTGGGTAGAGCCCTTCAAAATCTTTGTTCACAAAGCCAAGCTATGATAATGATGATAATGATAATACAACATTAGATTTGTTATTTTTGCAGTGATGTCTTCTGTTCTTTTCTGTCTGTATGAGTTCACACTTAAAAATTCTAACTAAAGTACAAATAAAGTAGATCACAATGATTCTGTCTTCCTGATGGCTCTGTGTTAGTTAATTTCATTTGCATATATTTAGACAGCTATAAATTCAGAGGTTAATTGAGTTCTATTGATTAATATTAGTCCTATCTTATTAGCTAAAAATAATTAATTCAAGGAAATTTATATATTTTTAAAAGTTATTACTCTTACACTGTTGAAAATGATAGCTTATGATATTTTATTTATAATTAACAAAATATTGTAAAGTATCTCTGGGTGATTTTCCTTGTTTTTGTTAACAAGATTGTGTATAGAATTATTCAGTGTTTTCATTTTCCCAGATTTTGAATATAGTGATAACATTTACTTTTCTGTTAAAGTATTGAAAATCATCCCACTAAATATTTCCAGTTTTTTATTATCTGTATTTGCAAACTATGCATAACATTTTGTCTGTCATAATCATCGTAAACAATAGGGTGCAATAAGATTTTTTTCTGTTCAAAACCATTATCTTTTTGACGCAATATTTGTGTGCAGTGTGTGTGCAGAAGAGAAGCATGCAGAGGAGCAACCCCCAAAAAGGGAATACTGATAATACTAACTATTCTTGTCTGTTCAGAATAATGTCAAAATGTGGAGTCTTTTGTTTCGAAACTGAATATAGGAGTAAAATTGATCCTTGGCATATATCTCCTAGAAATTGCTAATTAGTACTCTCACTCTGTATAACTGAAAGAAGCATTGAATTTGTGCAGTGCATTACTAACCTCAAAGAAAATAAGGATATTTCATACTTTGAGAAAGATTGAGCAGAGAAGTAATTTTAACTTCATATTCTAATTTCACATCATTACTTACAATATGTTTGTTAGATTTGCCCAAATTCCTGGTGCACATTTCTAAAAGGGTGTTACCTCTTGTAGGTCTCAGAATATCAGGTAATCCTGATTATTAAAGTAGAGGGAATTTTAATGAGTGAACAGATAACAACTTCAGGCTTTTTTTCTGAAATCGATTTATAACTGTCATCTCATTTGCAACTTAGGTGCCAGAAGTGATATGCTTTGCTCTGTAGTTCTCTCAACCTTGCTACTCACAAGATGATACTCTTATAATATAAGCTGTTTTAATGTATAATTCAAGAAAACCTGTGGTTGGCAAGAGTTCTTATCCTGGATTTTTAGTGTCTTCTTCCCTGTATTTACGCTCTTAGTGACACTCCAGTACCTACTTGTTTTGAGTTCCTAAGTCATCAGGGTAAAGTCTTAAGCTGACATTTCCAAAGTCAGATGTTCTGGGATTACAGTTTAAATTTTACAGAAAAAGTGACACTTTTTATCCCCCCTCCCAAAAACTGAGAAAAACTTAGAGAAGCCCCTGAAAGTTGGTCTAAATATTAAAACTCTCTATCCTTAAACTCTGCAGGATGAAGTATCCCATTCTTTGTTATGAAAGCACCAACCTCTCTCTGTTTTTTCATCTGTACATTTTTGACAAAGCTGATGGATTCCGAACCATGGTTGTATTGGGGTTGTCTGCACTATTTCCCTTCATTTCCTGCAGAAATTATCTCCTGGATATTTTGTGTAACATAAACCATTCGTTTTCTGACTATGCAGCTCAGAAGAGAAGAAGAAAGAATTTTATGAACTTATTGTTACTTAGAATCCTACCATAATCTCAGTAGTATCTTTATGAGACTTTCAGTAGCCATGAAGTTCAGTTGTCATGTTCTAATCTTCTCACTCAAAATTCATTAATGTTTTCCACTATTACTTACTGAGAAAGGAATTATTTTCATCAATTCTTGGGCTTGAAATTGCCCAATTTAAAATTCAAGTAGGTCTGACAGACATTGCTTTGGGGTTTTCTTTTCAATGAATTGATTTATAATTCTCAGTAGTGTGAACATTCTTCTTACCAAACTGCAGGCTGGGTAATCTAGACAAAATACTTCTGGAATCTGTATTTCAGAAGTGGTAAAGAAATTTCAGACAGATTAAAAAAAAACAAAACAAAAAAAAAACAAAACCAAAAAAACCAAAACAAACCCACAACAAAAACCCAAAAAACAAAAAACCATGAAAATGGGAGAGAGGACAAATTGTAGACATATAAAGTTTAGACCATAAAAAAACAAGGGAGGCAGGCTAATATTTTGGTGAAATGAAGTCCTAGTTATTCTAAGAATAGAAAAAAAATTCCAAGATATTATAGATTTGCCAATTGATTAGTGGTAGAAAACACTTGGCAATCTTGACAATGTTTTGGAAGAACTTAGTTAGATTTTTTTTTTAATTATTTCGTTAACAGATTCCACCCACAGGTCTTCTTGCTTTCTGCCTTCTCATCCATCCACTCATCATCTGGTCTTCTGTTGAGAGTCAGAAAGAAGTCTGTTCCAGGAACTGATGCTTTGATATTTAAGGCTCTTTGAGAGTTTTGGGTTTTGTTGTTAAGTAACCTTATTCTCTTGTATTTTCTATTTACACAGTATCAGAGCAGGCAGCTAAAGAGCTAAGAAGTCTATGGCAAATGACTATAGAGACTTCTCACTGATAGAGCTGTACCTATCTTTTAAAAGAACTTAAAAATTTGCTTCTGTTTCAAAACAGAAAAAAAAAAGCTTTAAAAATGCTAAAATTCTGCGAATAGAAAAATCTTTCTCTTTATAACTCAGAAAATATTTAGCTTGGTTTTTTAATGAGCAGCATCCAGAAGCATTGTTTTACAAACGCAAACTTGAAAAATTTCACAGGGTTGAATAAACTCTGACATTAGAGTAGAATCAACTATCAGGGATTGATCTCAAATCAACAAGAGGCTTTAGAGATGAAACTATATTTAGTGACAAACCACATGACATAAAAATCAAAATCAAGTAGCTGAAAGCTTGTCATAAAACTATTAATGAAATGAAACAATGCTGTAAGAGAAACCTCACATTTTATTATAAGTGGGTACTTAAAATGTCTTCTCAACGTCAGGGAATGTTAAATTATCTGAAGTGGCTGCAAAAAGCATAATGTCAAAAACCTGTTACTCTACAAGAAAAAACAAACAAACAAAAAAATCTGATTCTGTTTTCCATATTCCTAGCTCTAAACCACACAGGTTTTACTTCCTGGCCCTGATTTTATCTTCCAAAAAGATACTGATATTTCTATCAAAATGAAACCATTTTTTAAAAAATAACTTTGTTTTGTTACAATCTGCTTCATCAGAACAGAACACCCAACTTCAAAACAGACATACTTTAATTTGCTTGCTGGTTTTTCTATCATGTTTTCACAAAGATAAAAAAACTGCAACAAAACAAAACAAAAAACAAACAAAAAAAACCCCTCTGATTTCTTATGAAGGAAAAATTAAGAAAACATTGAGAATCAGCCTTTTCAGATTTTGTATAGTTTTCTATCTGGTTCAAATCAATATCTTTTTGCTGCAAAGCAGAAAGTAGATTAATTGATTTTTAGGAACTCTGGAAAAGCATTAGGTTAAGATATTAACTCTATATTTACAATATTAAATATTTTATTTCATAGAAATCACAAAAATCACAATAATAGAACTGAAGTACAAAAATTTTAAGATCAGAGGGTACTGTACTGTGAAAAACCTCTCAAGAATTCAATTCACCATTCTTTTATTGTGTTTTGTACCAAGAATATGCTCAACCAAGTATCTGTTAATTTTTAAAATAATATCATTTATTTTCATGTGTGTATATAATGACAAAAAATGATACTTGAATCTGTTAAAGCTAGGCCTGTGTATTTTGTCTGGCATTTCAAGCATTCTTGGCTGTTACAAATCGTGCTGACAAGCTATAATTTAGCAAAAGAGGATGTGCCATTCTTTGTATAAAAATAATACTGACAAAAAAACCCAAACCTATGCTGACTTACTTGTCCGTAAAAGCTACAAAACACATACAGCTGCTATGAGCATTGTGTTAGTCCTCCCAATGAAATATCTTCTTCCTGTAAGAAGAACATCTATCTATATAAGAATTTGGGGGAAGAAAGCTTTAATAATATTCTATAAACTAAATTTTGGAGTAAAGAAGGTGAACAAGAGTCAATTTGTTCTTCTAATACAACACCTGTGTTTTCAACAAGGGAAAGCGCCAGATTCTGCACCTGGGACAGGGCAGCCCTGGATGTTTGTACAGACTGGGGAATGAGAAGCTGGAAAGCAGTGCTGTGGAAAGGGACTTGGTGGGTGTGGTCAATGGCAAGTTGAATATGAGTCAGCAGTGTCCTGGTAGCAAGGAGGGCCAACTGTGTCCTGGGAGCATCAAGCAAAGCATCACCAGGCAGTCGAGTGAGGGGATTGTCCAGCTCTGCTCTGGACTGGGGCAGCATCACCTTGAATATTGTGTGTGGATTTGGGCACCACAATATAACAAAGATACTAAGTTCTTGGAGAGTGTTCAAAGGAGGACAACAAAGATGGTGAAGGGCCTTGAGGGGAAGCTGTATGAGGAGTGGCTGAGGGCATTTGATCTGTTCAGCCTGGAGAAGAAGAGACTGAGGGGAGACCTCATTGCAGTTACAACTTCCTCATAAGGGGAAGATGAGGGGCAGACACTGATCTCTTCTCTGTGTTGAACAGTGACAGGACCCAAGGGAATCCTGTGAAGGTGCCTCAGGGGAGGTTTAAGTTAGATATCAGGAAAAAGCTTTTGACCCAGAAGGTGGTTGAGCACTGGAAGAGGCTTCCCAGGGAAGGAGTCACAGCACAAAGCCTGTACAACGTTCTGAGGCACATAGTGTGATTCTTGAGGCTATCCTGTGCAGGGCCAGGAGTTGAACTCGATGATCCTGATGGGCCACTTCTAACTTTGCATATTTTGTGATTCTTATGAATTGGTTTGTACAATTCAATCCAAAGTAATTTGATGATTCAGACTAACTTTGAATAAGGGTGTAATACAGTAACATTTTCTTGGGGTTTTTTTAATATTTTATTTTCTTTTGAAAATACAGTCCATTTAGGAGTCAAGAAAGGATAAATATTTTTATTTCTTTTCTATTTCACTCCATTTAAAAGATGGTTGCTGTTATTTCGGTGTCCTGAAAAATCTCTTTTTTTCTTATATGTCTGATTATCTCTTTCAATTTTACCTGGGCTAATTTATTGAATTTCTTTTCCTATCTCGAATAGTTTAGTTGGTGTTTTCTCTATCTAGCTTTTTGTTTTCTTTCTCTAGTTGTGATTTTAAAGAGACACTGCTCAGTTTTACATCTCAGAGTAAGTTTGTCCTTTTTATTGATTCTGCTTTTTTATGTTTGCAGTTTCAAAATCACTTAATAAAATCTTAAGTCCAAGTCTAAACTACAAAAAGCAGTGATTCATTTCAGTGAAAAAAGGGAAAGATGTGCAAACTACAGTTTTTCTAAGTTCAGAAACATCAAAGAAATTGAACGGAAAATATTCATAATAACAGCAGATGAGAGAGAAATAGCACCAAAAAAAGGATGATGTAACCTGAGGTAGTGCAGTCCAAACAGTAATGAAGCCTGACAAGATGTTATAAATCAAAGTTTTATTGAGGCAATAGGAAAGATGAGCAACAATATACCCGTATGGCAATTCACTCAGTCCCTGATAGCTGAGGGTCATAAGTGATACCATATTTCTAGTGGACTGCCAGGGACACTTTGTGTTTGGGTCATCTGGTACAACAGCCAATTATTCAAATGCCTCCTGAATGTAAAGAGTTGTGCTACCCCTTGGTTCCACCATTAAAATCTGATTTGAAAGAATCATGTCTTACATTGGTAATGTGGGAGAGATCCTGTCTACATTGCTGATATATGACAGGGGATAGAGTTTTGGTAGTCTCTCTGAGCTGCAAACATTAGTGAGTATTAACATATGGGCAATTATGACCTCTTCTATTCCTTATATCATAAATTCAAAGAATTTTGGAAGTGTAAATATTTTTAGTTGTAAATAGTAATTTGAACTGTTCATAAGAAGGATGTTATTTTGCAAAAGTTATATATCCCTTGACATAAAGCAACAGAAACAAACTTCAATTAGCCCAAATTTGAACATGCTAAGAAATATTTTGGCAACTGTTTCCTTAAAATTATTTAAATTTATGAAGTATTTGCAAACTCTTCTATATATTATTTTTCTGCAAGTTGCTGTTTCCTTTTTAAAAAATGAAACTTGTATAACTAAAAAAAGGAGAATAGAATGAGTAGTGACATTGCCATCAGCAATTTGCAGGTGACTGCAAAAATTCTTTATATGAATCTTGTTACAAGCAGACATTAGGGTGAACATACAAAAGATTTCTCAGTCTACAAGTATCCTTATGTATATTAAATAGCTAGAAAATTTCACATATTGAATAATGTTTGAAGACACAAAACTCTATTTTTCTTGCTGTCAGTCCAGAGGCTTATTCTGCACTTTTGAGAACTGTAGAGGCTAATAAAGTAGTGAGACCATCAAAGAGATGCCTGCATGTGTTTGTGCGGGGGAAAGGCAGATGGAATAGAGACCTTGACATTTCTCGATTGTTTGGATTGCTCCTATATATGTTGCTCTGAAGTTTTTTAATTCTTTGTATATCCAACTGAAGACATCACTGCCATGTCTAAGTCTTTTCAGCCAAAATGTGAGAGATCCCTCACAGAAATTCCTCAGTATCTCTTTTTTAAAGACAACCTTCTTTGGTAACTAAAGAACAAGAGGCAGTAGATAATTAGAGAACGTTAGGCACTGCCCAGGATGCGTCTGTATCCTTCAATTGCCTCATGCTAACAGCAGAAATCATGCTGTTGTGTCAAGAATGTTGATATGGGTATTTATTGAATCAGTCTGTGAAAGCCTGGAAATTATGGTGAAAGTGGGATAAAAGATATTCACGAGCAGTAATATCTGGATCAGAACTCCTTGAGACAGAACTTTTTGATGTATTTCTCCAGTACCTAAATCAGTGAGTATGAGTCAATGTATTAATGTAATAAGAATAAAAAAATCACCTGGCTGTGGTCCTTTAGGATTTCAAATCTGCTCTTTTGCATAACTTTATTTTTAATCTTTACTGTATGAATATAAATAATATTTTTTCTTCAAGTTCAGTCTCTAAAGTGGTATTCTTGACTGAGATCAATATTTCTAGTCTATTCCAAATGAAATATTATTTTTTCCTATTATTAATACAAGTTTACAAAAAAAATCAAATAATGTCATTATTGATACCTCACTGATTTTTTTCCTACAAAGTTAAAAAGCTGAAAAACATTTGAGATGAGCACATAACTTACTTCCAATTGTTTTGTAGAAGGATGGTGAAGTATCCTGATTATATAAAATAGAAAATATTCTGCTAGTCAGTCAGCATAAAGTATCAGCTCTTTCCTGGAGCAATACTAAGGAAAGGTGATTTCCTTGGGGAAAAGCCACATGTCATCAGCTCAGCATTAGGGATAACATTTTACTATAATATGTTTGGTGTCAAACATAAGTCATATCAGTGTCAACAACTGTGAGATCTCTTTGGGAAACATTGCAGATCAAAATATTAACATTCATTAGTTTTACATATCAAACAGACGCTCTCAAAGTGGAATAAGGAAGTCAAGGAAAATTTTAAAAAAATAAAATCTGTAAAGGATGTATTGCCTGCATGAAAATGTTATCTGAGACCAAACCCTGTCATAATGACTATTAATGGGATGATGTACTGAGAAAGAATAAAAAAGAGGCTGAGATGAGACTCAAATAATAATTATAAAGAGATTCAAATAGAACCTGTTTAAACAATGTAAGGAATGATCAACGAATTAAGTATCATTCCAGACAAGTAAGATCAGCAAAGGTGAGTCCCAAATGATAGCACAGGCTATCTAACAAGATCTGATAATTAATGACAACTGTGGTAGGAGTTTCTAGTGTTAATAAATAAATCTGATCAGTGAGGTTGTTTGCAGAGCAATTTCTTTGCCTTCCTGAGTCAAGATTGTTACAAGACTGTTACAGTATTGATCAAAAGACAAATACAGCAGATGCATTAAAATTTTAGGTAATAATAAATTATTTAGTAGATCAGAAATTATAAAACAAGTATAAATAGAATTTTGTTCAATTTGTTAATAGAGTGTTATGTAATTGCAGTATCCTCATTGCATTCTCACTGGAATGTGAGGTCGGCAATGAAATTCCTTAGACCTGCTTTCTGAAAGATGGTCAAAATATAAAAATAAAATTTTAAAAATCCAGCTGTGGTTTTTGGTTTTATTCTTGTTCAAGATTTCCTCTTCTATTTGCCATAGTATTTACCACTATTCTAATTCTTCTCTCATTATGATTCTCCATGTCACATATTTTATTCTCAGCAGATTTTACAACCCATGTATCCGTCAACCTTTATCTACCTTGTTATATTGAGAAACTATTACTAAATAAGCTTTATTGTCTTTCCATCTAGTATACCAATATTTGAAGTCAGGGGTTTTTGGACAATGATGACAAAAATAATGTTTTCTTTACTGTTTTTCCAGACATTAAACTGTTCTCTACTAAGAAATTCCAAAGCATGTAGATATATATTCAGAGATGCTAGAAAGGAAAATAACCTTGTTAATCTGTATTTTAACACAGGCATGAGAGAAGCACAAGCTTATCCTCATGATAAGAATATGTATTGAATGAGTAGTTTCAGTCCACTTTGAAATAAACTGCAGACGACAGATGAACTGTGCACAGAGTAGGGGAGAGATTTCTGGCTTTTTCAAATTAAGACTCAGGCATTTTATTTTAGCAATTTTTTTATCATATTTTTTTCACAGTAATATCTTTTTTTTGCCAGAAGCTGCAGACTCATTCAAAACTACTTACATACTTCCTTCAATTATAGAAGCCACTATTGCTTCCCAGACTGCCTGGGTTATTTTTTTCTGATGGTGAAGTCGCTATGATATTTCACTATCTGTTCTAGTGTTGTTCTTGCACTTATTCTAATATTTTTTCTTGCACATAATAGGTTGTGCATTACTGGCTAATGTTTTGAATAGGGTTAGTCACACATAGCCATTATTATCTTAATTTGTATTTTCACACACAGATATATTGCTACATCTGGCTCAGTAGCATATCCCCAGGAAGCATTCATTACTGAGCATGGAGTTTTTTGCTTCTGAGTCCATAAAGCAGTTATGGCTTGTGCCTTTTAAAACCTCACTGGCACTTGATTATGTGAAATCACTGTATAGCTGTTTCATACATGTATATGTGTTCACATGTATACTTGTGAAACCACTGTATAACGTTCCATTTCCCATTGGCTTGGACTGGATTTTGGTTGATAATAGTCAACTAAAATAGGTAGATGGGCTTATTTTTTGTCGTGATGATGCAAATTCTGGTCCTACAGTTGAAATCTTGATTTCTTTATATTCAAAGAAAAGCTTCTATAGTTTTAGTAAAGAGATTTTTTTCATATGTATTTAGTATGGAAGATACTTGACTGACATTAGTATCCTTCAGCCTTAACAAATGCTTGTAAGTGTAATACTTCCTCCGCTTACCGGCCCTTAGAGAGGTATATCCTAACAGCTCTTGAATATCTTCAGCTTCCAACTCTACTGAAGCTGAAGGAACTTATGAACACTCAGCACAGGATTAACTCTGCAATGATTAAAAGAAAAAAAGAAAAATAAATCTTTGAAGGCATTGAAAAATTTAACAGAAGATGCAGTGAACTATTATTGGTTTGTAACCACTCCAGGACTAAATGTGTCATAACCTTCTCAAACATTACTTGAATTTGTGCAATTTCCTTTTTTCTTATTGCTGGATAACAGCATGGCAATGAGTATGTATCATAGGAAAAAGGTAAATGTGATATTAATTCCCTTAAATTCTATCTTGCAGTTGAAGAGGATCCTGAATTACCTTTTTTCAAAATTTGACACTGACAAACTGGAAAATGTCCATAAGACTTTGCAATTCATCAAGTCTAATGGCCAAAAAAAAAAGAAATTTATTTACAGTACTTACACTTCTTTCAAGCAACACTGGCAGTAGACTGAACTACAGTCCTTTTTACAGAGTTAGGAATTAGCTTTCAATTTAAAATCAATAACATGTTATATAAGGTCACTGCTTAGTAATCCTTAGAATGCTTTGTGACAAAGTCTTTCTCATAGATCTGAGAACAAGGGAGCTTCATAGACTTTACCTGGTGACAATGAATTGACTGAAAAGTGAAGAACGAATTGGATATTCCGAACTACAGCATTTAAAAAATTAATTTTAGTAGATATTGCTTTACCCTCTCAAAAGCCTTCATCATTCCTATATGACTTCCATATGGTGCTTATAGCTATTTGATTTGTTCTTTTAAAAATATTGATTTGTTTTTAACAGAATAAGTAGGAATAAACAAAAAATATGGCTAAAATTCCTGCTGACTTCCCATTACACTATCACAATTTACTTTCGTGTTAATCCTCTACAATTAAGCTGCATTTATAAATTATATTATTAATTTTAATGGGATCATGTTTTTACAGTCATTCTGAGAATTTCCTCATGTTACTGTGCAACAACTTGAAAAACTGTTAGAACAATCTTTTGTTCCAGTATCTGAATATACAATATAGTTTAGTAATTTTATTATCTAGAATAACTCAACAAATGTTGGCCTCTTCCCTTTTTAATGTTACTGTCTACTTTTCCTTGGCCTCTGACACAGCTTAATACTCTGTGACTGGGTTCTTTTTGATATTCCATGTATGGAGGATGTTAGCAATAATATCAAGTTTATTTACTAAAGATAGTTGATTTTACAGCAGATTTCTGATTTAGCAGAGTAATACAAAATATGCTGCATAATGCAATAGAAATGTAAGGGGGTTTGGGCAAAATACAGAAATTGCAATGCACAGTTCAATCACAATACCAATGCGATTTGTTTTAGCTGTCTCTATAATATGTTCAGTGTCATGATGCTGCTTGTGACCTTTACCAGTTTCGAAAGGGGTAAAGATAATTTTTTCTAAATTAGTTTACACAGGACTATGTTTTTGCTTCTGCAGTGTTCATCATGCAGGGATGTATTAGTTGTTGCTAAGCAGGGAGTACACAGTCAGCCACCCCAATAGTGAAGAGGCTGGTGATGCACAAGAGGTTAGGAGGGGACACAGTCAAGGGCAGCTGACACCCAACTGACACAAGAGATATTTCACACCATATAGCTTCATTCGCAGCGTGCAGAAATATGGAGAAAGAAGAAGAGTTTAATCCACAAGAGTTCTTTTCCTTCTCCAGTCCCTATTCCAGAGTATTCACACCATGTTTAGATCACACACTATCCAATACATCTTCAATAACTGCCGCCCCTCCTTCCCATCCTTTGCTGTAACACACAGAGCAATCTGTAATACACAATCTGTAATACACAGATCCCTTGGTCTATGGATCATCCCTGTAAAACACCCATTACAATCTCCACCCTGGTCTGTTTAGGTCAGGTTGTAGGGTTTAACTACGCAATGAACTCTTCCCCTTGCTCCTAGCCTGGCTAGAAACAAGGGGTTCCTACTATAGTCAGTCACATTCTCCATCTCCAGGAAAGCAGGGCTCTGTCATGCATAATGGTGACTTGGGAAGACAACTGCCACCAGTCTGAATGTCTCCACTTCATCCCTCTTTCCCCAGCTCTTTATTTCTGAGCATTATGTCTTAGGGCAGGGAAAATCCCTGTGGTCAGTTTGGATTGGCTGTCCTGGCTGTGTCCCCTCCCAACATCTTGGGCGCTGCAGTCTGGTCACATGTGGGATGGTGGGAGAAGCAGAAACAGCTTGACTCTCTATCAGTACTGCTCAGCAGTAACAAAAACAACCCTGTATTATCAACTCTGTTTTCAGCATGAATGCAAAACATAATCCCATTCTAGGTATTATAAAGAAAATTAGTTCTACCCAGACTAAATCTGAACACCTATATTCACATTTTCTAATCTTCATCACTAATCTCCACTATTATTATTTTGCAAAAAATTGAAAAAAATTAAGATGTAGCTGAAGCATTACGCAGTCATGTCTCATATGAGAACAAGTTTGGTCAAATAAAATAGACCGTCTCCATACTTCTTTGAGAATTTCAAATCCTGTGTATATTTATTAAAAAAGATTCTATAGGTAAACTGTACTATCAGTAGATAAGTGACAGTTACTCTATAAACCTATAAGCTTTTTAGCTGCGGATGAAATAGATCAATTATGATAATAAGAACTTATTTGATGATACATCATACAAGTAATTAGAAACATATTCGATATCTTTCTCAGCTATTTATTACCAAAGAACAGATTCTTAAATTTACTCATTCCCAGAAACAGTTTTGCAGATGAAGCTGAGAGCTGAGAGCAGCTTTATTTTTCAGTCACAGTTCCTGTAATCCTGTAATAACCTCTATTCTGTAGATTTCAAAGGAAGTTGCTTCATGCCACAAATTTTTTTGAGTCTTATGGGCTCTGGACATAAATTAAATTCTAAACTAGGTAGATAATTAAAGGAAAAAATTTTAAAAATATGATTTAAATATTAAAATTACTCATAACAATTAGTGCTGCAAAAATTATACTTACTAATATTTTCACTTTATAAAATACTAACAATAAATCATTTGGCCTTGGTTTTGCTATATAGTATCAAGTGAATTTGTGTATCATGTTGCTAGCATAAAACATCAGCAGAAATCAGGAAGAAGAGGAAACTGTTTAGATGTAGTTTCTTCCTCATGTGGAAGTCAACATGTCTGTCTATGTGCAATTTCAGTCTAATCAGTGTTCTTTCCAAAGTCTCAGAGCAGCTTCAGATTTTTTTCTTTTACACATTTGCTAGGGTTTTTTTGGGGCTTTTTGTGTTTATTTAATTAATGAAACGGTATGTGCATGATTAGTTTTCTTGGAATTTAATATCTCTAAAGTCAAAAAAGCTCAAAAATTATATTTTCAGCAGGACATTGGTCTTACCCATATTTCTCTTTTTTATCTCCTGATCTTGGAGGGTATATTGTTATATTAGGGTATATTTTGGTTAATGATACAATATGTATTACCTTGCTTTACTTTTTTATTAACTCACTCTTTTCACAGATCTAAAAAAAAAGCTTTGCATATTTCACAGAATTTAAAGCCTGATATCACAGAATATCCTGAGTTGAAAGGGACCCACAAGGATCATTGAGTCCAATAGTGGAGTGAATGGCACATCCAGGGATCAAACCCACAACACTGGTATGATTAGAACCATGCTCTAACCAACTGAGCAAATCTCAGGGTCTATAAAGAGACTTCTTCTAAATGAGTCAATCTGATAACTACTAAAATTTCACTAATCTGATGCTGCTAATTAGTAAAGTGTTATTACAAATGTTGCTATAAATATAAATGTTATATAGATATTACAGTGCAGCAGTAGTAGTACTAGATATTCAAAATTAAGGTGTTAAGTTGTAAATTAAGTTGCTTAGAATATGAAGAGTCTGTTGATAAGACGTAACCTGAACAGTAATAATACCTAATATATTTATCCCTTCATATATCATTCTGTAGAATTACAATGGGGTTATTTAACATTCTACAGAACTAATTTCCTGAAGCCATTGCATAAATTTTGCATATATTTAGTTCATTGAGAGTGTAAAGCTGAGAACCCAGTCATTAAAACAGAACTAGAAAGGAAGGCTTTATGAGGGACTAATTCTCTTTAATACTAAGTCCAATTAGTCAGCTAAATCGCCTTACCTAAAAAAAAATAAAAAGACAACAAGAAAAAGAATGTATACATTAATACTTCTGCTAGGTCAACATGGCCCTCACAATCTAGAAAGAGAAAATATATGTGAGCTTTTCTTTCTCTGAATTTTGAAATAATATTAATGTTTATGCTTATATTCTTGTACAACGTCAAAAGTATTCACATGTGCCTTGTGAAAAGTTCTTTCTTAAGTAGCTAAAGTTCTCAAATGCTTTGCCAATTAAAAATACCAGTAAGGGTAATAGCCAAAATATTTGTTTTAAAAGAAACAATAAACAAATAAACAAAACCCCTAACTAAAAATCTCAGTTGATTCTACTCAGTCTTTCTTATAGACGTTAAGGCATTAAAACTATAAGATATTAATACTACTAGGTGCTTGTGAAGAATAATAAAATCAGTAAAATACCACAGGTGGTTCAATGTCACTGTATGTATTCACATATTTGCACAGAGATTTATACAGGTACTAGCTTTTGAGTTGTTAATAACCTGGTTTTCATTCACATTATAGAATACTTGATAGACCAGAAATGATAATCAGAATTTCCATTTTCAGAAAGAACACTGCAAAGGTAAATGTCTACAAGTAATTTACATATATTTTTTTAGACAATGCAGCTAATTTTTTTGTTTTAATGATATAATTAATGAATGGAATTGCAGTTGCAGTACTCCCCCTGTTCTTGATTTTGACAGGTACACAGTATGTTCCAGGGGCATACTTGTCATGCAACTCATATACTCAAAAAGGTTGGACACCACATTGTAAAGTGGCTAATGATTTTTAACAATTATTGGGTAAGAAAGGAAAAAAGGTAGGAAAATAACTACAGTTTGAAAAAGAATTGAAATGTCAAAAAAGTCAATAATATATAAATTTCCTGGTTTGCTTGGTGGGGAACAAATATACAGTGTGGTATATTTGGGAGGTTGCTTTTGTGCTAACATCACAAAATTATTTAATTCCTCTTACTGATCGCAGTTTATTTGTCAAAGCTTTCCTATTTCACTGCAAAATGACTGCAGTTGCATAGATACATGGAGGAGAAAGTGTAAAACAGCAAACTGAGCTGTCAGCACAGCTGATCATGGAACTCATCTTTGCTGAGCACTGGAGACCAGAAGTATATCACCAGTATATCACCAGAGATGCTATGCAAAGGTCAGACGAATAATATATCATATAAAATTGTTACAGCTACATAAAAATATTAACTGCAACTGCAGTCATTTCCAGTAAAATAATGTGTGCTTCAGTAGATTCCTTTAAAACAGAAATAAAGAAAATTTTAAAAATACAGTTAAAATTGTCATTATAAAAGTATAATCCTTTTCAATATCCTCAGAATATTAGTCTGTTTAAATTGTGAGCAATTAATTGAAAAATGCACAATTAATAAATGGTGCTAGAAGTATCAGTAGAAGAACCACAGACATGTCTAAAGGAGAGCCATAGATCAGGTTAAAATTACTGAGGAACTCAGCATTGAATAGGACAGTAAGACCTTTTTTGGTAAAGATCTATCTTGTTCTTTGTAATGCATGCTTGTCAGAAAGCACATATGTTATTTCACCTTATGTGAGCTTCTAGGAAGGAGTGGGAAAAGATGATAGCACAGTGGTTGAACTCCTGGACCACATTTCTTCTTTAGTCTCTTGCCTTGCTAAAGAGAATGGTTCTCAGTTTTACAAGGTGAACAAATATACTCAAGTTCAGAAAAAAAAATATTGTTAAAATATATATTTGTAAAAATATGAAAGTTTAATGTTAAATGTATAGGAACTTTGTCTGTGATATGTGTTATGAATGTTCTCAAACTGATACACAGTGTAGAACCATGCTCTAATTTTTTTTAAATCTCAGCATTTTAAATCTCAGTATTCAATAATTCTTATCAATAATGTGTGTGATAACCATTTACAGAGTAATCAATTTCATCTCACTCTGGGGTAGAAAAAAAATAAAATTCTAATTTGCTGCTTTATTAAGTTGTAAAACGTGTAAGTACTTTGACTGCATTTAGCCTGAAGGTTCAAAATCATTGTAGAAAGCTTTGTATGACACACACATACACACAGATACACAAGTAAAATTCCAGGATTTATATTTTGACTTTAAAGGAGCAGATTTTTTTTTATTCAGTATTTCTGTTAAAACAGTAAACATTGCAGTGATAATATAAATGTGTTTTCCAGAACAAAACGACTTTCAAACTTTTTTTAAATACATTTTATATGAGACTACATTTCTGATTTGTCGGTGTTGTTTTCATAAAGAAATAGTTTTCAGTAGTTTGCAGTTATATATTTCCTATTCATATTAGAGTGATAAAGAAAAGGTAGGTGTTGCGTTTTATGTGTAAATGAATATATCTATTGTTGGATAATACAAATTTACCTAGAATAATATCATTTTTTTTTAATTTATTGAGTAGAATTATACGCTTTTATTATCATAATTGCTTGTGATTCTTAATATTTTGTTTATAAAAAATTAGTTATGCCCTAGCTTGGAACAAAATTAACTTTGCTGAGCTCATTGATTTTATTATTATGACTGTAATTTCTTATTTGTGACCTGGTTTTTAACACTGGTGTAAAGCATGGGTGATCTAATCTAGAACTCAAACAAGAGAATTATAATGTACCTATCTTCATCAGTCTACTAGAATCCTCAGACTGAAATTAAGTCTATAGTGGAGAATCTAAAAATGTTCAAGCCGTATGATGCTGTATGGTACAATTATAAATTGTATATACATTAATGTAAGTACTTTTGGGGCATTAGATTTTCAATTTTCCCTGTCATTGGCCTCTTTTTTTGAACTGACTGAAAAAAAAAATCAAAACCAATCAACCAAACCAAAAAACTTCCACCTTTATTCCTTCGAAAGGCAATAAAATATAAACCGTCATTTATCTATTTTTTATGTATTTACATGCTGCTATTTTCACAGAAAGATAAAATAACAATATTTGTCTTGAGCAACATTTGAATAATAGGCTCTTGACACTTGAATAAGAGTTACTTGACTTGTATAAATGCTGGCATATTATAAAACAGCTCATACTTAGTCCATTAATTTCATTTGTTCTATGTCTGCAAGACAACACCATGAAATTTAATTGCTCTTCATCCAGCTTTAAGAGTAGCAAATTTGTTCTGTCCTATGCATTCCTTAAGGGTATTAGGTCTATCCTCAAGGAATGTGATTTCTGCAGCAATTTTTCAACGTAGCTGACATATGTACTCCTATATCCAAGAATACTACCCTAATTGTGAAGAGTGGGACTCTTTATTTCCATGATATGTATATGTATTCTATATGTATAGAGTCAAGATACACTGCCTTTGAACAGTGATATAGTCCAACTATGTCCCCTCCTGTGTCAGGGATGCTGAACTAAATGATCACAGAATCACAGAATCAGCTGGGTTGGAAAAGACCTCCGAGATAATTGATTCCAACTGATGACCTAACATCACCTTTCAACTAGACCATGGCATAAGTGTCACATCCAGTCTCTCTTAAACACCTCCAGGGATGTTGACTCCACCACCTCCCTGGGCAGCCCATTCCAATACTCAATCACCCTTTCTGTGAAGAAGTTCTTCCTAATATCCAACCTAAAACTCCCTGGCACAGGTTCGGAATGTGCCCTTTTGTCCTAATGCTGGTTGCCTGCGAGACGAGACAGATACCCATCTGGCTAAAATCTGCTTGTAGTTGTAGAGAGTGAGAAGGTCTCCCTGAGCCTCCTCCTCCCCAGGCTAAACAACCCCAGCTCCCTCAGCCTCTATTCATAGGACTTGTGCTCCAGACCCTTCACCAGCCTTGTTGCCCTTCTCTGGACCTGCTCCAGCACCTCAATATATTTCCTGAACTGAGGGGCCCAGAACTGGACACAGCAGTCAAGGTGAGGTCCCACCAGTGCCAAGCACAGGGGAAGAATCACTGCTGGCCACATTATTCCTGATCCAGGCCAGGATTGGCTTTCTTAGCCACCTGGGCAAACTGCTGGCTCATGTTCAGCTGGGTGTCAGTCAGTACCCCCACACCCCTTTTTGCCTGGCTGCTCTCCAGCCACTCTGTTCCCAGCCCATAGTACTGCATGGGGTTGTTGTGGCCAAAGTGCAGGCGTTTACCAAGGTGCTCTCCAAATCAGCATCCTGAACAGGTTGAAGACTGCCCTTCGGAACTGCAGGGTAGAGGTTTCGCTGGTGCCCCTGCTTGTTTCACTGAGTATTGAAAACTCTATATGATCTTTAGAGGTCCCTTCAAACCCAAGCCTTTCTATGATTCTATCATAAATAATACAGCCAGTTAGAAAAATAAAAGGATTTTCTTTTTTCCTGGGGATAGACAGGGAGGAAAAACAGCAAAAACTCTGGATGCAGAATCCTCATTAAAAAGCTTGTCAGGGTAATAAGTGATGCTGTCAACAAAATACCTGTCCTGGTTAGTAAGCACTTCCTGTTCCTCATTAACCAAATGACTTTTAGGTTATACATCATATCTCTGGCAGTGAAGCCACTTCCATGTTTAATTGCTTAAATAAATGCATAATTAGTGGCTGGTAATGGCTTTATGAATCTACATAGAAATAATACTGTAGCAACACAGACAAGTTGCCTTGCTAGGCAGAATATAATTGGTATATGCAATATATGTTGTTCGGTCTTTGGTTTTGCTGTTGTTTTTAACTACATTAAATAAACTATTATTTCCTTTATATACTAAAGAATGTAGCTCTTCTAGGAACTAAAAAAATTTTTTATAACAACCTTAAGAAGTTTTCATACAGTCAGCATTTATCTTACCTAAACACAATGAGCTGAGGAATGACTACCACAAAACATGAACAAAACAAGCATATGATTAAATTGTTGCAAATAGTTGAAATCATGGCAAAAAGTAAATAGTATCATTTATAGCTTGATGAGTTTGTGTTTGGGTTTTCTGGTTGTTTGGTCTTTTCCTTTTTCTTTTTTTCTGAATGTTCCACCAATATTGACTGCTAAAAAAAAATTTCTTTTATAGTTAAGACAGTTTTCTTAATTTCTTTTCTTTTTCCTTCTAAATTTCTTCTATTCACTCTCTTTTTTTTAAGGAAGAGGTATCAAAGAAATGAAAAATGGGACTAAATCATGAGTTTGTTGACTTGCAGGAGTTTTGCAAGTTTTGCAATGGGATTTATGCAGGGTAAAATCTTTGCCATAATTTTACCCATTGTTATTATTTAAGGTCTCTATGCTGCAGCTGGTTGAAGACAGGAGAAACATACAGATTTTCAACTTATTTTATGTGTCTAATTATCCTTTACAGTAAAAGGTTCTTCATGGGATAGCACATTAGCTACTATCAACCAGCTTCTTACTTTTAGAAAGAATGTAATAGATTCTTATGAATGCTGAGACAAATTTCCATCTTATATAAACACACAAACCAATCTGTTCCTTAATGAAGTAAGGCTGCATGTTGGAAGACCGTGTTTCCTTACAGCTGTTTTAAAAGGTCAAGATTGCATGGGTGGTAAAAGTCTGTTAATAAATTTATTTGCAATTCACAACAGATGTTGTAAGAACCATTCTGGAACTGCTGAAAGATGGTTGTGTGAGTATGTAAAGCATGAAATAACACTATAATTTTGAATTCTAAGAAATGGCAGAATAGAAGGAAAGCTTGAAGTACATGGAGTACCTGAAGAGACAAACAAACAAACAAACAAACAAAAACCCACAAAGAAACTTAAATTCTTACACCATTCAAGATACCCAAGATCAAATATTTTGAAAGCAAGGGACTACATGGGAAATAAAATTTACACAAATGAATAGCATGAAAAGGCCAACACTTGTTTCTCACAGAACTTTTTGATGGTTGGAAATGTCAAATACATTGTCCAAGGTTCAGCTATGTTAAGATAGAATTAAATTTTAGCACAACAGAAAATTAAAAGTTCTGTATATGTATATAACAAGTAATCTCAACTAAAATAGAGCCAGTTCTGTCTATTTTTTTCAAGAATTATAGACAATAAAAATATTCTTTTTAATGGAAGTCACTCCTTGCGTGAATTCATGTTATTTTTATCTAAAACAGTAAAGCTAAAATGTCATATACCAGCATTGCTTCCAGGTAAAATGAATCTTAGTACAGACTGTGTATTACTAAATTTCAAACTTAATTTTGTTTCTAAGTACAAGTCTTGATGAGAAAATAATGCTTGTTAAAAATGGCTGTCTAATTAAAATACAATACAAATTAAAGACATTCCTCATGCAAAGACATTTAGAGTGCTTACAATAATTCAGACATCAAGATGGAACATTAAAAATGTATAACATAAAACAAACAGCTGATTTGACATTTATAGAGAGTGAAACGTGTTAATAGAAAAACTTGTTAAACAAACTCATTAGTAAGAATATGGTAGGTAAGTTAGATCCAGAATAAAACATTTAGCAACCTTACCATGATACAAGTGTCAAAATCAATATTGTTTTAAAGAATAGGTCTTGGACAACGGAAACCTAATACATGCAAGGATTTTCAGGAATACAGTGGCTCTTATATCACTTCACCTATGTATTGTTTAGTGTAAAATTGTTCTTATATTTTATCCATGATAAATTGTTTGTGATTATAGCTTTGAACAAGGTATTCCTTGGACATCAAGTCAATGAATTTATGACAAACATGCACTGTGATCTTCTATGTTTAGTCTCTACAATATTTGCGATACAAAGGCACAAACATATAGAAAAATATCAGACAAAGGTACGTCAGAATTGTTGCTTCTTCAGAACTATTGTTCTTGGAATTGATAATTTTAGACTGAAGCTTCACTTACAGCTTTGTTAGTGTGTTATTTTACAAATCATATTAAAAAATAAACAAATGAAAAACCATCGTGAATTCTGATGGAAAATCAGCTTTGCTAAAATCACTAAGTCTCGGAGACAGCTACACCTATTAGGCTAGTCACCATTCTGATGACCTAGTTTTGTGTCTTTCTAAGAGACTAAAAAATTAGAAACTTATAATTAGTCTTATTACATGACAGAGTCAAATAGTTATGGTTATGGTCAGAGTTATGTCCCTGAATATATGCTTTCGTTCAAAAGTGGTATTACATGAAGAGAAAGTGCCCTAGATAACACTGTGACAATTCAAAAATTCTTTTACTTGGGTTTATATCCTTTCTTTAAAATCAGTTCTCCTTGGGGAAAATGAAGGACCTAAAGATGATTTAGTCTGTATTCAAGGAAATTGTTCACCACCAGTCCAAGAAAAATCAAAGAAATTGATTTTAGGCTATGAGAATTGTGTTTGGTAGACATTCAGCAGACAAAGCTCTGTCATTCACAGGGTTACCTTGGCCTTGTTAGCAGGAAATTGACCAATGCTGCTGTTTCTTGGGTGGAGCAAGCTGTTCTGTCTCATCATTATTTTTCTCTTCTTAGTATGTAAAAAGACATATTCAATCATGTAAACTTCCAGAACATTCTTAAATAATAAAATGGAGTTTGCATTATGTATTTTTTAAACAGTTGACACCTATTAAAATAAAACTTGTTTATTACCTGAATTCTTATTTATAAATTTTAAAACTCCAATGACTTATATTTCCTGCTTTTGTTTCATGGTAAATTTTGTTGAGGTATTACAGTAAGCCATGACAACTTATAATTCAAATGTTAGAAGGTATAACCTGATTTAAGCATAAACACTGGTCTTACAACTCCCTGGTCCTGTGCAGAATTCAGTATAAATATTAATTATTCATGGAACAATTAGTTTTAATTAGCACTTTTGTAGAATCCCATCTGGTTTCTGACATCACCAGTTCACTAGTGCAAGCTATTTGAAAGAAGATGATGTGATTAAGATTAAAAGCTTTACTGGTGTCAATAAATATCATGAGAAAAAAAAAATTAAAAAAAAGTCTCCAAACACTCTTGTATTTAAATTCACATTCTGACCTTTGCTATTTCTGCAGTGCAGAATAAATTGCATGAGAAAACTGTTTTGCCTTAGCAAAAAACACCCCTGAGATCAAAACAAAAAATGGTTTTCTCCATTGCTAATGGCATTGCTCATATAGTTTAGTAAAATTCTGTCTGATTATGCTATCACAGTTTTACAAAATACTTGCACATTTATTAGTTATACCATTTTCACATACATGCACTCAGGTTCCAGGAAAACTAGTGCTAATTATATTCTGATTACTGAACTTTATAGGTGTTAGAAGCCTTTGTTTTGGCTTTCCATTTGTCTCTTATTCATCCTCACAGGTCTAAGATACAAAAATAAAGCAGAAGAAACGGCTATAGAAATAGAGCAAAGCCAAAGTTCCAGATGCAATAAGTCAGAGTTTTTAAGTGAAGGACGTTCAAATGATTTTGAGCAAGGGAGATTGGAGATTATGCTATCAATGGGAAAGGCCAACAGTTAGAAATTGGGTCTATAATAGGTTGACTGTAGGTGAGATAATTACTAGAACAAGAGTACTCTGGCTGTAGTTTGATCAGACACAGGAGAAAGTTAATTGGCCCAAGAATACCAAAGCTACCAGAAAAAAATGATAAGTAATCAGATGAATAAAATCAATGATCTTGATTAAACCTTCTGTGTTATTTTGTAGTTTGTCAAAGGACTTACCAGCGATTTTAGTGTTTGTGTTGTAGCCATCCCCTGGAATTTCTCTCATTGCTTTTTTGTCGTCCCTACTCCTTGCTCTGTCACTCTGCTGTACTATATCAGGAGTTTTGCGGAGGGGAAGCCCTGTGAGGAGCATCTGAGGTCACTTGGTCTGTTCAGCCTAGAGAAGAGGAGACTGAAGGGAGACCTCATTGCGGTTACCACTTCCTTGTAGGGGGAAGAGGAGGGGCAGGTACTGATCTCTTCTCTGTGGTGACCAGTGATAGGACCTGTGGGAGCAGCTTGAAGTTGTGTCAGGGGGGTTAGGTTGGATATTAGAAAAAAGGTTCTTTACCCAGAGGGTGGTTGAGCACTGGAACAGGCTCCCAGGAAAGTGGTCACGGCACTAACTCTGACAGAGTTCAAGAAGCATTTTAACAATGCTCTCAGTCTCATGGTGTGACTATTGGTCATGGGGGATGATCGTGTGCAGGGGGCTGGTCATGTGCACGGCTAGGAGTTGGACTTGATGATCCTTTTGGGTCCCTTTCAGCTTGTCAATTCTGTGATTTACTGATCTTGGGCAAGCCATGTCCACTCCATTGGACCTGGTACTTACAGCCTGAAAACTCCATATGTTAGCATGGGTGAATGTAGTATAACTGCACTCACTGGATTCACTGTATCTGGATGCAGTTCCAAGACACATATATCTGGATATGTTTTGATGGACATCAGGAAACAGATAACGATATTGGGATATTGTGAAGCCATTTTTGTGATTTTCTTATAATTTCTAATTTCCTGGAAATAGTTGCACGCAGCCTGATAATTTAACAGTAAAATTACAGTTGACACTTAGAAGATACAGTGTGTTCTGGCAAATAATAATTTGCCAGTAAAAAAGGACTTAGTTTTTATGACAACATAACGGAACAGGGTCTCAGTTTCATCTGAGCCTGTCTTGGCCTGAGCTGATTTTCACTTGTTTTCACAACCGGCTGGAGACCAGGTGATCACTGCCACACTTCAGCTGTTAGCTCTGTGAATACCTCCTGTGGTCAAGCCTGACCAAGTGAGGAAGTTACTACACAACGAAGAATTGTGCTTTCTGTCCATTTAAGGTGAGGAGAAAAATACAAACTAATTGACTGCATCTTATAATCGCTTTCCCCTTCCTTGAGCAAGATCCTTAACTTTAGCATCCAGAGGAACACAGGAAGCCAAAACATAATACCATAGAAGGTGGTTAAATACTAACTTCTTGTGTAGGCATTTTGGGTGTGATATTAATGAGTATTTCTGTATTTATTTGGGTCATAAGTATTAGTACTCTTACAACTAGATAATATATCTGTCTGATTAGATTGTTAAGATTAGGCTAACAGTAAATCTTTGACTCCATATACATGTCATATTCCTTTTGCCCATAATAAGATTCTGAGTGTGGTACAATAGAAATTTTGTGGCATTTGACACAATGAGACATCTCATCAGAGATATACATAAATAGCAGTTTTTCTAGGCGGAAGTAATTCAGTTCTGGAACATTTTCAACATACTGTTCATTTCTGTTCTTCTCATGAACCAAATTACCCTGTAGAACATACACACAGTCAATGTATCTGGCAGTGTTACAGGTACTGTTAAGAAATTCCATGAAAATGACCGATATAAAAAATATTATCTCCAAGCTAAGGGCAGACTGTTGATCTCTGAGTTTAATGGATTTTAAAGCAAAAAAATATAGTTTATTCCTAAACTTCTTATGCTAAACCCAAAATATCATCTATAAAATTCTATAAAATTCTATAAAACTTGTAGACACTGCTATGTCTGTGTAAATAAAACGCTACTAACAAAAAAACCAGATACTTCTGCTTTCTGTGAAAACCATTTACCTTGAAAGCAGAATGCAGGAGCAGCAGGAATCTTCAACCCAAATTTTAATTTTCCAGGAATTGCAACCAGCAAGCAACAGGAACAGCAAGGAACTATCTAAAAGCCTACTGGAGTACAGTGTGTCATCTGCAAGGTCCTTGACTACATCAAGTGTTTGATATATGACCATGCTAAGCCAGCAGTGATTCTGGTAAACTAGGCATGTAACTGTACCTTGAATGACTTTCATGAATCAGCATGTGTAGACAGGATCTCCAAGGGGAAATGTTTTCATAGTGGTTTCACCGGATGATCTAGATATGTAGAGATAAAGCTTAGTAACCTGACAAATTTATGACCTTATTTTGTATTCTGTAAGCTAAAGGGATACAGGCACTGAAGAATTAAGAAAATAACTTATAAATTTAGTAGGAAAGAAAAGTGTGAAGGTAAAACCAGTGTCTCTCAATAAATAGAAGGAAACCAACTCTCTATCAGGATGTAAGAACTGATTTGCACTGTAAGAGAGACTGAATAGAGGGGGACTTAACTAATGGGTGTGGTGGACATAAATGGAGACCATAGATCCTTACACTGAGAGAAACAGGAGATGGCAAATGTTTCAGAAACAAAAAAGATGTCTCAACATTACAAAAGGAATTCTATGTCCAACATAGATACCTTCGGAAGAAAACTTAAGCCCTAAGCAGGCAATAACTGATTAAACACAGGTGAGTGAGAAGTTAGCCAGAATGTTATCTGTGAAAGAGAAAAAGATATTGGAACAGTAATTCGTTGGAAATGAGAAATTATGTCATTGTCATCATCATGGTTTGGCTTCACGAATGAAGATTTCGAAGGGCTCTACCCACACTTGCTGCAGGCTTGCTGATGGCTGAAAAGGCCAATGCGTGACAGACAAGTCCGGTTGCAGAAGGGACAAGAGAAAGATTCCACAGGCGGCAATTCTTTCAGGAAAGAATTCTTTCTGCGTTGTCTTTTCTCCTCGAGAGTGATCTTGGGTGAGTTCTCGAAGGAGGCAGCAGCATTACAGATGGTTTGTCTCCAGGCCTCCCAATTGGAGGCCAGAGCAGACCAGTGATGATGGTCAATATGGCCAAGGGTGAGATGTTGTTTCAGGGAGTCCTTGTATCTCCTTTTTGGGGCTCCTCTCTTGCAACAGCCGGTGGCGAGTTCACCGTAGAGCACAATCTTAGGGAGGCGGTGGTCCTTCATCCTGGAGACGTGCCCTGCCCAACGCAGCTGTGTTCTCAGCAGCATGGCCTCGATACTTGTGACTGCAACCTGTTCAAGAACAGACGTATTGGAAATGAGAAATTAAATTATGTAGAAATTACCAAAAAAGCTGCAAGAGAACAATAGCGAATCTCGTCAGGTCCTCACTTAGAGGAAATTACAGGAAAATCTGTATTTGTAATGATGCACTACTCTGTATATGAGCTGCAATCAAAAGTGCTGTTCCGTTTTTTTTATTTTCACCTCTTGCTATATCACAGATTCACAGAATGGTTGAGGGTAGAAGATGAGACGCTGGAATAGGTTTCCCAGAGAAGTTGTGGATGCCCCATCCCTGGAAGTATTCAAGACCAGGTTGGATGGGGCTTTGAGCAACATGGTCTAGGTGGAAGATGTTCCTGTCCATGGTGGGGCAGTTGGAACTAGATGATCTTTAATGCCCTTTCCAACCCAAACCATTCTATGATTCTATGAAAATATTTTTCTCAGAAATCTTCACATTACAAGAATAGAGAGCATGCCTTACTTAATCACAGGTTTGACATTTTAATGAGCTGTTATTCCTTGCTATTATGCATGCAGGCAGCATTCAAAATAGTTCTGTGTGCAAAAGCTCTGCTCCAATTTCAGATATGAATGTACATATTTATTTATACTTAATGAAATACTAAATATGGAAAATACTATGAAAGGGGTAAATTATTCAGAGTAAACTTTACAAACTTGTATAAAATAAATAATGCATTGCAATTTTTGGAAACACAGTTGAACTTAATTTATTCATAAAATGACTGAATAATCCTTTATGAATTTTAATATTTTCTACATTGATATCACACATAAATCACAGATGATATGAAAATTTTTACAAATCATAATGGTCATTCTTAATCTCACTAAACAATAGTAACTTAGCTCTAATGAAAGGCATGGGATCAAAATCATTCCTGAGAGATATATTTTAAAAGAAACAGGATTCAAAGTACCCTAACCTCATTCCAAAGTGCCCAAGGTTGAACCATGTGTTGAAATGGTTATCAGGGGTTTTTTTTGTTTGTTTGTTTTCTTTTTTTACTAGAATGAGTGGTGGCAATAAGTACCCAGACGGGGCCAGTAGAATACTCAGTGAGGTGTAAAGTGTTTCAATTTGTATGTGAAATGTCTGAATAAATGGTCATGCTACAGCAACAGTTGGATCTCCAGAAAGAATGAAAAATCTCTACTATAAACTAAAAGAGCCACTAGAAATCTTCATCTCTTTCTCTAGTTTTTCTCAGTCCTTTGGAGTTTGTCATAAACCTATGAGAGGAGAAAATATTTTTAACTATCTAAGCAGACCAAAGGAGAACTAAATCTGCCCTGAAAGATTTGTTATATGAGGGCATATGGACTAAAAACCTGTTTTAGCATGCTAGAACACTAGCTTTGAGATAGGAACTAAACTGTGGAAAGACTAAACAGAGTCACATTTGTAAATGTGAAAACAAATTCTATAAGAGAATTTATTTAAGATGTTATTTACTTATTTAATGTTAGGGATAAAGTAAACAATTAACATTTTTAGCAAGTTTATAAAAACAGAATCAATTAAAAATCAGGAATGAAAAAGGGGATAATATTCATAAAACATGTAGTGTTTGCTTAAAATAGAGTCAGAATTCTGCATGAGAGTATGATAAGAGTGGAAAAATGCATGAAAGAGAGTTACTGAAAATACAGAAAGTAATTCTATCCCAAGTAGATCCTGCACTGAATAATTGGTCAACTAGACATCATTTAGTGAAGCAGTATAATGCAAAATTCCACTGTTCTTGTTCTGCTGTGGATATGCATTCATGACCATTATTATGGTCTCAATAGGTCCTTGGCTTTAACTGCTACAGCCAGTCCGTGATTTTATGCCACAAAGCTTATGCTTGTACATAGGTAAGAATGAACTGCAATATATAAGACACTCGTAGGCCTGTAAACTTGATAACATAATGCCTAAATTAGAATCTGAAACTCACAATACAGTGGAAAAGAGATTACTGCTTCAGTGAAAAGTAATAGTTATCTATGTAAAGAACACTTTAATATCTCAGTTTAAGTACCATAACTGACCCTTCATCCATAAACCAGCACTGCCTTTCTAGTCCTCTATTCTCAATTGGTTTTCAAACTGTGATGGAAGTCTGGGCCATGTACCACATGGTACTCTACTACTTAGTATCTTTGTCCAAGTAGAGGATGCTAAAGCCAGAGGTGTCTCAAATTGATGTCTCCATGACTAGCAGCATACTCTACAGCACTCAAATAGTCGGCAGTATGTCAGTTTTAAATGTGGTGATGACAGAAACAGATGCTTACAGGTCTCTGAGCTTAAGAAAAAAGTGGGAGCCTAGGATGTTAAATGCTTCCACAGCTTGGCTGTTTACAATTATGATTTTGTTTCTATTTACTTCAGATTTCTAACTATGAATCTGAAGTCCAACCGTAAAGTGTCCTGGGCATGTAACTGAGTTGGTTTAGAAAAGTTGGAAATGTCATGCAAACTGATGCAACTTTGCTGACATCAAAGATTAATTAATTTATTGTTTAAATTTCATGTAAGCTTGTAGGTTCAGATGAGTACCAGTTTTTGACTGTGGAAGATTGACTCACCAAACTGTTTCTAGCTGGCTTAGAAAATCGGTGTTTCATTCAGCTGGAATGATTCAGACAGAAGTGCCTTTTCTCAACTGGTCATAGAAATACTCAGGTAATGTGATAGGACAGTACATTTTTTTCCTCATTTAATAATGAAGGAATTGTTTTGTTCCACAGTCATGTTCTACGGAGTTAGCAATATTGTTTACATTTTGCGATAATTTCATACAATCTAGTAAACATTCTAAACATATTGTGTGAAGTAGCCCGCCTACATGCTTGACATTAAACAGATGGTAAAGTGCTTTTCTGGCTCTTGGCATAAATGAATATAAGGTACAGTCAGTGAAGAACCATTTGTTTCTGAGGTATATGCTCTTAAAGATTTCCCTGAGACATACTCTAAGAGCAACAAGATTTGAGCTTGAAAGACAATCAAGCCACAAACCAAGGTATGTTGCTTTTCTAACACACGGTGCAAGGTTTCTTTTAACTCCTAACATACTGAAAGGAGCTCCACATTACTGAAAGGAGCTCCTAGCTGGTACCTTGCTCAGATCCTTGTCTTGACTTGAAGTGTCTTCTGGCACTGAATATGGGTTAGGGTTAAAATCTCTAGTCATTTAATGCAACTGCTTTTATGTCAGTGCTGTTTGACTGGCTTCTGATGAAAGAAAAACATTTTGGGTCAGACTTCTTTTTCAAGACACCTTCCACTTAAAATATTTTGCAGTTCCCCATGGCATTTGTAGGTACTAAGATAATTGGCTCAATATTAGAATATTTATAGAAAACAGCAGAAAAGCACTTTTTACCTCCTGTATCTTAAAGTGATACCAGTAATCCAATCTTTTCAGAAACATAATTTTAATTTTTAAATCCTGATATTCAGCAGTTTAATCTGGACCTGCTCCTCTCTTAGGATTGATTCCATGATGCCCTTAATTTCCTATAACAAATTTCTGTTATAAGTTACATACATTCTGATTTTTATTTTTTTTTCTAACAAGCCTATAAATAAAGATTTGTTACATTGTGGTAATCAAAGAATCTGGTAGTACACTAACATTTTAACAAAAATGACAACTGGTCAAACATTTCGCAGAGAAGGTTAGAACTGATCAAGCTACAAAGCTTTAAAATAAAAGGATAAAAGGACACAGACAAATTCCTTTGGAGTTTATACACTTAGAGAAATCTTATTCAAAGTTTACTTATTATGAATGAAAGTATGAAGGAATTTGTTAGTCCAGAACTCATTTATTTCAGGAAAAGTATTTGCTTTGGCTGTACCAGACAATGCATGTTAAAAGAAACAAATTATTTTAAAACAGACATTGTAGAAAAGACTTCAGGAAATCTTGATTTAGAAACAAAACTTTCGTAACCCAAACAATTTACACTAGCATGAATTGTTACATAAGAATTCGCACTTTGTCATATTTTATTAATTAAACTTTACAAACCATCTGTGCAATTTTCTTTGCTAACATAAAGAGAAATAAACATGATTACTTATATATTGGTTCATAGTGTTCGTGTATATTTATAGTAAAAAAGAGGTACATTATTATATTATAGATTAATAGAGATACTGTAGTTATCAGGACCAAATAGCCAAGCCATATTTCTTTTTTTATGGATGGATGGATAGATAAGCACTGTTGAAAAAATAATGCCCCAAAACTTCTTGTCAATCTTCAATAACTTTTCATTGAAAAAATTTTTAATGTCTCCCATTTTTTAAAGTTATTTTCTCTATGAAGCCTTAATCTTAATTCAGTTACATGTATTGTACCTGCATATTTCTCATGTTCCTTAGATTGTTTATCACTAAATATAAAGCAAGAAAATAGAAAGTAGATTCAGAAAATAAAGTCTTATTTCAAGTTTGCATTCAGAAGCAAAAAGAAGCTTGATTGAATTTTCAGATTATGCCTAATTTATATACCACAGAAATTCCTCAATATAGACTTTTCTACATTTACAACTACTTTTTAAAATTTATTTGTCATAAATCTTTGTGATGTGCAGCTGATGGAGGTTTTTTCATATATGTTTTCTCTTTAAAAATTTTAGGATCAAGTAATGTTTTTCACCTTTGGCACTTATTAAAGTTAGATTTTATACAATGCTTAGCTGGGGAAAAACTGACATTTTCTGAAGTTCTCATTCTGTGACCATCATTTCAAAGAGAATAATAAAGGTTCATTATTAAAATTAAAACATGAGGTAGACAACTGGTGAAAATAGGCTAAATATTGGTAAAATACAACACAAATTATCTCCACAAACTGAATCCCTTAATTGTACTAATTTTCCTTGCCTTAAAATAGTCCTCAGTCTGCAATAAAATATCTGACTATTTTTGCCTACATGTCAAGTTCATTACTTACAAACAGGTTCGTGATGATCACAGCTATTAAATAAAGATGTATTAGTGGAGTCTCCACCTGGTCTGGCAAGGCAGATTTGAGTTTTAGTGGCTCTGTCAGCACTGACTGTTAGAGCTCTTTCTTTAGTCCTTCCTCAGCATCCCTGTGGGATCCCTGCCACAGTGCAGCCTGCAGCTGGATGCTCATGCTGATTGGGCTGCTCCCATCCGGTCTCAAATTTCCAATATTTCCTTCCCCATCCACATTTCAACTAGCACTGTAGTTCAATCAGTTTCAGAAAATATCACTCTGGGCAATATTTTAGCCACAGTCCAAGACAGTATAGCTTAATTTTCAACAACATTGTTCCACTATAGTAGGGAACCATATTCAGAATCTTGTCATCTTATCTTAGTTGGGACAGACAGAAAAGCTAATGGCACAGAACTGCCTAAGTGGTAGTATGGATGGACTAAGACCTGTGAAAGTTTTGCAGCCATATAGAAGAGTGGTAAATGTCAGGTACACAATACATATTTTTTTTTGTGCTTGGAATAAGATACCTCCCTCACTGCAGACATTCTCCTTTCACATCCCAGAGTCTAAGTTTACCTTTGCTGTTCTCTGCGTGGCTTTGTCTTCAAGTCTAGTAGTCTGAGAAAGTGTGATGCCAAAGTGGCAGATTTTTTTCTAGTGATACTATTCTTGCTTATTCAGCGCTCATTGTTGGCTCAACATGTTTACCACTACAAAAGGAATGAACATTTCTTTTAAAGATAGCTGGCAGCATGAAGGAAATAAAGTACTACTTGTTCTTCAGTAAATTCATTTTTTGAAAATCTTGCAAAAAGTAGACTGTAGGTGACACCACAGATGACATTTTGTTATGGAACAAGTCATTACTTATTCAATTATCTAATTTTCTGCTATTATACACCCCATTTTTTATTACAAATATATGCGAGCAATGCAGACATATTAGAAAGATTGGAATTACATACATACAATGGATGGATTCAGTTATATAACCAAAGTGAAGAAAATATATCAGTCAATGTATTACTTTTTATTTAATACTTCAGGGTCAAAGAAGAAAAAAAAAAGCATAGAAACTATGAGGAAAGAGGCAATGGAGCTTCTGTTATTACCCAGTAAGAAACATGTAAGGGCATGATAGAAGCAAGGTACCAGTACAGAGGTAAGTTTTTTCAGACTCATCTTTTGATTCTGAACATTTACCTAATTCATAAAAATGGGATGAATTCTAATAGCAGGAAATTGAACTGATGATATTTCATTAGGGAAACAAAGTGTTGTGGAAGTTTAGGCTTCAGTGTTACGTTCAAAATTATTTTATGGATAAAAGAGGAAGAAAGAAGCATATAAAGACAAAAAATTATAATTAATATAATTGATTTAATTGTAGAATTATTATTATTCAATAGGTAGCTATTACAGAAAAAAAAGAAGGAAAAAGGAAACCAAAGGAAAGAATACTACTCTTACAAACAAAATAATGTCATAGTTGAAATTGTTATACACACACTGTGTAATATCTATCCCTTTACCTGGTGTTATGGTTACCCTTTCTTAGCCCCCCTGGGGTCAAGTGAAAATAAATCATCAGGCACATCTAGACAAGTTCTTAGAGAGCAAGCCTGGCAAGTCTTCATCCTGAGGCCTTGCAAACTCAGTATAACACCTGTGACCTGTTGCAAGCGGTGGCAATACACATAGATAATATACAATACATACAAACCAAATATAATATGCTTAGATTAAGGGTTATATCAGATGTTGAACAGAACTGCAATTTTCAAACATGCATGTAGGAGATTAACTGTTCGGCAGTTGCAGAATATTTTCACTGCTGTGGTTCTTCTAATCAAGTACAGAATGCAAAACCTTTCCCCCTCCCTTTTCTATTCCTTAGAATAAATAATTTTTTAAAAAAATCAAAAATAGAAACACTCAGCAAAATAGAAACACTAACCTAAATAACATTATGTATCACTGAAGATTATATAACTTTTTGTCTTCTGATTATATAGCACCTCTTGCCAAATCTCCAATAATGTTAACAGTGGGTTGGGGGTTTTGTTTTGGTTTTTGGTTTGTTTGTTTGTTTTGGTTTGTTTTTTTCAGTTAAAGAAGTCAAGTGTCTTTCAGAGTCTGACTTTTTGAATCAATATATAAACATGAAAATCAACAGAAAATCAAACATATTGTTGCCAAGCAACTAATGACAGTTCTTTATGTGTTTTGCATGTTTTAGACAACAAAGCCGTGTTTTGAATCCCCTAAATAAATGTATTTTTATTTATGAAGTTCATTATAAAAATCCAACATTTTTTGCTGTGCTATTTTTATATTGTTTTCACTTTATTCACATTTTCACATTATTTCAGCTTCAGGTGAGACATAACCCTGAAAAAAACCCTTGAAAATCGCTTCCAGTCTTGCCCTTAGTGCTGGGTCATTGAAACTTCTGGACTTTTGTTTTTTCTGATCAGCTTTAAAAAAGCACTATTAGTTGCCAAAATATTCAGAAGTACTTTGAAAAGAAGATGTGCGGAAACTACGAAACTAAGATAAAAACCACAAATCTACCAATCAATACTTTCTTAATTTCTCAAAAAACACAAGATCAAAATTCTCTGAGAACTACCAAAGGGATTATTTTAGAGATCAGTTTTACTTTTGTGTCTACTCACAAGACTGATTGATTATTCTTTAATATTAATCTGCCTTATGATTGTTTTTCCTATTTATTTCCAAGTGAAAATAATCTTTCAGTTGTCTACCTTTTAAAAAGCAATACAAAGAATAAAAGAAAATAACAGTTCTATTCTCTGCATTTTCTTCAGTAACACTGGATAAGATTTCAGTGCTGAATGACCATTTGAGATATATTTTATTCTCTTTATTTATTATAAGTACTGATTGATATTTCAAAATCTTCATTCGCAAAGCCAAGCCATGACTGATTGATATGATAATATTAACTCAAAGATATAAAAAATCAGCAGAATTCAAATTTTTTACAGTTTTGCAAACTTTTTATCATTTTTAATCAAAGGTAAATAAATAATGTCCCTGAATCTATATTTCAAGATGGAATAATGCATATTTCCTATATGTTGCAGAGAATAGTCAAAAAGAGAAAAATAAATTCAACAGTAGTCTTGACCAAACAGAGTTCAAATAAAAACACAATTAGGAAGTAAATCTGAGTATTCCAGGAATGGCACCTGAGTCTATTTTATTTTATTTTAATTTTTGATTTCTGAATTATAGAAATTAAAAAAAAAAGAAGAAGAGAAAAGCTTATTTTAATTATGGAGTTTCTGTTGGTCTGTTATGGTTCAAAAAAAAAAAAGAAAAAAGAAAAGAAGAGAAAAGAAGAGAAAAGAAGAGAAAAGAAAAGAAGAGAAAAGNGAGGGGAGGGGAGGGGAGGGGAGGGGAGGAAAAAAGTGATGCTTTGGTAGTATTTATTAATCTAGGGAGAAATAAGATATTTCAGTCTGTAGAACTGGTAGTGATTTTATAATATATGAATAGTTTTTCCCTCTGTTTGGAAATGGATGGTCCTAGTTTGTAATTAATCAGTAATGATGACTAGTTCAATAATTTAAATTTCTATGAAGAGGCTTATTTATTATCAACTTACGTGAGTAAAGAGCTTTATTTTATTACAGGAAAATAAAAATTCAGATTATACAGGCAGTTTCAATACTCAGTATTGTCTAGCTAGGGCAAACACAAGGTCATGCTGACCTAGAATAAAGCATATATGTATTTTGTTTCTGTGTAACCTTCATTAATTCACACTTCTACTTAATTATAGCATTAGATTGAAATTTTTAATACATTTCTACTAAATAGGTTGAATGCAATTCACATTCTACCTCCAATCTAAAAAAAACCTTCCTAAAGCCAGAAGAATTTTCAGTGGTGCTTCTCTCTGAGTGATGTTATTGAGTAATAATCTTTGCTTAAAAGGAACTGTTCTTTAAACCGAAGAAAAAATAAGTTAAATAAAAAATTTATAAATATGTATAAAATAGGAAAGGATATTTATAAAATAGGAATCAGCAGAATTCAAAATCCAAATTGACATTTACAGAAAGAAGGTTGGCCAAAGGCAGATGTGGAAAATAGGTCTTTTAAAACCTGAAAGTTGTATATATACAATATGTGCCTTTTGGAAAAGCTGACTAGGAACACTCTGACCCTTTAATCATGTTTTCATGAATCTTGAGATATCATGACAATTCCAGAAAATTTGGAAAACAAAATAATAAAATTAATATGTCTGATTCCTGAGCATTCTTTCTTCATAATATGATAGAATTTATACCAGTGAAGCAATATACAAAAAATTATAAGGAAGAAGAATATTTGATAAGTAATTGATGGTTAAATGAAAATGATCTAGTAAAATCAACTGACTACTTTGGATGTAGCTATGGTCAATAAGGGCAATTGTATACTCAAAATGGCCCAGTATTTACCACCTCTCAACCAATGAAATCGGCAGTATTAACTTCCACAGATGCAAAAGCAGAGAACACAGACTTGACATTCGAATGACTTCCCATTCTCCCAGTCTTTCACTTTTGAGCTTCTGCCAACCAGAGATATGATGTACACAAGGTACCACAGAGAGAGTTACCAAAGGAGGCAGGGTAAAGCTACATCCAGCAAGGATTGCATCCACACAGAGGCATTTAGGGAAGGACTCTTCCATATAAAGTATTCTTGGTACCTAGGCCTTTGCAACAAAACATTAAGATCTACACAGGGAGGTCCAATCCAGGGCTGCTGCAGGGAGGAATGCAATGTGGAAGCTGTCAAAATGAAGAATGTATAGATAATCTCCTGAATATTTTGCATAGACTCCTACCCAATGCTCACATGTCAGTGGCCTCAGTTTTCTTATTTCCTCTTCTATAGTGTCCCCACTTTTCTTTCTCTCCCCTGTCCCCTACCATACCAACATTTTATGTTTTCTTTTCTGTTAGATTATTGCCACTTAAGCAAACACAGCAACATTACTCATCCTGCCTATACTTGCAGATGCTTTCCACACTCTGTTTGACTTGTTCACTAGTGCACACTGATGCCTTTTGGGACAGGGACCACCTGCACTTTTAAATACCTTTTTTTAAAAATTTTTTTTATTGTGCCTCCCAAAGTGGGAGACCTTTTGATTTGTTTTGTCACTGCGTAACGTTATGAATTATAAAGTTATAAGTTTAATGAGTGAATTATTGTATACATTTGAATTCTTGTATTTTAAAAAGAGTTAGGATAAATATTTGTAATGGTTCCTTCTGGCCTTAAAAGTAATGAGATTTCCCCTTTCTTTATTCAGTCCGCATTTCCTGGCAGCAGCATGCCAGAGTTTTACCCCTGTTTTGGAAAGGAGATCATTATGGATGAAAACATTATCTCAGATAATTTAGGATGCAACCCATGTGAAACTGTGATGAAAGAGCGTGCCTGTGGGACAGAAGATGCAGAGTTTTCTTATCTTCACTTATTCAGTTAAAACAGCTCAAAAAATTATTTTGTGAGAAGCATTTGACAACTCTGCCAAACTCCAGGCATAGCTCTGACACGTGGACTGCTTGGTTTCTGTAAGTACCCAAATGGACACTATGGACTTTTGGGTGGGGAATGGGGATGGAGGCAATGTTGTGTTTGGGAGTAATTGAAAGTGATATAGGAATAACAATACCAGTGACAGATGAAGATTTGTGTTGTGAGGTCTGAGGAGGATGATCTTGCTTAGGGAGCCTAAATCTGGACCAGATGTTGGTACAGGAATGAGTGAAACACTCTATGGCTTTGTAAAGCAATGGATCTTTCATGTTCCTGCATAGTGTGGTACCAGTAGGGAGAGACAGAAGTATAGTCATGTGAAAGACTGTTTTGTCCTCTATTTGTTGGCATAATGGAAAGTTAAGGTGTTCAAATACTCCCACACATCCAAGCCACTATGCTTTGATCCAAATAGGAAATCTATTTTAAGCCTTCTAAAAAACCATGTGAGAAACATGTTAGCAGTTGCTTTCCAGATCAGTGTGACAGAGAGAAGGCATGTTTGATAACGGGGTAAATGTGACCATAGTGGAAAAAGGGATGAGTACAAGCCTTGTTTTCTGATAACTGGTATAAAATGTATCCCAATTTTACTGTATAAGTTTTTATAATAAAACATTATTTTCCACAGCTATTTCAGATTTAGAATAAAATATACAATACATAATTTACTGCTGCACGTAAAATTTATGCTAATGAGGAAGAAATGTTTCTAGATAATAACTGAATAGCATCTAGAATCCCAGGATTCTAATAATGTTTTATTTTACTGTTTTGGAAAGTGAGATGACTTAGATATTTAATATTCAACAAGACTATATTGTGTAGATAGAATGAGAAAAAATATAGAATGGCCCATAGTGTTTGGAATCCAATAGACATCACAAGTATGCCAGCCGTTCATATTAATTTTTTGTTAGTTTAACACTTTTCTAAACTATCAAAGGTCATAAAATCTTTTGACCAAGGAGCTAGGACATTAAAGATCTTCCAGGAGAGAAACAGATAGCTAAACAAACTTATTTTGCAGAACAAAAGAATTTCATACAATTAATATTTGAAAAATATTCAACATTATCACTGGAAAAGTGGAATGCAAGCAAAATTATCATCATTATTATAATTATTATGTAACTTAAGCATGTTTAGAATCTTTGGATTGTGGTGCTCTATTTTTAAGATGCTGCTGTATTTTTAAGATCTTATCTACAAATAAGATCATAAGCAGATAATACATAATTTCATGACTGAAACATCTACTGAGATCTAATTGTTAAAGATCTGAAAATATTTCTATCGTGAACTATAAGCCAAAATCTGCAATGACTTAGGTTATCATTAATCACATACGCGTGTAGAAGTCATGATATTCTAAGTTGCTGGCATAGCTAAGAGGAATTCTATAGTGGTTACTTTCACAGTGGGATTAACACACAAAAAAAATAATTTGTCTTTTGAAAAAAAACATTTTCTCATGTGTTATCAACGTCAAAATAAAAAAGTAATAAAAAAATTCTCTTTTGCTCAAGTAAACATGTAAGGAAAGGAAGAAGAGGAAAAGCTCTATAAATTATCCCAAATTTTAAGGATTTAAAACATCCCTTATGCAATTTTCCTTTATGAACATCCTCTCAAGAGAATGCAATGCATTTGCAAAGAAAGCTGGGATACATCCAGAATTTGCACAGGTTCATCAAGCAAGTGGTAAATGAAAATAATACTCAGAACAGTAACATTGGAGGGAGTACTGATTGACAGGAAGCTCAACATGAGCCAACAGTGTGCCCAGGTGGCCAAGAAGGCCAATGGTCTCCTGTCCTGTATCAAAAATAGCGTGGTCAGCAGGACAAGGGAAGTGATCCTTCCCCTGTACTCTGCATTAGTGAGGCCACTTCTGGAGTATTGTGTTCAGTTTTGGGCCCCTCAGTTCAGGAAAGATATTGAAGTGCTGGAGCAGGTCCAGAGAGGAGCAACAAGACTGGTGAAGGGACTTGAACACAAGACCTATGGGGAGAGGCTGAGAGAGCTGGGGTTGTTTAATCTGGAGAAGAGGAGGCTTAGAGGTGACCTCATCAGTCTCTAGAACTACCTGAAGGGAAGTTATAGCCAGGTGGGGATTGGTCTCTTCTCCCAAGCAGTTAGGAATAGAACAAGGAGGCACGGGCTTAAGCTCTGCCAGGGGAAATTTAGGCTGGATAT
>VYXB01005522.1:763078-889539 GCA_013397135.1 Pachyramphus minor | reverse complement strand
CCCTCGTTTTTTTTTTTTGTTTTTTTTTTTTTTTTTTTTTGAGAGAGAGAGTTTAGCTTCTCCTGTACTCAGTTTTCTCCTTTAGATTCTAGCAGCAGCACCCTTCAGAAATGTTTTTCCTGAGGTCCTCTTCAGGAATAAAACTCTGATAGGTTTCTTCCTCTAAATCTTTTTGAGCTGTACATTTTAAAATACATTTTAAACTTTAAATATGGTGTCAAGTCTGTGGCAAGGTCACTGAATATTAGAAAGCAAATTGTTAGAACTTCATCACTTTGAAGTCTGTGATGCAGAAGGGGGAAAAAAACCAGTCTGCTCTGAAGCATGGGAGGAAGCCGGTATCAGTTTTGGAGTGTTGCCATATTGAGTTCCACTGTGTTGGTTCCAATTTAGGAGACAGATAAGTTCCTCATATTTTTTCGACATCTCAGCATCTGTATTGATTACCTCATGTAAAGTTGGCAGCATGGGCAATTTTATTTGTGATTTTACAGGCTGGTTTTAGCTTGGTCATATCATTAAAGTCACAGAAAATCTCCAGGGTTGTACTTAATATAGTTTCATAACTGGGGACACTAATATTTTAGTTTCAAATATTACGGTATTTTGACAGGCAACTGTAAGGAAATCATACCTGTGGGTATTTTCCTACTATCTAGAAAGCTTTATTATTTTAATACTACTTCGTCTTCACCCCATCCCATTTGTGCTTGATACACCAGAGAGAATCATATTGTTTGCACTGAATACAAATGTAGTACCTATTATTCCTGGGGGGATTTTTTGTTTATTTGTTTAATAAATTCTTCATGGATGACATCAGGACTTAAATAAAAAGTATACCTTTTCTACTACTAAGCAAGACTACATTTACAATCAAATATCTTTTGATTTCTGACTATGTAGAACCCTCTTGCATTTAAATTCTATTAATTAAAAGCAAATAAAAAAAAAATCTGAAGACTCTGAAGGGCTTCAGAAAAGTTTTCTTTGAGGGGAAAAAATCCATTTACTAAAGCAGAAGCAGAATAATCATGCATTTAAATTGAAAATGAAAAATCATAGTGTTTCTTGTGGACATCCATATCAGTCTCTCTAATAACATAAGCAGCTGAACTGGCCAACTGTCATCCCAGTATTTTCAGCTACTCAGTCATGAGCTGTTTTGCATACACATACACAGAATCTCTCACACAGTCCTAGGATTTCTGAAGTTACTAGCCTTGTTCTTTCATGAGACTGCAGTTTGGAAAATGTTACTGTTGACTTCCCTTTATCAAACAAAAGTAAAATGATTCAAAAAGAGTAGATAGTTATGACATGATAAATTTCCTTTTATCTCAGTTAAGCAGAAAGTACTTTGAAATGAGAAAAAAAAATAGAGATTTGGGAAAATACTGTCACAAATTTCTGAGACTTTCTGTTCATGGTAACAGTTCTATTACACCAGACTACCAGTAAGAAGCACTGTTCATAAGTGCTTCACATTTGGGGAGAGGATAATGGAAATGGCAGGGTTGTTGCTAAAAAAAAACCCAACCTTCTTTAACTGTCTAGGAGAGAAAAGGACACCAAATACGTGGTTTATTATTGACTTCTGCAGAATGAGTCCTTATTATATCCTTTTGGGCAGATGAAGCTGTTGTTTAGCCTTTTCCCTGTCACTGTGTCTGCACCAAAACTAGCATGTCTTAAGCATTAACCCTTAGGTTCATCTTTTAAAATTGCTTGTCCAGAACAACAGTCTTACAGTCATACCACCAAGCTCTGTGGTAAAATGTAAAAGTAACATAACGCCTACTATATTATTTCAAAACTTTCCTTGAAATAACTGTATTAATTTATCTAACTGAATCAGCTGTTGAGACACTGTGAATGTTAATACTATTGTAGGAATACAAGAATGTGAAGAAGAAAGGAAAAATTTTGACATGAAAAAATAACTAAAGTAAGCACCGAGACCAAGAAACCATTAGGGCTTGGTATCACCAATGCTTTAAAAAATTGCAGTTTCCTTGTCTTGGAATACTTTGGTCCTTAATTATATATTATTTCATGCTCATCTGCTAAGCCATTCACCTTTTGATAGACTTGAAATATATTTGTTTTTTATTAATTCTGCTGTGGAAAAGCATATTCTTTCTTCTGCTAGGAAGTCAGTCAATAGAATCAACACTGACACACAGGCTAACTTAGAAGAAATATATTTACTTCAGTATAATTAAATAAACAAATTTTTAATAGCTATAGTTATTATTTTTAACTTTATATGAAACATGTTAAACAGATTTAATAAACCAATCATTCTGAATAATTCTTAATATTGTTGATAAATTATACAGAACATCAAAGAGGTTTGGTAATGTATCAATTTAATGTATTCTTCTAATGGAAGCTCTTATTCACTAGCATTATTTTTGTAGCATGTCTTGTTCTTTCAATAGCTGTCATTTAAACATGAAAGGTTCCTGTAGTGCATTGCCTTAGGATATGATTTTCTAGTTTTATAAATAAATGATATCTAGTCTAAAGTGATAGAGTATTGGGCAAATGGGGGAAAATGCTTATGGAATCTGTGAGATTAAAATGGAAGTAGATAAAATCTTCATTGGTACAGGATAAAAAAGATACAATACAACTGTTCATGATGTAAAAATTAAATTTGAAATTGAGAACTTTAGACATTAAAACTGTTTATCATTTTATCTAGTTAATTTTTTCAGTGGTCTTCTTTACCCCTTTTTCAGCTATATTTCATACCTTCCCAGTAATGCAGAATGAAGTTATTACAAACTCACCTCTACAAGGTTAAGCTACGTGTGCCGGTTTTGGCTGGAGCAGTTAATTTTCTTTACAGTGTCTGGCATGGGGGTGTATTTTGAATCATTCTGGACACAGGCTTGACAACATACAGAGGGTTTTATTATTGCTCAGCAGTGTTTACACAGAGCCAAGACATTCTGCTTTTTGTATTGACCCTCTGGTGAGGAGATTGGCGGTGCATTGGAAATTAGGAGGAGACACAGAGGGGACAGGTGACTCAATCTGATCAAAGGGATATTCCAGACCATATGGCATCATGCTCAGGATATAAAGTGGAGGGAATGAAGAGGAAGTGAGGGGATGTTTGGAGTCATGGAGTTTATCTTCCCGAGTAACCACTGCAAGTGATGGAGCCCTGCTCTTCTGGAGATGGTTGAACACCTGTCTTCCCATAGGGAACAGTGAATTAACCCCTTGTTTTTCTTTGCTTGTGTGCGTGGCTTTTACTTTCCCTGTTAAACTATCTTTATCTCAACCCATGAGTTTTCTACCTTTTACCCTTCTAAATCTCTCCTCGTCCTCTTGGTGGGGGAGTGAGTGAGTGGCTGTATGGTCCTTGGTTGCTGGCTGGCGTTGCAACACAACAATTGTATTAGACATTATGCCTTGGTAGCTTTAGCATCCCTGATTAGACACTAGCACTTTTTTTCCCCTGCAACATTCAGTATTTAGATTCATGATTCTGTCTTCCTGCAAGCATCTGAGTAAACTGTATGCCTGGTACCTTACAACTTCTCACATACAGTCTTCTGATATTAAATTCAAAGTATATGTACTCATTTATAACAGTTTCAGGAATTTCACTATAACTTTAAAGTAACTATAAAGCTCAACTGGTACTGAGAAAACTCAGAGTTTTTCTGTATTAATATTTTAGTTTCAATCAGAAATGTGTTTTTGAAGCAGTCTTTCTAATTGTCTCTACTGATTGTGCTTTGATGTTTAGAACCAAACAGCCTGAGTGCATGAACTGCATTCCTCTTGAGTGAAACTAAAGTGGAAAATGTGCACCCAGAGCACACCAAGTGCAGTCCAGCAACAAATGGACATTCAAGGCCAGGGACCTCATCAGAGACAGAGAAAAAATTTAAGAAAAAATAAATTAATGCAAAACAGTTTAAAAAAAAAAAAAAAGAAATGAAAGAAACAAACAAAAAACCTAACAAAGAGCTGAAAAAGCATCAACTCAGATTCTCAATAACACTTTTTTTCTTTATTGATATGCTAAAGTAGACACAATGGTACAATATTTAGGATTATAAGGCATGGATTATAATTTTATTTATTATATTTTATTATAATATAATATAATTTTTATTATATTTTATAAAATAATACCTTTATTTATACCGTTAGTTTGAGATCAGCCATTATACATGTTTGCAAAACAGAGGAAGAATGCTATAGTAAGATTGTGCTTTATTGAATGGTCTGTTCAAAGAAATTTAAAACAGCACAAATGACAGCTCACACTTAAAAATGTGTGCCCTTTAAGACCGTGGAAAGCTAGGTCAGTGTGATAATCTAGGAGGGGTGTATCAAGCATTTCCATACAGCTTGGTCTAGGCTTCCCTGAGCCAAAACTTCACCTATATAAATTCTTGGACAATTTCTGCAACTGAGCTCACTATTTCTGAAACTCAAGGAGTGATTGTCTAAAAAACAGTTTGCAAAATGGATATTAAGAGTTAACAACTGTAGTAAAATGAAGAAATTACTATTTTTCTTAGTGTTTATCATCTTGTGGGCAATTGTGAAAAAGTGTAAAAGTCAGGTCCAGTCAAAGTGAAAGTCCATCTGGATACAAAGTTTTGCACCCCTGCTCAGATAAGGTGCTGAAAGCATATTCCTTGAGAAGAATAAAAAGAAGAGACACATTACTAAATTGAAAAGGAAACATGATGACAACTGGGTTCATTTAAATGGTTAAAGAAACCTCAGATTATTTATTTGAGAAAAGTTCCCAATAATAACAAAAGTTAATAATGGAATTTGCACACTGGCTTAACCTGTAACCAAACAACTCACTGGGAACAGGTGCCTTATAACCTGAACATCTTCAATTAAGACTCTTCTCTGGGATATCAGAGACCCAGATTTACATTGCTTTCCTAAGTAATTAAAAATTAAATTAAAAATAATATTAGAGTTTGGGGATCAAACCGCTCCAAACTTGTGTTCTATGTAAATGTAGAAATGAAATGTCTTTTAAAGGAGAGAAACACTAAGCACTGAGAATAGGGACCTGACCTTTTTCAATTTAATAGTATAGACACAAACAATGAACTAGGGTGATATATTAAGGTTTCCTTACAGTTCTTGAGAGAGTTTGCATAGATATGTTGACAGGAAACTGTAGGTTAACAACATATCCATGTTTTTTCTGTCAGTTACTGTGGCTTGCTCTATGCATGTTTATCAATGGTCTATATACAGTTTCTATACTTAGTGCAGCTTTAAAAATAAAACATCCTATATTGTAAGATTTACACTTTTTAAATATTATTATTATTTTGATGGAGAACCCAAAGCACCATAGATGATTTCTTCACTTTCAATTCAGAAATTAAAATTTACCTCTTTGCCCATCTCTCTTAATTTAAACTCAAATTTGTTACAAAGTCGGAAGAGGATGAATACTAAAGAAATCACTTCCCCCTCATCTCTAAAAGGTTTCAGTAACTTTCCAATTTGTCTAGTTTTAAATACCTCTTAATTTTCAATTGTCTCTTTTTTTCCTCTTGAAAGGTCTTAATCTGATCACTGTAATATTTGACAATCTCAAAACTGTCTATACAGAAACTTTCTCTGAGATGATTATTGACTCAAATTGCTAAGTGTTTAAAGTTATTCCACTGTACTTCTTTACAAATCAGTATGGAATTTTATTTCTTCTGTTATCTTTATTCTTCAGGTTTTTTTTTTAATTTGTGTTCACATTTAACTGTCTTTTATATGTGGATTTGTATTTCTCTGTCTTCTGATAGATAACTTCAATTACTTGAGACTAACTCTTTTAGATGCTAATTAACTACCTATCTTGATGATGACATGGTTGACAGTTCCTTATTTACCGGTATTCATAGATTATTCATGATATATTCTTCTATTCTCTTCATAGTTTGTTGTTGTTCATAGAGTTTGCACTCTAGACAAAATACAGATTGATATATATAAAACCAATATGCCACCACACAAAACCTGTAACATAACATTACCCTGATCATAAATCAGCAGTAAAACCTGCAAGACTAACTCACACAACTAGGTATGTTTGCATGGGAAAAGTAAAAATTAATTTTAGAAAGATACCATGTATATAAAGATTATCTGTAGTTTCACTGGAAAATTTTGCACTATAATAGGTATAAATATGGTATGAGCTGCTTGATGTATCATTGGTGATATAACAGAAAGAAGTAACAGAAATTATTCATGACATGTACAGACATAAGAAAAAAATTGAGTATTTCACATAAAGCTACAGAGAAGTATAATTGTAAATGCAAATAGACTGAGAGGAAAAGTTGACAGCTTTTCAAATACCAATGACTAATATAAATTCATTGGTATATTTCTTGGAATTTCCTTGGGTTTTGAGGGAAAATGAGCCATTAGAAAAAAAGGAAATAATTTTGTAAACAGGTACACCTGAGAAGGGGCTAAGAAGAAATGATGGGTTGAAATTACCTAATGGATACATGTATCTTGATACATGTATCAAGAATTTTGTAAGATTTATATTTGTGATGTACAGAAGTATGTCTCTGTGTGATAGCAACATAGAGGAGATGGGCATTTTTTAACACAATTAATATTAACTGTCCAAAGCAAAACAAAATCAATCATATCAAAGTCATATTATATTCTACTTGTGCTTTTGCAATTGCATTGAATTAATTTACTTGGACTTGTTTACTCTCCTTGCCTGTAGTTTGTTATTTTCAGTTTGAATCAGGAGAGTGAGATATTATTTTTTAGATTCAAGTCTATTATTTCCATTCTCCATTTGTTTATGCCTTTCCAGTTATTATGAATGTCTGTTGAATTAATGAAATAAAGTATTAAGAATCTAATATGATCTAAAAAGCCTGGTTTTTACTAATGCACTTCTATTGTTATTATTTCTGCTTTGCTCTTGTTCTCAATAACCAGAAAACAACGAACAAAATCTAATTATTCTTATTTATCTTATTCTTTCCCAAATGCATAAGTAACAAAATATAAATATTATGCTGTTTACTCACTACTACAACATAGTAAACCCACTTACAATCCTCTCAAATCCCTGTGATTTTAGCATTTGTGACAGTAAGTTTGTTAGTTATTGACTGATAATTTAATCTTAGTATTTCACTGTGAGATGGTAGACTACAGACAAATGAAGAAAATTTCTGGACCTGAACTATTTTTAGAGCTATTATTGAGCTGTCCAGAACTTGAAGTGATATTTATCTAATCAACTATAAGGCAATTTCCAGTGCTTATTCCCAGATTCTGTTTTAATGACAGACTTCAAATATTGTTTATGTGGCATAGGAGATCTAGGAGAGGACAATATTATTTCTAACAGAGTATGTACATTTACACACCAATAATTCTACAAATATTTAAATAGCAAGAATTCAAAAGGTCAGTACAATGCACTTCCCATGTCACTTAGAAATTAAATCATCCTTTAGGAAAACCTTATTTTTAAAAAGTTAATTTCTCTTTTCTTTTGGAAACTTTCAATTATTTTTCCATCTCCTGAAAACATGTTTTTCCTTCCCAAATACTAAGTCATTTTGGTATGTCTAATAATAACTACTAGTAATTGAACAATTAAAAAAGCAATATTTTTTTAATAAAGACTAAAATATATTCATATTTAGAAAGCAAAGTAATAATGCTAGTTAGGTGATACACAGTTATAGTCTTAAAAATCATTTTAAGAAAATTGATCTAAAGAAAATAAAGGAGGAAAAAAGGTTTCAATCTTTACTAATATTTGTAGGTAACACAGTGATGCTTGATATGTATTTCTGTAAGTTTTAGGAGTCTTTCATCTCTAAAAGAAAACAGCAAAACCATAGAGCAAAAAACCCCCAAACAAACAAACAAAAAATCCCAAACCCCAATATATCAGCATGGTTTATTTTGGCAAGGAATAGGAAAACAAACAAAACTGTGCGTTTTCTAGGTGATAAATCAATCATATTATTTATTTGACTATAGAATTAGTGACCAACTGACTTTGCTTAAGCTTTTGTAGTGGGTTTCTGTGGCTGGGTTTTGGTGGCAGGTGGGGGCTACAGGAATGTCTTCTGTTAGAAGCTGTAGAAGCTTCCCCTGTCTGGTGGAGCCAATGCCAGCCAGTTCCAGGATGGGCTTCCTGCCACTGGCCAAGGCCAAGCCAATCAGGAGTAATAGGAACACCTCTGTGGTAACATATTTAAGAACAGAAGGTTGTGACACAGAAAGAATTTCATCCAGGGAAAAGCAGAGTGAGAACATGTGAACAACAGCGTAGTCACCAAGGGCAGTGCAGAAGGAGGGGCAGGAGGTGCTCCAGGCACCGGAGCTGAGGCCCCTGCAGTCTGTGGTGCAGCCCATGGTGGAGCAGCTGTGCCCCTGCAGCCCATGGAGAACCATACGGGTGCAGAGATCCACCTGCAGCCCATGGAGGAGCCCATGCTGGAGCAAGTCGATGCATGAAGGAGGCTGTGACCCCGTGGGACGCCCAAGATGCAGCAGGGTCCTACCGGAGACCTGCAGCCCATGGATAGCGAAACCCACACTGGAGCAGGTTTTTCCCGGGTAGGACTTGTAGCCTCTGTGAGGGACCCACACCAGTACAGCTCATCTGTGAAGGACTGCACCCCATGGAGGAGCGACCCCAGGACGGCAGTTTGGAAAGAATTGTTACCCATGGATGGACTCACAACAGAGAGATCCATGAAGGACTGTGTCCTGTGGGAGGGACCCCATGGGAGCAAGGAAAGGACTGCTGCCTCTGAGCAGCAGGAGAAACAACAACTGACAGTAACCCCCATCCCCCATCCGTCTGCACCGCTGGTGGGGAAGAGGCAAAGCAGGGAAGGAAGGAGGGATGGGGGGAAGGTGTTTTTAAGACTGTTTTATTTCTCACTCTTTGGCTCTTATCATGTTAGTAATAACTTTAAATACTATCCCTACTTTAAGTCTGTTTTGCCCCTGAAGTTAATCAGTAACTGACCTTCCCAGCTGTTATCTCAATTCATGAATCCTTAGCTGGTTTTTTTTTCTCTCCTCTGCCCAGATGCAGAGGGAGAGTGAGAGAGTGGCTTTAGTGGGTACCTGGCATCTGGCCAGGGTCAACCCACTGCAGCTTGGAAAGACGAGGTCACTGAAAGTACTAAGCTAGCTGCACATAGGAGCTTGATGCATGGAAATGTAAGATATTTGAAAACATGCCTGGGACAAAAGCGAAAATCAAAGTTGAAAAGTTAACATCTCAACAGCCATTTCTTTAATATGAGAAAAATCTGTTTTATTACATAATAATGGATAAAACTGAATTTGCTGCAGAGAATTCATCATGTATGTTCTCTCAGAGTTGAATACTCCTGACATTCTAGCATGTGAAGGAGCTGCAGCTCAGTGTCCAAACAGCAGTGTTTGACCTATGCTGTTAGCCTGTCTTTTTCAGTGGTATGCAGTAGTCATACCTTAAGCATACCCATGCCTTAAGCATACCAATGCCTTAAGAAATTGTTATAATTTTTGGTTTTGATGCAAATCCACTGGAATACCACCTAATAGAAGTTTAATGTGCTGACACAGTTTATCTTGTTTTTCCTTTTAACTTGATTTTAGGCATTTTAAGAAGTCCTGAACAATTTGAAAGTGCTTCCACTCTTGAATGAGTTGCATACTATAAAGTGTTAAATGGCTTCAGCAGTTGATTTCAGCTCCAATTAGAGTGCTTCAAATGCTTATTTAAACAGCAACTTGCAACACAAACATCTCAATGCCCTTCACACTGCAAATATTATTTTCTTGCAGTATAGAATGTTTTGTAGTAATTTTCATTAAGTTCATCCTGCCTTACACCTGTTTTCAGTACAATGTAGCTGATATTGAAAAATATTCAACAACAACAACACAACAATAATAATAATAATAATAATAATAATTTTTAAATCTTTAAAATTATTTTAGAGTAATATATAGCATATAAAAATGTCAATGTGATTCTATTTCTCAAAAAAGTACATCTCAGCATATGTGTTGGATTAATTATTACAAAGTAACCATCAAATACTTTCATACCTGTCAGGAGCTAAGACTCTGGCTAGATTGTGATGATATTTGTGGACTACAGTATTTGCAGGGAACATTCACAAAACATTTCAAATAGTGCACATACAATATATTACAGACTTTTATAAAGTGCCTTTCCATGTACAGTTTTTTTACCTTTTCTATAATACTTGAATGTAGGCATCTCATTTGAGTTCTTGTCTAACAGAAACAGTCAGAATAGAAGAGGGAGACTGTATTCCATTTGATTTCTGAAATTCTAAATGATGGATGCTGGAAACACTGAAATCAATTAGCTCTGAACTCCAACTTTTAACTTGGGGTTTTCTTCTGTGTTATCTTAGCTATATGATGCATTTTTGGGGGTGAAAAATAGAATATTTAGCTTAGACAATAATCTGAAGACCAGAAATTAAACATGTACCTCATATAAAATAGGGGATACTGGCAGACGCTAAGTTGAGCAATAGCCAATACTGCTCCCTTGAAAGAGAAAAGCTAAGCTTTTCCTGGGCTGCATTGGTAGTGTTGTCAGCAGCCCAAGAGAAGTGATTCTTCCCTTTCTGTTCAGCACTGCTGGGACAAATCTGGAGTGCTAGGTCTAGTTCTGGCTTCAGGTTTTTCTTAGTTATGTTAATATCTATTTTCTCTTTTCTTTCTTTTTCTTTCTTTTTTTCTTACTTTCTCAAAATGCATATATTTTATTTCAAAGAGCAAATATGTCACTTGTAAATAATTCGCAAACCCTGAGGTAATAAATTAGTGGCCACATAGTATCTGAGAATGGTTTTTAATTTTTTCTAAAACTCACTTATTTTGTGCTTAACTGTATATCAGGCATTTAAGTACTCTGATAGTTGACAAAGATTGACACATGAAAAATTTATTTTCTTAACACTAAGTCTTTGGCCTTACATGAATTTTCTAAAATTGTTTAATTATGTTTAAATAAAATATTTTAATATTTAAACTTAAACTGGTTTTTTGCTTTTTGGTCCTTAATAAGTAGTGAAAAATTGTGACAGGAGAAGGTGGTAATACCTTAGAGGAATGCTAAGTTCACAGTTTTATAATTTGTTATGAATGGCTTGTTTATAATATATCCTTGCTCATATTTCAGGCATACAGAGTAGATAGCCAAGTAATTTTTGGACTCCAGGACGGATAATAAAAGTGTGAATACCAAGCAGCTACTGAATCTATTTTAAAACCAGCTTTACCATTCAACTTAGCATTCTTCATGCTTCACTGAGATTTAACAAGAACAGACTGTCAAAATATTGTATGTGATGTGGTAACTTGTATTCTTAGTGTGCTGAATTTTTACAATGGTGAATACATTGGTCTTAGAAATAACGTTGTTGCATCAGATTTTTTTCTTTGTTTGTTCATAAGAGTCAGAATTTCTCTAATAACCAATCAATATTTTGAAGTATTAAAAATGTAAGAAGTAAAAAGAAGCAGACTTTTACAAAGTAGAAATTCAGACCAGTATTTGTTGTGGTACAATTACTGCAGTTCCATTATTTCTACCACTAAGCATCTAAGTGGTTAAGTTGCCCCTTTGAGCACCTTAATCATACAGATTAGTTGCATACCCCTAAAAATAAGCCTAAGGGTAGTTCAGTGGAGACAGTCTAGTTGAATTTACAGCTTCAGTGGGATTGATTTTGAGTTTTGGGGTTTTTTATTTGCTTATTTTTTAAAATAAAGATATTTGATATTTTAGTCATCTGAAATTCATAATCTCTTAATATGCATTCAGTGTTATCTCGGAATTTTTAAATATGTCTATTCTTTAAATGCTGCTTCTAGTTATTTTGTCACTGTGGGCAGGCTTTTTGATTATCTTGAGATTATTTGCAGATTAAGTTTGAAGATATTAAATGTTATATTAGTTTTATAAATTTAAAATATTCTTTATTCAGTATTAAAACTACCACATAAACCTGGTCAAATTCTAACATGCCTGACCCTTACAGTTTAGAAGAGCAGAAGGACTGTTTTCAAGTTGCTTCAGGATTATACTAATATTGACTATCAATAAAAGAAAAACTAAATTTAAAAATATCCAAGAAGATGCAAAAATTTTAGTATTTATTTCAATAGACTTATTGAAATAGTCTCGCTTGTGACATTCATTTTATTTTAAAGCCACTGCTACATTCACTGAGTTCTGTGCTGTTGCCATACTTCTATCTCCTTCTAGCAGATACACTAGATATATTTCTAAAGCGACAGTAAGTCGCAAAAGCCTTTTTGCATTCTTTTTCTTCTATTTGAAGGCTTTTCCTCAACTAAAAGTGACAAGACTTGCAATGTGTTTGTTTCTCCCTTGGATGTAGAATAAGCTACCGTCGTGTTTCAGGAATGGTGCTCTGACTGAAATCAGGCACTGAGGCACCGCTCACTCACTTTCCCCTCACCCTCCCTTGCAGTAGGCTGGAGAGGAGAATTGGAGGCACAAGAGGTATAGATCAGGGGTTGAGATAAGAAAAAATTACTGGAAATGAGATAAGAAAATGAACAGCAATAGCAACAACATTAATAACAAAAGTGTACCAGACAGAGTCAAGTAATTCACAAGTAAAACGCTCAGAATCAATGTTACCCAACCGCTCCCTCAGCCACACTTACTTGGACAGAAGAGACTTCCTTCCTTCCACTCCCAGCAATAACATAAAGTGTTACAGAACAATTTCTGGGCTCTAGCCATGTTCCCTCTGGGTACTGCAGAAATTATCCCTGTCCTGGCTGGAAGCAGGACAACCAGTAACTTCATGAGTATCAGAGAGCTGGAGCACCTCTCCTACAAAGACAGCCTGAGAGAGTTGGGACTGGTCAGCCTGGAGAAGAGCAGACTCCAGGGACTAAAGCAACCTTTCAACACCTAAATGCGCCCTCCAAGAAACAGGGAGAAGGACTTTTGGCAAGGGCATGTACGGATGGGTCAAGGGAAAATGACCTTAAACTGAAGGAGGCTAAATTTAGATTAGAGATTAGGAAGGAATTCTTCACTGTGAGAGTAGTGTGATACTGCAACATTGCCCAGAGAAGTTGTGGATGCCCCAATATTGGCAGTGTTCAAGGCTATGTTGGATGGTGCTTTGAGCAACCTGATCAAGTGAAAGGTGTCCTTACACATGGCAGAGGGGTTGGAACTAGATGACCTTCAAGTTGCTTTCCAACCTAAACCATTCTGTGATTCTATGAAATAACTTATTTAAAACAAATGTGCACAAAAGAAATTTGGTGTAGATGTAAGTAAACCTTTGTCTTCCCTGGAGAATTTATGGGACTAAAATTTGAATTGTATTTCTACATGGATAACTGAAACAGTTAGAAAACTGTTTTATTAGGTGACTTCCAAGAGCTGATGTTTGTTTTCAACAGAATTTTACTTATTATTATGTATAGGCTGCAATAAAACAAAGCATACATTTGTTATACCACATGAAGTCAAATAGTATTTATATTACCTTCTTTATAAAAATTATATTCACTCTAGAATTATCTGCAACACCTAAACATAATTATTCTAGTAACAGTAACACAGAAAGAAAGATGAAGTATCTGTAGTGGTTATTTTTCAGTGTGGTAAGAACTCAGCAAAGATGCTACATTACTTTTTAATGTTGACAAATGACACATAAAAGCCATAAAGCACAGCTAGTTCAAAACATAACCCATACCATACAGGAGAAGGAGGTACTGTTCTTTAAGGTATTTATTGGCCATTTCTGTTGTTGGTCTCATTTTTTTTTTTTTCTGATTAAGACCATATTTATTTGCTCCATGTTATACAATGTGTATTTTCATGTAGATTTGAAAAGGAAGTGGTTCTAGCAGAATGAAGCTTCCTAAGAGTTACACATCTGTACTGATTTCAAGAATTCAGGAGGATATGCACCAGAAACTCAGCTGACAAAATACATAATTTAGTTCTACTCTAGAATGAAAACTGATTTTTAACCCACAACTTATGACTAAAACACATAGCTTTCAGAATCAGTATTACTTATACATATTTTGCATAAATGCAAAAGCAAGAAATTCTGAATTCTTTTTGTTAGAATAGTTCTTGGTATTGGAGATTTTTTTCCCTACCCTCTCTTTATTATCCTATGTTGTCTTCTGAAATGTATACCTGGTATTTCTGATAACCTACTACTAGCAAATGCTATCGAAGCTTGGGCGATAACAATAATTTATGCAAAAGCCATAATTTTATTGTTAATAGGAAAATGTCCTCTAACTTGAGGACAATTTCTTACTATATTGGTAATTTTACAGTTGTCCAAAATTAATCAAGAGGAATTAAATGTAGTTCCTTGCTACTCCAAATACTGATGGATGATCTTGTTATGGGTTTACCAGGGTTAATTTTTTTTTTCAAACTCCCCCCTCCACACAGTTACTATAAGTTGAGAGAGGTTTTATACAGACAAAACAGAGGCTTGACTTAGGGGAATAATGCTAAGATTTATTACTAACAAGATAAAGACTAAGGAGCAATATATACTACAACAGTTCTAATTAAACTCACTTATCTTACAAAAAGAAAGTTAAGTTATTAGTTATATAATTTAGTTGAGTTCAAGTTCTGCAGTTTTCACTCCCGTGCCCTGGGAAGTGAAGGGAGGGGGGTGAAGACCTTTATTGTGGGCCCGGGCATTTGGCTGGGTGCCAGGTCCAAACCATCATGAGTATCTACAAAAACACTTCTCCCTGCTTTATCAGTCCAGGGGGAGAAAGGTTCTTCTTTTGAAGCAATTCAGTATTCGGCTGGGTGCCAGGTCCAAACCATCACAGGTATTTACAAAAGTATCTTTCTCCCCTCTGTGTCAGTCCAGGAGGAAAGGGTTTCTTCTTTCTGAAGCAATTCGTAATACTATGAAGTTCTTCTTCTGTTATCTTTAGAACAACAGCTCCAATGTGTTGTAGCTGGAGATTTCTTTCTCTCTCTCTCTCAGCCAGTTCTGCTGCATGATGACTTCAGGGTTGGGCCCGTCCCTCCTCCATTCTGGCCAGGACTGAAGGCCAGGGGGCACACCCGGGCTCCTGAAGTCTTCCATGGTTTGTAATGGGACCCTTACTCTACTGTAGTCTGTACCACAGTTATAGGGGATAATGGCTTTGAGTCCTTTCCCCTGTTCCTGCAAAGTCCTTTCTATGGCTTGCAGAAGGACACTTACTTTACCATAGTCTTCAGTCACAACTACACAAAATGGCTTTGAGTCCTTCTTCTGATGCATGGAGGTCCCTTCCTCCAGAAATCAGTCTTAAATAGACCTCTCCTTGTGGGTCCACCCAGGACAACAGCTCTTCCATTCTCTGCTGTCTTTTAGGGTCACAAATGAGCTACTGGGAGGGTCTTTTGCACCCCAGTAATCTCTTACAGGCAGCAGGGGATTTGCAACTTTCAGTCTTTCCCCTGCTGGAGGGAGGTGGGGGGGAACTCCCTCCACACTTCTCTGCTCACTCCTGCCAGACTGACCTTGGAGCTACTAGTTACCTCAAGTCCTCCTCTGCTCTCCTCCGAGCTGGAATTCTTTTGCAGCATGTTTCAGGTGGGCAGCTTCTGTCTGGAGTAGTTTTCTCCAGTCCAAGTCTGTTACATGTCTCAGCCAGAGAAAACTTCAGTGCCATGCCTGCCCCCAGCCCAAGGCCGGGGGAGAGGGGTCTGGCCCCCCACTTCGGGGGGACTGCTGCCACCCTCCTCACATGACTGCCAAATTTCTTCTGCCCAATCACCTTCTCTTCCGTTTTCTTAAATATGTCATTAGCAGAGGCGTTACTAAGACTTTTGGTTGGCTCTTCTCCAGAAATTCACCTGGACCTGACCACTTCAGTTCAGGGGGCCGGTAAACCCACAACAGACCTCCATGATGACAGGTTTTTAGTTATTTACTTTATATTCTTGCTTAAGGAAGTCAAATATTCTTAATTTATTTTTCGTGCAAGTATGTCTTTGCTGGAGTAGTTGGCTGATCTAAGCATGTAACGTAGCCTAAGAATCCGCCGAGGAAGTTGACTAACATTTCTGTCATGACTTCACGGATAAGGGATTTAAAATGATTATAACACAGTTCACACATGGTAGTAATATTCTTTTATGAATAGCTCAAACCATCATCAAACAGTTAAGAGAGATTCATAGGGAAAGTATTATTTTCTAAGATCAGATAATAAAATCAGAGGAAGAAGTGAAAAACTAAAAATAACTGCCCAACAAATTTAAGAAGGGTTTCTATACTCGGAATCATCTATATGAACAACAGTTACAGTTTAATAAAAGATACAACTTACTTTATTTACTTTGCTTACTGTAAATAAGTATTTAACTTGTCATCTAGGAACTGCAACACATTTCCAACAATTTTGTGACTTTCTAACCTAAGAAATGACAATAGGTGGATAAGCCATTTCATTAAGAATGCAAATATATAAAAATACACAACCTTTGCTACTGTTCATTACAGCTTACGAAGAAGTTGACTTCATCTGTTTCTGCAACTGGCTGAACTTTTATCTCACAAACACTTGAGATAGTTCTGCTAAGTTTTTAAAAATAAAATTTGACTCTAGGTTTCATCTGGGAACAAAAGGAGTCAGATTAAAGAACAATTGAGGGGGGAAAAAACCCCATGAATTGATAAAATAGGTCACAATTTTTTAAAAAAAATAAATACAAAATAACTCAGTAATGTCAGAATACCTTTACAGAGCATGTGTGGTAGTTTAAGAAAGAGAGGGACAGAGAGGAGGAAGAGAGCAAACTGAACTTTGAAAAGGAAAACATTAAACTTTCATAGCCATTTTGGCCATGATTCCTTAGAGCTTCAGAAGGACCTCTGGTGACATAATGTGAAGGTGATGAGCATAGGCATGTCCTTAGAAAAGATTCTAGAATAGTAGCTGATTTTTGTCTGATGTTATGTTATTTCCAACGGAGGATTATAACTGATCATTAGTGTAAGAAAAAAAGCCAGTGAGAATCTTAGCTTCATCTTTATCTATCTCATTTGAGACAATTTCTACCATAAATACCAATGTGTTTTGAAATTCATGTTGCAATTATGAATTACAGTTCAGGAGTCTGAGTCAGAAAAAAAGTTTCTTTGTGAAGTTTTCTTACTTACTGCATTTTGGAAGGCAAAACACACTTTGCCTTAACTACCTTGATAAAGACAAGTCATCTTTTTCTGAAGTGAATTCCTTTTTCCCTTGACAAATGGAAATGCTGTTTGTATCCCTAGGTATTACACACAGAATCTTGTTATGGGAAATACAAAACAAAACAAGAAGGTCATATGTCAAGCCAAGAAATTGCTAGTATAATTGAAATCTTCAGTCTAATTAAAGTTTATAGTATAGATTAAATTACCACCGAAAAAGAATAGAAAATAAGAGGTTGAGAATATCAGCATTATAGAAAAAGTCTCAGTAATCAAATCTCAGTATGCAAATAAAATTGTTGTGCACACACATCCAGTTTCTACTTCTTTTGACATTGTTCTGCTGCCCACTGGTCTAGTGGGAGTTGTCCCTGCTCATGGCAGGGGGGTTGGAACAAGATGATCTTTGAGATCCCTTCCAACCCAAACTGTTCTGTGATTCTATGATCTTAAAGTTGATAGTTTCTGCCTGCTGGGGTGGAGTAGGTAAAGTCATCAAAACACTACATACTCCCTAAAAGGAGTTTAATAATAATAGTTTCTTCCTTTTCCTCCTCAAAAATTATTTCGGGTAATTTTTACGTTGTTGTTAAACATATTTTTGCATCTTTCTCGTTCTTCAGTGGTATACCACCTATGCAACATGTTATGTATGTTAAATTCTTTATTTTGTTCTTGGAGGTACTCATAAAACCACTGTTGTCCAGGTTTACATTTCTTTAACTGGCCATGGGTGAGTTACTTACACACATGGGACTTTCACTGCCAGGCCTGTGATCCCCTATGCCACATCCTGTGTCTCTGCTTCTCAGGACCCCTGTTGTCGTATGGGGTCTGTATGTCTCTGCACTGCATCATCATGTTAGATGTAAACATCTCACTCTGCAAAGAGTACCAGTTACCACTACTATCTATATGTCAGGGAACAGTACAAAACAAAACAAATCAGGTATTGCCTAACAGGATTGTAATTAGAAAACCAGTTACTGTTCTACACGAAGGAGGTAAAAGCAAAAATTGCTGTCATTTTGAGACAGTTTCGGACAAAATAAACCTGGCAAGTCATCAAACTGAGGTCTTGGAAACAAATTGGAATGCCTGTGGCCTCTTACAAGGCAATACTTTATGTTATTTTAATAGGGTGTTCTTATTTGTTCTGAAGTTTACAAGATTCCTGTTTGTCTTTTCATCCTTGCCTATGAAATAACTAATAATAAATATAAATATTTAAGATGATTACGTATACAATGAATGTTTGGTTTTGTTCTGTTTTTTACAATGAAAAACAGTATATTTCTTAACTAAAACTCCCTTTTCTCTATTTCAGAGCAGGTCAGAATATATATCTATTTTCATTTCTCTACACCAGAAGTATTGCTGATAAATGATGCAGTTTCACTTAAAACAATTTCTTTTGGTTTGTTGTATAGATTGCATTTAGACGAGGGGAATGGTTCAGTGACTTTTAGGTTTTGAGAAAAAACAATTTGAAAGTATCTGAGAAAAAAATTTCTATTATCTTTTTTACCATGTACATGTCAATGTTTTGCAGATTAGGACACTGGAGTAGCAACCTTTTCTCTTAGGTTCTTTAAAATGGTTCAAAAAATTACAAAGTTGAGAGTTATGTTTAGATTTTTTCCTGTATTGTGCTAAATGTGGTAATGAAGCACATAGCAATAATGTGCTTCAATAGGCATAGATTGCAGCAAACATAAATTTTGCAGAGAGATAGTGTTATTTTATGCTATTTTTACCTTCATAAACAACACATTTTTCAAGATCTTATGTATCCATATTTTCTATTTTAAGATAAGGAACTTTTTGCACACAGCATATAACAGGTTATTACAAACAGGTATCTATTCAACTTCCTTGTTACAAAAGCTTTTACACACCTAACTGTGCAAATTCAAGAGATCCAGTGTATGAAATCCTACACTTCCAAAATAAATTAATCTAGAGAGGGGAAGAGATGATTTGGCATTATCCTCCAATTCAAAATTGCACTAAAATCTACCATTCTGGTCTTTTTCCTCTTTCAGGCATATTTAAGAGGTTATTAAGCTCAAAATACACATTTTAAGAAAGACCATCCTCATTTGGATTAATTTTGTTGCCAAATAAGCCACTACATTTAGAGAAGTATATTAATCTGAATAATGATATTCTAAATTTACTTGGGGAACAGAAATAATATTCTGCTCTGTTCTGTTGATGTTACAGGGGAGAACAGGATAAATGTTTGAAAGCTTAATAGAAAATTTTAATGGCAACTGATAATCTCATACTATATCAAATACATCGAAGGGAGCATTCAGCAGTAGCCCAGAACGCTGACTCATTAAAAGAAATTTATGAAATATTCTGCTTTCAAGAGGTTTTCAAACAGGCAAGTACTGTGTCTGTTGCCATTCCTGGGCTCATTAAGCTGACAGAACTTTCTAACTATCATGTATAGATGCATAGCCTTCATTATGCTTTGAATGTGATATTTTATAGCACTACATATGAGTAGTACTACAGTATATTGAAATTTGAGGAGTGACATGGCAAAAATGGTAAAATGTCCAGCTGATACAGATCTCAGAAAAAGATTTCTTTCCAAGGGTGGAAATTCTCCCTTAAAACTCATAGACAGTTATACACAAATTTGAATTTCTTCATATAACTCAATCTTGAATTCTGCAAATTTAATGTACTGGATTTTGCTTCTTGGTTACAATAAAAATTATATATTTGTATATTGCATAGCTCTAGCTACAGGCTCTTCTTGACCATGACTATTACTTTTGGCCTTTAGTCTGCTGAAAATGTACAATGATTGGTAAGTTGAGAAAGAATTATTAGAACAAAATAATCCCTCCCTACCACCACTGTAGGGTTCAGCCTAAATAATTTAAAATAGTCTGCATGGCTCATTGTCAGTTTCTTTTTTTATATGCCTTTAGCAAACCTCAACTGTTGAAGAATTGTTATTTACTGGAAAGAATAAGATTCTACATAAAGTTTCCATTTTGTCTGGATTCACCTATTTCAAAAGAATTGAATGAAGGTTCATTTTTTAACTTTTCTGTACAACTGCGAACTTGTCGTGAACAACATAAGGAGAAAGCAAATTGACTGGATTGCTATACAATTTTTTCTAACTCATAGTTTTTGCACAAATAAATAGTGTTGACAGAAAATCTAATTCCATTTATTTGACAAGTGCATGAGTTACTCTGATGGTTAATGGAATTTAACCCAAGTATTATGACACAGCTGGATAATTACTAAATTAATCTTTAAAATCTCATTGAGGGGACAGGTTCCAGATTTTCATGCTGTCCTTTTCTTCATTTGTCATCTCTCTGCAAAGTTAGACTGCAACACGTTAAAAAAAAAGTGACTTCTATTGTTTTTTCCTTTGTAATAATCTTTAATTTCATATACTTTAGTTTTATTAAATTTTCAAAGCTTATTTCAAGTCAATGCTTCCTATTGTTTCAGCTATAACACCTCCCTGGAGCCTTCTTGTCTCAAGGCTGAACAATGTCAATTCTCTCTGTCTTTCTTTATAGAAGAGATTTTCTACCCCTCTGATAAGTTTTGTGGCCTTCTGGACACCCTCCAACAGGTGTATGTCTCTCTTGTGCTGTTCTAACAAATTGTTATGGTATTTTATGCAACCAGTTTGACAGTTAGTAAATCGGTTCAGGTTAAGCTGATCATAGCACAAAGTCCTGAGACAAGTGCTTTTCCTCAGGAGCTTCCACCAGGGTTTGTTCTTCCAGGTCTTCTAAAAACATACCTAACTTTTGCCAGCCACTTAAGCCATCTTCAAAAATGAAAACATAATATTTGCTGCCTTCTAAAAGAGTAGCCAAGAGAGGAGTGCCCTCCATTTATATAATGCTAGCAATAGTATTTTCCTTTTACTCAGTTTCAGTTCCTATTTCTAAGCAAATTCAAATCCACAGCTTCCACCTCCCTGGAGATTATTACAAACTCAGTGTTACAGACAGTTTTGAAATGGAGAGATATTCTCTATCCCTGTTAAAATTATGCTGTGGGGATTAAAAACAAATTGAGAATTGTTGGAAATTAAGAGAGCACACAGGCATTGTCCAGATAAGGTGATTTTTGTGACACCATACCTAGATCATAGTCCCAGAACTTTTGATTCAATAATTTTTAATACAAATATAGGAAAATTATTTGAAGAACTGTAATTGGAAAACTCCCTCTAGGTTCAACATCTCAACCAGTGTTGTGGGCAGAGAAATAACTAGACTGGTAAGAAAAGTATATTTTAAACACCATAGCTGAGAACAACTTTATATTTCTGTTTCTGCCTTATTGTTTGCGTATTTTAATGACTAGACAATCATCTGCTGGTGACTGAAACAGCACCTTTACAAATAAATTTTAAAAGAGAAAGCTAACAATCTCTAAAAGGTATTAAGCTGTGGGTCCTTCTCAAACAATATCTCACTACTTCCAGTGATGTTGGGAAGTTTTAGAATGGATTCTCTCTCAAAACCAAAACAGCTTCTAGCCATCTTTCTAGATTGCTCAGAACTGTTAGACATCACTGTAACTTATGTCCTGTGGAGGTTACATAAGACTTTCTTCTGAAGCACTCATTCTCCTTGCATTCTCACCCAAAGCTGATAGCCCTTCATCTGACTGACTTTCAGTGACTCCTAGAATTTTTCTACATGGACAAGAGCAGACAGAACTGAGCTTAACCATCAAGTTTGGCCTTGAAAGCTGTGTGATCACACATTTTTTTGTGCTTTGTTCATGGTAATATAGCAAGGCTTTTCTATTGCATTATTACCTACAGAAGCCCTGTGTTCCCCCAGCTGCCTGTTTCTTAAACCATACAGGTAGTTTCCCCTTTGTCCCTTGCCCCTTAAATGACATTTCTAGAACTGCAGAAGAAAGTAGGGCTATTTAAAACTCAAAATAATTATTGGTATCCAAGTTTTCTTTAGATCATCAAACTATAATAATATTGTCTTTTTTTTTTTCATGATCAAAAGCACAATGAAGGGGCTAATAAAATCTATTAAAATGTGAACTTAATTTGTAATGTAAAATATCTTGATGGAAGATGTTGCATATAGATCTGAATGATGAGGTTATTACTAAAAAAAGATTTTTACACTTAACAGAAGGTTATTTACTCTACCTAGAAGTTCTGCATAAAACTGTGCTGCCGTGAGGAAACGTAATTTTTTTAACATACCAGTGAGACTACAAAATTAATCTGAAATTCCCAAATTTTGAGTTAAGAAAAATAGTAACATGGAAGTACACAGACAACATGTGAATGCTTTAAGCTCCAACCATGCTGAAATCAGACTGTGTTTGCCTACCCAATTTTCTTGCAGTTTTGGTCTCATTTCTGTATTCCACAAGCCATTTCATACAGTTTAAATAAAATATTTTAAGAAGCCAGCAATCCATTTGAACTCTCAGTTTATGTCCTTTCTATGCAAATATACACATCATCTGTGATGATGTAAAATGTACCCCAATAAACAGGACCTTTGGTCATTGCTAGTAAAAGGTATTACCTTGGCTTGAACTGGTTTTAATTTGTTTAAATGGCTGAGTGGCCAAATGAGTACTGCTTCATCTGTTTCAGCTGAAACACTGTCAGTGTCACCTGTGGCAACGGTATAACAAAGTAGTCATTAAACAACATGCAACATTTGTTTATGGTGTTGTGACATTGCAAACTGGGAAACAATGAAAAGGAGGCAGACTGTGATCTAAGAAGATGCAAAACCAACAAAAAATTGATTCCAGTCCTGGAAAGGTAGAAATCTCCACCACGAATATCTCACTTTTCCGCAAATCTGGCCGGTGGCTCCTGTGGTGAGCTTACTCCCCATGCCATGGAAAGACTGGCACCACTAACTTTAGGACACAAAGCCACACTGGTAAGACAGAATAACACCAAGAGAAAGGGACAGACACTAGAAAATTTTCTTTCATGACAGTCTTAAACATGCTATTAATGCAGCTCCTCTGTGTTATACAGGATGCTGAGTGGAAGTATTGCCTTAGTTGGACTGGAGATAAATGTGAGCTGTTCTGTTTACACTCTTAAGGTTTTAATTAAGCTGAAAGTTTTAATTTCTATTTTTATGTATTCTCTTATGTCCACAGTAATATTTTATGTATTTATGTGCATGCTTATTGATATGTACATGTATATATCATTGTAATATTTATCAATCTCATCTTTCTTTAGGCATTTGCTGAAATATATTGGTTTACCTTTAAATACGATGTTAGAAACTCAAGTTCTTTCTTATTGTTCTGCCTCTTCATTACCTTTATTCTGCCTCTTCCTGTTCACCCTTCATCCATCACCATTTTTGATGTGTTTCATCCACTTTCACAGATCCTTCCACACCAGGTGTTCATAAATCTGTTTGTTCCCAGAATATATTCTTACCCCTTAAGCTTATTAACTCAGTCACTACTTCCTAAACTTATGAGCTAACAGATTTTCCTTCCCTCCCACAAATCCATTTGCTTCAGCAATACATACACTTTTTTCTCCTGTGCTGACATAGAAAGTCCCCATTTCTGACAAATAATCTCCTAAATGTCTCTCAGGGAGCTACAAAGAAGGAAAGCAAACCAGTTTACGTCCACACTTGTGGATAGCAAGAATGAGGAATAATAATGAAGCAGATCTTGTGTTACTTGGAATTTAAGTTACTTGATTAGCAGAATTTGGAACATAGTGGAAAAAACTAAGATGCTTCAAAACTATCCAGTCCTATCAAAAGCAACAAAGCGCACTTCCTCTTCCTTATACAAAAGCTGCCCACAGCTTTTTAGATAGGATGTATGTGTCAGAGAAGGAGTTGTGAGGGATCTTAATCTGTGATAAATAAACTGATGATTGCAGGGGTGGCTCAGGACACATCTTGAAGAACAGTTTCAAGATATCTGAAGTAAGAGTTTTCTAATGGCAATTTTCTTTCTAAAGGTGGGAGTTTTGCAATGTTTTTTAAAGAATCAGAAGAAAATAAGACTGCTAGTTCTGTAAATGGGTGTGGGAGGGGGGAGAACAAACAACAAAAACCCAAATGTCAAAGGTTAGCTTGAAATGGTGCAAGGAGTTATGAATTTGATGTGAAACCATATGTTTTTGATTATTCCAGTAGATCTGGTTTTGGACATAACAGGTCAGAAGCTATACCTTGCAATATATGGAATGTTGATAACATTATTGGACATGTGAAAGAATATTTTAATAAAAGGGGAAGCATAGGAAAATACAAAGCTGAAACTCAATACTCCTCTCATCAAAGGGGGGTGTGTGGTGGTTTTTTAATCATATTTACTTTATACTGTCACTGAAAGAAAGACCTTTTTGCAGGCATTTCTAATATAAAAAAATAGGAGGGGGAATGGAAGAGCGGAGACAGTGATTTGTATTGCAGTATGCTGTCCTTGTGTGCTATGAAGTAAGTTATTTTAGTTTCTTCCTTGTTTCAGAATGTAGGCCTATTAGATGCTAAAAATGGTAAGATTACCCTTTAAAAATCATTCATTATATGGTATCAAGTCTTGGAAGGGAGTCCAGGAAGAAAGAAATGTATATTTCAATTTAAATGAGGTTCTGTATTGTGATACTTATAAGAAAAACCACAGACAAATCCAGTTTTAATGAGCTCCTATACTGTATAAAGGAGAGAAAAGTAGATAGATATATTTTTGAAATGAACTGTTAAATGGTGCATCTAGCCAATGAGAAGGAGAAAAGAAAAGATAAATTTGTTACCTAAAATGACCTCTGCAAGAGGTGAAAGCAAGAGGCATAGAAAAAAAGGTTCATCTTGCTCACATCTTTACTGTTTTCTTTTCCAAAAGTTCAAATGTTCATTACAGATGCATGGCACTGTTGAGTAGGATAAATAGTAAAGATCATACAGTTGTCTTTCATATGCTTTATTATTAATTTCTTTTACAAAGAAAGACAGAAGATATAATTAAGCATTTGACCTTAATGGAACTGAGAGTTGTACTGTATGATGGCAGGTAGCAGGTAAAATCAAAAATGTGAGGAAATAAAGGAAGGCGAGGTAAAAGTAAAGTAATTCTGACTGGAATGTAATTGTAGAGAAAATATAAATTTTATTCAATTAAAAAAATTTAGGATTTCAAAATTTATTATATCTGACTTATGGCAAGATAATCTTCTTCTCCAGATAAAATATCTTTGGTACTTTTTAAATATTTCTGTTTAAAATTATAAAAACTGTATTACAGTGAATATATGGGTGATTATTTCAAAGTGACATAATTTGACTCTTTTATTTCAAAGCCACAAACATTGCATGTATTTTTCTGTCATTAGGCTTGTTTTCTTCCAAAACTTAAGTAATAGCAAAATTGATACAGTGTCATGAAGCACTTAGATTTTATGAGAGTTTCATTTTCCAGAGGAAATTTGTTCTGACAGCATTTTCTTATCTGCTTCTGTGAACAAGTATTTTCTAGAAGCATTATTTTGAAAAATTTGAAGAAATAGTTTGACACTTCACCTCACCCGTAGAAACATAAGTAGCCTGCTTTAAAAGAGCTCACCTTCTAATAGATGAATAAAAAGAAAAAAATAGTAATTGGTTAAGTTTCTTCACAGGAGGGTACCAAATTATGAACCATCAGCAGTCAAAAAGATATGAAGTATCTGCAGATACAAAATACAACACATATAACAAGGTTGGAAATAACCCAGAGTTACATTAAAGAGGAAAAGAGCTCCCTAGGCTTGTATTAAAAGCAGAAAAGACTGTCTTTCTGCATAGCGAGTAGCGGTAATATACAGTTATATGGTAAATGTGAAGTGTTCTAATCACAGACATATCAGTTTCTGACCTTGAAATCAAGTGGCTGAATGAGTCAAACAAATAAAAGTTAGGTTAGATAAAAAAATAGATGAAGACAAGTAGCTAAAATAGATAATTTCAGCATAGCTAGTAATTCTGGTTTTATTATGTAGCAGTCAAAACTTGCCCAGCCTGTAATTTTCTGCCTATCCTGTAGCCAAACTCCTTATCTGAAGTTTGTTTGGCTCCTTATTTTGACTTTTGTATTTCTTTCCACACATAGCTGTGAATTTTGGAACTTGCTGTTAAGGAAACTTCCCAGTCTGACCATTCACAAGACTCTCTCCCAATCACACTCCTAATGCCAGAGACTTCAACTGCTGGGGCTAAAGCCTCTCCCAAGCAAGAAGCTCCAATGACCCAATGGCTTCTCCTCTTGACTCCCAACACATCCCACTCTCAATGCAGTCAGATCAGGTTTCCTTACCAATTCAACAACAGTTTTCCTTTAGCACAGTCTTATATGTCTCGTTCCATAAAGCAATTTATTCATAGCACAGTTACAGAGAAACAGCTCTAGATGGTGACTCCAAGGAGGGACTCCCAACAAAGGAACCCCTGGGCTTTTATACCCTCACAGTCCAAGCTCACGAAATTCTAGCTCTTTTCTTCTGAGTCCTTGGATGCTGCCCTGCCTCTGTGTCCATTCACCTGGCTAGGCCTCAGGTCCCCACGCCCTTTGTTACGCAAAGGGTCAGTAGCTCATGGCCTTTTGTCTCAGGTTCCTTTCACCCGGGGCTCCATCTGCATCTTGCTCTCTAGCTTACAAATCGAGCTACCTGCACCAAACATGTTCTTCAACACTACAGGTTGGGAGTACCAAGGTTATCAGCATATTCACAAAGACTAAACAAATTAGTGGGCAAGTCCATTGACTTCAAACAAAAAGACTAGATATAGGAAATAACTTGCTAAGAACTCTGATCCAACATCTGGAGAATCTGCAGAAAAAGGCTGGGTTTAATTGCTCTTACTAAATGTCACCTCTTGCTATTGTCCGAAATATATATATTCTACTGTCTGCGAGAAGGAGTGAGGCTGATACAGACCATTAATCAGACCCAATTAGGGCAGTTAATATTCAATATTCCTAAACATTGGTAAAACTGGAAAACATATAAGAAAGTATAATCTCTTCTTCCCAACAGGAGATTACAGTTGTTTCTCCCTAGTTGGCATTTAAATTGAAAGCACTATTAAAGAAATTATGGTCAGAATAAAAATAAAATCTATTTTCCCAGTAATAATTCAAATAGTATTGAAAATCAGGTCTAGACCACAAATATTAAAAGATAATTGCAAAATTAATATATTTAATACGTTTTCAACAGCAATTTTTCTAAGGCTGCCATTTAATACCATACTTGTGCAAAACCAAGGCAAATGTTTGGTTCTAAAGAGCTACTACGTACAAGGCTTTTCTCTGTGTCCAAGCTGTGGTTTCAGAGTTCCTCATATCTGTCAGGAGAGGTTAAGCACAGGTATGGCAGCAGAAATTCTCCTGCTGACTCAGTCACTTCCTTGGGAGAACATTGTCTACATAAACAAAATACAACATTCCTTCTCAGCTGATACATAGAATATCAAATAATTGCATATTTGCTTAAATACTCCTGTTGTGATGCACGTATTACATTTTTATTGATGATACTCATTGTATCACCTCTTTCGTGACATTTACAAAATATCCCAGTATCCAAGGCGTTTGACAGTTAAAGCAAGTTCTTTTCTTTGTACTTCACCCAAGATCTAGGCTACCTGGTTCATTCCAGTAGAAAGCCTGTGTCACAATTCTTTTGTGTGCAATGCCAGTGTTTAAATCCTGGTTGGAGGCAAGCTGAGGACAGCACAATCTTCCCACTTGTTCTAGGGGGAACTGGATCACATTTTAGATATGAAAAAAACTTCAGTTAATTTTTAAGGTAAATTTTGAAAATTAGATACATTTTCTTAAAAGTTCAAAAAGACACAACCACAGTAGGAGAAAAGAATTGAAGTTTAAAGTCTTACTTATGATTTCTTAAATTCTCATTTCTGTTATTTAAATGTAATGTTATTCATAAATTTAAGAGCCTTGTTTGCTCAGCTTTTTAACTCTCCCTACCTTACATATGCATATTTTTAAACAGATACCAGGGTATAAAGACTGACATACAGGAACTAACAGTACTTTGTCTTATTCTACCTTTGCACTGTAGTAATGACATATTTTCAGATTGCAGATATGTATTTCTGATTGAACAAAATAATATTTGTCACTTATAAGACAACATAAATAGTAAATCACCTAAAATACATATATTTATGCCTAGGGTATATTGATTACAAGTTATACTCATAATATTTCTATTTTTGAGAGTAAAATAATGATTTAGAATGTCTATATTGAGGATTTGACTTCTGTTTTCAGTCACTGATATGTTGTCATTTGTGTATGAGAATTCCTCAAAAAAATTCATTGGAACTTCTCCCAGCAAACACATTGCAGTGGCATATTCCATGATCCTCACTTTTTGAAAATACTTGTGATGAATGAGGGCAATGTTGTATATTTTTTCCACATGTTTTGAAGCAGTTTAAGTCATTGCAGTCTCAGCTAAGTTACTGTGACTCTATTGATCTCACATGTTTTTTATAGTCCTTACATATAGTGTTTGAGAGCCTCAGAACATTTACAATATTTACTCTCAAAGCACTTGTGAGAGAGAAGTGTTGCAAATCTCATTTCAAAAACGAGAAGAGCATGACACAAAGGTGAGATAGTTGTGTGGAACATGAAAGTTATATAAGTGGTCTTGAAAATCTACATTTAAGTGATTCAGTTGTGGATGTGGTGCAAGACTGGCAGAAAAAAAATTAGTTTCAGAGCTTGTAAGCAGGGTCTAACACCCTAACTGCTGAAGTACCTGTTTAAATAAAACATTAAATATACAGGAATAATATTTTGAAGGGTCAAAACTTCTTTTGAACACCTCTCACAAACAGTGTCAGCAAGCAATAGCAGGGGACAAAGTCTATAAAAAGGAACAGGTGTCATTCAGTTAAGTATATAAATAAATTCATTGTGCTGAATGAATACATGTTTTATACCTCATTCATATGAACAAAGGTCAGTCTTATACAGTATATTTTAGACAACACAAACATCTAAATAGTACTTTTTTGACAACCATAGATCTATAGTTACTTTAATACATTTGTAAAGTTAATCAGTCACTTAATGATTCAAAATTGTTTTCATGGGCTTATTTTGCTCCCACTGAGTTTTTGGTTTTGGTAGAAACAAGATCACACTTTTTAGGAAAATAATCATGAAAATGTTTCTAATTATAACATTTTAATAGGGAAAAATATCCCTTTGGATAGTATTTAAGATTGTCTCATTTATCTTATGTTCCAAAGGACTGAACTCCTCTTTATAGTTCAGTCAGCAGAAAGCCATTCCTTACTTACAGTTTCCTATATAATCCCATTGACATATACTTGTTAAAATATTAACTGTGAAGTATTTAGGCCAGATTTAAATTCAGTAATAAGTAAAGGGATTTGCATAATACTGGGCAGTGATGGCAGCTTTGAAATGCCAGCATCATTTTTCACAATTGAAAGCATAGCGCTTTTGCAAAGTATCATTTATTAAGACCAAACCACTGTTTCAATAAAGCATTAGAATCTCCTGCATAAAGTAGCCCTTGGGCAGCATTCTGAAGTAATACTGAATTGCTATTCTAATCCACAATGGAACATTTTAATAAGTGTGATAAATGACTCACAAAGGGCTTCAGATTTCAACGTCAGTAGAATTAGAATCAGGTCTGGGTGATGGATGTAGAGGATTTTTGTGGTAAACAGTTCGCAATGTCAGGACAACACCAGCTTATTGAACTTTCAGAGACTAAATTCCTGTCCATTTGTCATCTTGTTGCTAGCAGACATAGATGTACATAGAGTAATAGACTTACATTCTTTATCAGCTGATGCATCTCTGGAACTCATGGACCACTTCAAAAAGATTAGAAAATGAGACATTTAACAAGTAAGAGGCAAAAAAATCAAAATACCAACTAAACCCAGGATTTTTTTATTCCTGCAAATATTTGTATATTGTAAGCACAAAGCTAGAACAATTCCTGGTACAGGTAATACTCCCACTAAGTTACTCTGCTTTTTCAACACTTTCAAACTTCTGGGAAATTAATCTCTTTTGGTTTTTTTAAAGCAAACAAAAGGAACTAGATGGTTACATTATTAATTGGTTTTAGAGTTAAAAACAGTTTTAATATTTCATCTTGAAGGAAAGCAGAAATAAATTTTCTATTTTTCTGTAGCTTTCCATCTCGTGTCATATCAATATTTGAGGTAATAATACTAGGATTTCAAAAAAACAAAAGGCAAGAGAATGAAAAACAAGGAGATGCTTACCTATGAATAGAGTGATATTGTGATTGAATTTTACAGGGTTAAATCATACATTTCAAGTACATCCATCTCGTATAACTTTCACTATCTAAACTTTGTTCTTGAGTGTAAATTAGTTGTTCAGGCTCTCCCTGCCATTATGGGAAAGAGCAAGAACAGCAGTCTTGCGTGTTTGATATTTCCTCTAAAAGTGTCTTTTTCTCTCTCTGCACTATCTTAGTCTTGGTGGCTAAGTTTATGGGGTAAAGATTGGTGAGATGAATCCTATTAGGAGAAAGTTTCTCTTACTCTTGTATTCTCTGGTTAGGACATTATGTAATAGCAAGCTAGTAAGCAGATAAACTATTTTATTTTTTTTTCTTACCACAGTGGCAGAACTAATGATCTTTTAAATGATCATTAAAGTGCTCCCTGACATCAGTGGCAGTGATTCAGTTTTATTAAAATAATCTTTTGTTAAACAAGCCTTAAAATAGTTAGAATCAAATCCTTCAATATTTAATATTATTGGCCTGTTTATTTATTGCTTACATAAAAATCAGTAATTTAAAGTATGTAGAGGACATCAAGGAAACAAGAAGAACCTTGGCTGTTATGCTGTTAGAAAAAAGTTAAGTAAATAATGTTTTAAGCCTTTTTCCAAATGGGATGAGTGATTTTGTGACAGTGGGTGAAAAAGTCTGAGGTACGAAATGCTTTTTCTGCCTCAGTCTTAAACAAACTCTCCCAGGCCCTGTGCCTGGCATTTGTGAGTGCATTTAGAGTACCGCATCCAGTTTTGGACAAACCAGCACAGGAAAGATACTGATAAATTGGAGTGATTTCAGCAGAGAGCCCTGAGCTGGCTAGAAGCTGTAAGAAAAAGTTGAGAGACCTGGACTGTTTCAGCCTGGAAAACAGATGGCTTTTGGGGACACCTAACATCAACCACCTAACACCTATGGAGAAGTGTTTTGCACCAGGAGGTGCTGCTCCATCATGATTGTCGTAAGAAATGCACTCAGACTGCAGGGTATCATTAAAAATACTATTTATTAGAGCTAATGCTGTAAGTAGAGAAAATCATAGATCATTTTACATCCCTGCAGATGCTGAAGCAATGTAAACTCCTTGTAGCATTGAACAGGACTCCAACCCACATGCAGCATGTCATGCAGGCCCCATCCATAACAGAGATCCTTCTTCAAGCTATTATAAGATTTTCTTACAAGTAAACAACCCTGTTAATAATTTTTACAGTCAAAACAGAAAGGATGCTCTCATGAGAGCTTCTTGCTGCGCTTTCAGAAAAAGGCAAGACTGCGCTGGTAGTATAAAAAAATCAAAGGGTGTAATTCTTGTTTTGAGTTTGTCTTTCTAAATTGCATAAATAGAAATTACTCCAAAGTGCAAAGGGGATTTGAATTTCTAAAACTGGAAAAGCAGAAAAAATCTAATGGAACTGTAAACTATTTATAAATACTTGTAAGTCTTTGGCTTCATAATTCTAAAAAAATTCTACTGATCTTTACTAGTGAGTTGAAGGATACTTGATAGGAAAAAGTAGAAGCTTAATTAATATTTAACTTCACTTTAAAGGGCACTTGAAAGGAATGCAAATGCTAATTTGAACCCATAAAATAAAATATATTTTTATGTGTTAAAATGGACTTTTGATATGTAATTTGCATATCACACATACACAAACTTATATGTATACATTTATTTATACATCTATTGATGCTCACCAGTGTAAATGGGCTCAAGAAAGGGGTTAAGATTGGACAGTAACAACCATGCCCTGATTGCATTTTTGATCTCGAGGAACATGTACCTAGCAAAAACCCCAAAGTTAATGCCCTGACCTTTAGAAGAGTGAAATTCCAGCTGTTTAAAGAATTAACAGATGAGATACCCTGGGAAAGTGTCCTTAGGGGCAGTGGACCTGATCAGAGCTGTCAACCCTTTAATGACACTTCTCTTAGAGCACAAGAGATCTCCATCCTGGTGTGTAGGAGATGGAGCAGGACAGGATGGACACTGGCATAGATGAGCAAGGATCTGCTCCTCAAGCTGATTAGTAGGAAGGAAAATTCACAGTCAGTGGAAGGAGAGACATGTGGTCTGGGAAGAGTACAGGGATATGGTTTGGATGTGTAGGGATTGGATCAAGATAGCTAAGGTACAGATGGAAGAAAACTTGGCAAGAGATGCAAAGAATAACAAAAGGGATCATAGAATTTTCTGAAGTTGGAAGAGACTTACATGGATTATCGAGTCCAGACCCTGAATGGGACAGATGCAAACACCACACAGTGTGCCTGAGAGCATAGTCCAAATACTTGAACTCCAGGAGGCTTGGTGCCATGACCATGTGTTACACTCCGGATTAAGCTATAAACTGCACAGAGTGGTTACATTTTTATTTAAGACTTTTTAAAAACCTTTTAGTTCATTATAACATCTCATTTGCATCCAGACAAAGAGTCACACACTTTTCTCTAAGAGAAAGTCTTTTTAAAGTCTTTAAAGGGAAAGTGAGAAAAATAAGATATTTTGGCAAAAGGTTTTTACAGGAGGAAAATACAATCAAGAAAAGAGCATTTCACTAAAACATTCAGACAAAGACCCATTTCATAGGAAACACCCACTAAAACAATCCATATACCAGCTTTAGTAAAACACAGTCCTTTTGTTTTGTTACCCACAGGAAAAGGAAAAGACTAAAAGAAAATAGATTAAAAGTGATAAAGAAAGAGAGAAGAGAGAAGGAGAGGAGAATAGTTACTGACAAGATCCAATGTTTCACAGGTGCCGGCTGGAGAGGGAGAAGGGACAGAGAGAGACCACATGGAGTCTCTTGTATTTATAGAGTTCAGTTTTCCCTCCCAGGTAGGATATCTGGGCAGTGTCTTCCAGGCCAGAGTGAGTTGTGCTGTAGCAGTCACAGGTTGCAGGAGTGTGGTGTGGGTGGCCTATCAGGCAGCTCTGCCTTGACTGACAGCTCAGTTACAGGGCCTTCAACTCTGCCATGTGCTCTGCATGGGCAGCAGACCTTGCCCTCCGGTTCTGCCCTGTGCCCTCAGCACAGGCCTTGTGTGCAGGTCTTACCATGGACCTGCAGGTGCAGGCCCAGCCCTTCCCCACATGCACACACACTCACAATTAGTTGGTTCCGACCCATATCAATAAGGCAGTGAGATTCGGATCCAGGATCTCACATCATGGTATTCTAGAAGGGATTCTGTAAATACATAAGTCAGAAAAGATAGGACAAAGAGAGTGTTTACCCTTGGCAAATGAGAAGGGACAATTGGTAACAACAAATAGGGAGAAGGTTGAGGTACTTAACAATTTCTCCACCTCAGTCTTCACTTGCAGTTAGGCTACCCAACTCAATAAACCAACTGACTCAAGACAACGCGGTGATTCAAAATAACTAATTAACATTGGAAGCAAGGGAATAATTTAACCAATAGAATAAGAGAACACTGTAGCCAATGAACATTAATTCCTTGGTTTGCTAAAATGTACAAATAGTGAAAAGTTTTGAATGACTTTGGGATCTCCCTTGTTGAGATGCCCAGTGTGAAGAGGGATCAATGGGATACCATTGGATCTGTGGGTGGTGACTATTTTTTGCTTAATCTCTCTCTCTCTCTCTCTCTCTTGCTATCTATTTCCCTCTGTCTCTCCACCTCACATGTTACTGTCACATAGAACCTGTGCTGTTGACTTCAGCATATGGTTATGTTTGTACCTTAGTGTGGGCAGAGGCATCTCTCAACAACCAGATCTTAACACAGGCATTCCAGGTCCTGAGAGAGCTGGCTGATGATGTTGCTAAGACTCTATCCAATGCCACACATTTTAAAAATCATGGCAACCAGGTGAAAGAGGGAAATAGCACTCCTATTTTCAAAAAGGGGGAGAAAGAAAGATCTGTAGAACTACAGACTGAAGAACTTCACCTTTGTGCCTGAGAAGATCACGGAACAGATCCTCATAGAAATAAGATTCAGGAACATGCAAGACAAAGAGGTGATCTGAGACATCCAGCACAGCTTTACTAAGGGCAAATCATGCATGACCAATCTAGTGGCCTTCTATAATAACGTGATTGTAATGGTCAGTGAGAGAAGATTGATCCATATCAACTACCTAGACTTCTATAAGGCCTTTGACCACATGACATCTTTATCTCCAAACTGAAAAGACAAATATTTGAAATGTTGATCATTCACTGGACAAGGAATTGGCTGGAGGGACTCAACCAGAGAGCTGTGGTCAATGGCTTTATGCCCACATGGAGCCTGGTGTCTCTCAATGTTGTCCCTCAGGGTTCTGTCTTGGGACCAATGCTCTTTGATATCTTTTTCAATAACATAAACAGAAGACTGAGTGCACCCTCATCCAGTCTGCAGATGACATGAACCTGAGCAATACAGCTGACATACATCCAACCCAAGTTCTTCCTGAAGTAAGCTGAAGTTAGTTAATCTTTGTTATTGGCATTCAAGTGCCAATATGACAAATATGAAAATTCCACAATACAAAAATTGGTCCTATACATCTATTCAAATAATTTAACTAACACCCAGCCTTTGTTGTTTGGGGGTTTTATTGGTAGACTATTGAAAAGAGACTACAGAATAAATATATGTCAAGTGAAGATATTAAGGACAAAAATACATGCCCTCCTTGCATCATAACATTTAGTTCAAACACGGTTCCAAATGAGAAATTCTGAACCTGGAAATGTCTAATAGAAATAGAACACAGTGCTCAACAATACATCTGAAGAGTTCTTCCCATCTGTGTGAGCATCAGAAGATGATTGATACCTGCTTTTGCATCTTTTCTATGTCTGCAAAGTACTCTTTCATAATTAGTATGAGAAAGTCGAAAGCTTTTTTTTAAAAAAAGAGTAAATGTAAATCTGAAAGCACATATGTAGTACGGCAAGGAAAGTGTTTTTGTTGCAGTGCCATATCTTAACTCAGAGTTCCAATGGCAAATTTCAGTGCTTGATATAAGTTGGTGCCATTCCAGTATGATTGACACAGATTTCCCTCAGTAGAATACATTTAACTATGTACTTATGTGTTACTCCCAACGATATCATTAGGATTTTTCTATCAGAACTCTTAGCTCAGATGTAATGCCTTGAAATTTGGCTCTTTTCTCAGTTGTACTTTCTGCTGAGCAAAAATGCTTCTCTTTTAATCTGCTCACATGGCAATTTCAGCTAAATGTGTTTCACCTAGATCTGCTTATCTGTACCTCACGTCCTGACATGCATTTATTACTTGACTGAAGAGATCTGATCCTCAGATTTTAAAGCTGTGTTTCTGATATTTAAATGTCTACATCCAAGATATGTTTTTAAGGTACAGACTTCTGCTGGCAGTCCTGTGCCCTTGGCAAATGAACAGATTGCTGATAAAATGCTTAAATTCTCCATGGGTTTTTTTAATATTCCCTTATATTTTCCACTATTTACATAAAAATTGTACTAAATAAGATTTTCTTGCATAAAAATTGATAAATGTGGTCTTGTGCCTTTTACAAGTGTGGTAGGTATTTTTAGAGCCTTTAAGAAGCTACTGTCTTCAAAATCATAGAATCATAGAGTGGTTTGCATAGGAAGGGACCCTAAAGACATCTAGTTCCAATTCCCCTGCCACGGGCAGGGACACTTTCCACTAGACCAGTTGCTCAGAACCCCATCCAGCTTAGTCTTGAATGTTTCCAGGAATGAGGCATTCACAGCTTCTCTGGGCAACCTTTTCCAGTATTTTACTATCCTCCCAATAAAGAATTTATTTCTGATATCTATTCTAAACATGAGTTTAAAGTCATTACCCCTTGTTCTATCAGTACATGCAATTGTAGACTGTTCCTTTCCAGCTCTCTTGTAGGCTTCCTCTAGATACCAGAAGGGTACTATAAGGCCTTCCTGAAGCCTTCTCTTCAGACTGAACAATCCCAGCTTTCTCAGTCTGTCTTCATTGGAGAGGTACTCCAGCCCTCTGATCATCTTTGTAGCCCTCCTCTGGACTCACTCAAATGTGTCATGTGCTTCTTGTGCTGGGGTTCCAGAATTGAATGCAGTGCTTCACTGAGATCTCATAAGAGTGGAGAAATAGGGCAGAATCACATGCCTCAACCTTCTGGTCACAACTCTTCAGATGCAGCTCAGGGTACAATTAACTTTCTGGGCTGAAAGCACACATTGCCAAGACATGTTGAGATTATTGTCTTCCAACACACGCAAGCCTGTGAAGATCTGATTATTGAGAGATGCCTTTGACTAAATTAAGGTGCAAACAAGACCATATGCTGAGGTCAACAGTATGGGTTTTATGTAACAGCAAACTGTGAGGTGGAGAGATAGAAAGAAACAGAGAAAAATTGAAAGAGAGAGAGAGAAAGAGAGAGAAATCCATCCATCACATCTATGTCTCTCAAATTTAGAGAGAAAGATGTTTTGTAGGACAGTGTCAAATGCTTTGCACAAGTCCAGGAAAATGACATCCAGGTGCTACATGTGTTTGCATAGCAGCATTTAAGCTGGTCACTCAATGAAGCCAATTTACTGGCTAGAGTGCCTTTGTGCTTCTCTTTAGGTGCTCTCCTGATGATCTGTAATCCCTCTCCAGGCCTTGGGGATCTCTTACTGGCACTGGCATCAACTTTTAGGAGTGGGATGGATTAAGGTTCCCCTGCCCCCACAAGTTTAGTTTAAATCTCCCCTCAACAACAAGCCTATGACTGATGACATTCTGTTCTCTGACAGATGGATCCCTTCAGCTCCCAGTAGAGCAGATGTGAGTCACATGGTCTAAGTAGCTGATGAAACAGGTATAATTTAAATTAATATCACTGAACATATTAGTGAACTCAAAGCAAAAAACATTTAGAATATTTTTAACTTTTTAGCATCTCACTGAAAATTGCAACATTGCTGTTAAATATATTATTTTAGGCTTGTCAAAACCCTATCTTTTTTGATTATTATTAAATTGATTGACTTTTAAGTTCAGTAATGGAATATTCCATGATAAAACCAACAGTTCATAATATAGTGTCGGCAGATGTTTATTCAAGGGGAAAAGAATAAATGGCATTACATTTTCAGGTTCCTGCAACTACAGACAGGTTATTGGCTAGAAATTATTGATAGTAACTTAAGGGAATTAAAGGGAGTACAAAATAATAGGCAGAAAGGAATGGATTTCACACCTGCAATGTATCCATGATTTACTCAGTGCAATTCTGCTGTGAATAGGTATAATAAAAATAGAACTTACCTCTGCTGTTTAGATGGTTTATTGGATTTATTTTTCTTTATGTGGAAAATGAGTTTCTTATTACTCTCTTGGCATGTGAGATGAATAGATAGCAATTTAAATTGTATTTCAGATATATGATGGTCAGAATGAACAGGAAAAATATAGCAGAAAACTTAAAATTGACCTGGCACTGGCATCAACTTTTATGTAGTACCTCAAATTTCTTTTCTTTGTAGTACCTCAATTATGGTATTTGTTTCTCATGTTTCTCCTGTTCCTTGGGACAAGGAATACATACAAATATCCAAAGAGTGGGTGTCAAGAGGATGGAGCCACACTCTTTTCAGTGGTGTCCAGGGATAGGACAACAGACAACGGACACAAAATGAAACACAGGAAGTTCAACTGGAACAAGGGGCAAAAACTTAAAAACTTCTTCATATTGAGGATGGCAGAGCATTGGAACAGGCTACCTGGAGACGTTGTGGAGTCTCCTTCTCTGGAAATATTCAAAATCCACCTGGATGCAATCCTGTTTAACCTGCACTATGTGAACTTGCTTTAGCAGAGGGATGGGAGTAGATGATCTCCAGTGGTCCCAATCCCAACAGTTCTGCGATTTTGTTAATTTATCAGCCTGAGTGTTTATTCCAAGAGGTTGCTATAGGCTGATGAATTTTTTAGGGTAAGGCCAAGCAAAAAATTAAAAAATTACTATGAAGCTCAAACAAGTTCTGACTGATCCAGTGACACTCATTGTTTGCATACAGCTTGATTGTTTTTGTCTTGCAGTTTATCCAAAAGATAGAACTTCCCATCATCACTTAGACTCTTGGAGCTTAAGCCATTATAGAATCATAGACGTTGTATTCATCAGTTCTTTTCTGTCTCTCTCTTTTTTTTTTTCTTCTTTTTATTCTGCCACCAATTTCTTCTGCTCTCACAAGGTAACAAAGAAATACAGTTAAAGATCTGTAAAGGTCAAATTTTATCTTCTCAGAGATGTGATTCAAAGCTAATAATTCTGTAATCATAGAATGCTTTTGGTTAGATTGGACCCTTAAAGATCATCTAGTTCCAGTGCCTCTGCCATGGGTAGGGACACATTCCACTTGACCAGGTTGCTCAGAGCTGAGTCCAATTTGATTTTGAACCTTTCCAATTATTTGAATACTTACACAACTTCTCTGGGCAACCTATTACAGTGTCTCACCACCTTCACAGTAAATAATTTCTTATATACAATCTAACTCTGCCTTCTTTTAGTTTGAAACCATTATCCCTTTACATGTCACTACACACTGTGCTAAAAAGTATCTTTCCATCTTTTTTGTAATCAATAAGCTTTTCCCAGGGTCTTTTCTTCAGGCTGAACAACCCCAGCTCGCTCAGCCTGTCTTCATAGAAGAGGTGCTCCACCACTCTGATAATTTCTGTGGCCTTCCTCTGTACCTGCTCTAAGAGATTCACGCATTTCCTACATTGAGGACTGCAGAGCTGGACACAGTACTCCAGGTGCAGTCTCACAAGAGAAACAGAGGACAAAAATAAGCTCCCTTGATCTGCTGGCCACACTTCTTTTTGTACTAGCCTTCAGGGCTGCAAGTGAGGGTTGTTGGGTCATATCTAAATATTTTACCTGGCAAAATTGATCAGTTCTGAAATAATCATATGAGCTTACAGTTAATGCAGTTTCTTGCATTATTTACTTGCATGGTTCTTTGATACAAAATTGATAGCTTTACTATGTTTCTTGCTAGAATAGCTGGAAGGAAGCTTTGTGACAGCTAAGTTGGTTTGACTCATTATTAAACTAAAATGTTCAAGTTCAGTCATCAATGTGATATGTTTAAAATATGATCTAAATTTAGGTTTTGTAAGAGTTCTTTCTGTCTAACATTTAAGCTATTTAAAAATTACACAGTTAATAAGCAATAACGTTAGAAGTCATATATTCAAGTAAAATAAAGTAAAATGAAAGATGAGGTAAACAATGAAAATGCATTTTAAAAATTCTGAATCTGTTATAGTCTTAGTTGTGTTCATGTGAACATAAAGTAGTTCCAATGATTTTAAACTGGATGCTTTGTAGTAAATTTTTAAAACCAAAAATTACTACTTTAGGAATATGAATATAAAGTTTTCTTCCATATGTATTTCTTTCCTACTGTGATGTACATTCCTCTTTAAAGATATTCAGGATGTCAATAAATGAATCTGAAAGTAATTCATATCAGTTGCCAGCACTCTCAGCCCACAATATATTTATGCTTTCCTTGGCTTTCTTCTGGGTGACACAACTCCCTAGAGTATTGTCCAACTTCTTCCTTCTACATATTCCCTATTTCTCCCAAAAGACATATGGTGAAGCTAAAAGAAAAAAGTCAGGCTGGCTACAGAATCATTAAGTCTTTGGGGATCCCTCTCTGAAGTAATGTCTTCCCATAAGACTCATATAGGAGATTGTGTCTGGTTCCTACTTCAAACCTGCTCCCGCCATCACTCTCTGAAGAAATAGTGTTGTAACTACTGGATATAACATGGAAGGACAGCATCAGAGTAGTAAAAGAAATACATAGCATTCCAAGCAAAGTAGGAATCTGAACTGGTTCCTATGGCATTTCTTGGGCTTTTTAGGAATCTGTTTCATCTCACCTGAGTACCCAGTTCAGACAAATGGCTTGAAATCAGGGAACTGAACTATCCCACCAGCAAACATTTTTAAAGGTCTTTTGTCTAGATCTTTTTCTTCCTCTCTTGCAGAAGTATTCAGCTCTTTAAGTAGTCCCATTATGGAAATGAGACTATTCAAACACTTTTAGTGAATACTGGTGACAGCATCTTGACCTTTGAGAAGACCTGAATGAAAGAATTTTTTTAATCATAAAGATCCAGATGTTCCTTTTCTTGCCTATAATTATCAAGGAGACTGTGCCCGCACAAGGCTTTGTACCTATAGACAGAACTTTTGTATTTTATATAATATCTATGTCTATCTGTAGATGCATACATGCCATCAGGAAACAAAAGACATTTGAGTTTAAAAAGACAGATCTCTTGCTATCTCTGTCAGCTCTCCTAAGTTGTTGGGGTTTTTTTAATATATAATTAATTATAATTTTTTTTATTTCTGTGTCTGGTTTGTTATTATTTTTTACAGGCATATACACTTGAAAATATATTATATAATTAAAAAGAGAAGGTTTGCATCTATTAATAATAAGCTTCCCTACATTTCCATACCCTGTGTCCCTTAAAAATATGAAAATCAGGGTTCCATATTGCCAATGTAAATTTGAAAGCAAGAATTATCTTTTCTCATTTTCAGCAACTGTATTATCTCTCCACTCAAGAAAATTTAATAGAGGAAAATAAAAACAAAAATAACACACATGCACACAACTGCCACAATATGGAGATATTTAAATAGTTTTAACTCTCTGAAGGGAATACAAGTGCACTGGGTACATAAAGGATGTCGAAAAAAGGATGTAGAAAGTCATGCTTTGTAATTTTATTAAAGATAAGGTTATGTTACCTGTTTATATTTCAGATTCAAACTCTAAAAGAAAAATTCCATATCCATTTATTTGGATGCAAAAGTTCAAACAGACACTGTTTATTAAAAAAAAAAAAAAAAGTCATTTGCCCCTTAATTCACAAAGAAGAAATCTAGAGTAGAACATACAGCAACTGTTAATTCAGCATGTTCTGGCTGCTGCTATGATTCTAACCCAGGAGAATATTAAATGAAATCCTGAAGTAATGGAAAGGATGAGCATGTTAAAAGGGCTGCGACAGAAACCGAGAGAGACTGATGATGCAATTACCCTTCTTCTAGGCCATGAAGTACTAATGTGATAAAGGCCGGCATAGTTCAACAGTAAGGATGAAGAGGCTAACAATAATTCTCAGTTTAAAGTAGGTTTTCTTTGTACTGGTAAAATACACTGCATCTCATTGATTAGAATGCCAAGAAATTTCCACACTGTGTCATGCTATACGCAAAAGAAAATGCTAAAAGAGAGGTATTCAAATACTATTTAATGAGAAGTGAGAAAGCTAAAGAATTGAGGAAAAAGGAATTGAGCAAATGTTAAGTTTAACACCACTGATGCATTACTAACAACAATAATGTACTGAATATTTATAAAAGCCGCAGATTAGTAAGGCTCCTTGAAAATCCCTCCATTGTTCCTCAGAGGCAAAATTCACATTTAGAACCTGCCTTGCTCCCTAATAATGTTTGACATAGTGGGTATTTCTCATGTAAGAGGTAATGTTGCTAGATTGGCCATTCACTTACTGTGCCTTTTATAATCTGTTATGATTTGAAAAACTGAAGCCTCTGAGCTGATACAGAATGCACTGTGCTGGATAATTACTGAAAGTGATGTCACTTGAATGATTTTTTCCTGATTTATTTTGATGAAACTGAGTGCACAGTTAAATCTGTAGTCCTTGTTGTAGAGTAAACTTGGCCATATGTCATATAAGGTTTTCACAGTCATTGTAAATCACTTAATGAATCAGAATTAGTCTTGTTTTTCACGAAAGGCTATATTACATTATAAGGAGCTGCCATGGTTTAACCCGAACCAGCAACAAAGCCAAAATTAGGAATTTTCACAGGCAGAATCTAAGCCCCACACAGCCACTGGCTCGCTCTCACCACGGTGGGACAGGGGAAAAAATTTCTACTCCTTCCCCTAGCTTTATATACAAGTACAATGTCATATGGTATGGAATATCCCTCTGGTCAGCTGGGTCACCTGTGTTGGCTGTGTCCCCTCCCAACTCCAGGCTACTCTCTGGTCAGATGGAGTTGAGAAACAAAAAAGTCGTTGTCTCTGTGTCACCACTGCTCAGCAATGGCTAAAACTTCTCTGAGTTATCTACGCTGTTTCCAGAATGAATCCAAAACATGGCTCCATATCAGCTACTATGAAGAAAATTAATTCTGTCACAGCCAAAATCAGCACAGAAGCTACTTTCTGTACTACTAATTTAAAACAATTTCTCAGTTTATTATCCTTTCTTGCAATAAAATTTGGAGAGGTTTTCATTATTTTAAGCGAAGTTCAATGAATAGGTTGTGATTTTCTTTCTAAAGTTGATGCTACCATGCCTTGATTTATCAATGCATCAGTCTTCAAATTCAATGTTGGTTAATTTCTTTTTCTTCACTGTTGTCATCAACCTTCTGGTAAAATAAGCATTGAGCAGCTTTGGAAAAGCACTTTTGAAGGACCTGGAAATTATCTCAAAGTGAGAAGAGAGTTTGTCACGTAAGAGGATCAAGGCTAGAGCTCTGAAGACTATCACAGCTCCTTTTAGCACTTGTGTTCACGGGTAAGTTTAATAGTCTTGTTTATCTCTGTATAATGACTTCTGGCTTCTGATATTCATTTGATTTTATGGGGAAGAATTCTGTGTAATGAGAAAAAATGATATTTAATAATATGTGTAATACTGAAATTTCATACTATATCAGAATTCAAGATGTAAAAAGCATCTTGATCTTACATGCTTATGTAGTTTACTGTAAAGCAGATTTACAGTTTTAATTGACTGAAGATTACTACCTTCTGCTATTTCTTTGGCACTCTAGAACTGCGTTTGGTCTTATTCTAGTTTTAATATTTATTTGCACTTATTTCTTCAAAGCTGGGAATTGTAGGTGTTGATGCAGGACTTTGGGCACTTTCCCCATGAATTAGGATGCAGAGTCCAAGACATAAATAATATTTGCTTGTAAATATATCAGACTTTACCCAAATTCTGAACAACCTCAAGAAAATAGGGAAAAAAGTGACAGGGGAGGGTGAGGTAAGACAGAGAACGGGGCTTCACTGTGTCCAGAACATTAATAAAAATCAACTTCTGTAGATCAAAGCTGTCTAATGATATTCTCCACTGGCCCACCTGAAATGAAGTCTATGAAAAACTGTTGTGAGTAGTGACAGTCAATTTATTTGTAGCTTCAGTAAATACAAACCATGAGATGATTAAGGCTCTACCGCTTGTCATTCACAAAGTTATGATAAAGACGCATTATGCTCCTTGGAAACATGCACAAAATGTTTTCTGTACTGCATTTCTACATATCTACACAGGTAAATTCAATTTTCAGCATCATCTGCCATTGTTGCAAACACTTTCTCACAGATAGTGAAAATAATTGTCTGGGTTATTGCCTTTTTCCTCGTAAATATCATCATTCAATCAACTGAGCTCAGTTGTCTTGTCACTGAAAGATATTTAAATTACCTTGTTTCTGCAGAATCAGATATGACCCACTTGTTTTGTGGGTGCTGGCAATCTCTGTTATGAGTCTACAGAATCCTTTATTGAAGGAATGGAGAATCTGTTCATTTTCTGTAAAGTCAATCAGAAGGAGATGAATCCTCAGCAATTAATATAGGAAAAATATTATAGAAGGTGATTAGCTACTCACCCTTTGGACCAGTGTCCTCCAGTCTAACTTTTCACCATATTAATTCATCCCTGTGTTTCACTTAAGGGTAAACTGAACATTTTCCTCACTGAGAAACAAGAAACTAGGGGGAGTTTTCACCTGTAAAAGGAATGAGGACAAAACCTTTGCCAGATCTCTCTTTATTTCAGCTTGTTCTCCAGAAGGCATATCCTGAAGGTTCTGTAACCTTAAATACTGTATGTTTTACTTTAGTCAGTGCAAAAAGCTCCAAAGCTAAATCTGATGGTCTGAGGATCTATGAGTAGAGCAAACTTTGGGTCTGGCAAATACCTATGTAAAATATGTGCTTTGCTGATAAGCTTTATAAATTTCTAGGAAAATAGCAGGTGAGATAGCAAGGGATGTGACATACACAGACTTCAAACAAAATGGCAAGGTATATTGCTTCTACGCAAAAAATCATGAAGTCACAGGCATGTGCTTGGAAGACGGGAGCCAGCCCACAGCTTCCATTTGCCATAGCTGGGTGTTCTCGGTAAAGCTGCACAAAACCTTTGAAGGACCTTCCCCCTGTGAGATCAGGACTGATGTGTATAAGTACTCTTTGACTACTCAGACAAATACTTAGAAACACAAACCATCAGACACTAGAAAGCTCTCAAAAAATTAAAAAAAAAATCCAAAAGGACTTAACATCAGAGCATGCCTCCAGCATGGTGCAAGGGTTGGGAGAAACCCAGGAAAGAAAAAGAGAAAGGTTTAGCAGGCAACACATGTTAACTAATGCACCAGTGGTTTCTGCTTTTCGAAAGATGAGCATCATGAGGACATGCTGAAATGAAGGAATCATGCTTGCACAGATAGACTCCTTTTTTGCCCATGTTCACACAAAAGGATGTATGGGTTTTTCCAGGGGAGCGTCTGGTGCTTTTTTGCATTGCTTACCTACTGTGATTTTTTCTTGATTTTCAGCAGAAGCAATAGTGGTTGGGAAGTAACTAAAATATCAAAAAGTAACATAATCCCTAATTAATGGCTTTGTATGATAGTCTCTACTACTTCATACAGCCAGGAAAGTCATAGTAGGTTCCCTAGAGGGAACACCATAGTTATAGATCATAGGCTAGAGGGCTTAGAGTATTGCTCACCTCAGCAATAATTACATCTGAAAGTTACATGCTTTCCACTAGCATAGTTTCTGATCAAGTGATAGTTCACAAGCTCAACAGAGGAGTGTTGATCCTCTCCAAAGCTTCTGAAGTCATTGGCAGGCACCAGTTCTTCAGATAAGCCTTTAAATTCTGGCCTACAAATCCTTAGTTCCCTGAGTTTTCAGGTTGTCAGTAGATGCCTATCAATGTTAATTCAGTCAGGAATTTCAGTATTTAGGAAGACTAGTTAAAGCCATGTTTCAGGGTTCATGGTCATTTACAAAATAAGTATGAGATCTAAACAACAAATGACAAACTTATCTGTATCGGGGAATGTGGATGTTTTCTCTTCTGGTCTGTGTTTGGCCCAGCCACCTGTGAAAGTTTGTTCTGTTTCCTGCCAAGTAGTGGGAAAACAAGGCCTAATAAGCAAGCACTTCGTCCTTGAAGACAGTACTTGGTATAAACTGGAATTAATTGGTATCTTCCTATTGGCTAATAGCCCGTCAAGGGCACTTGAAGGAGAAAGTGAAGAGGAGGGAGATGAAGTGAGCCCCCAGACTCATTTAGGGAAGACCCCTCCAGGTGTATCACGCAGGCGCAGGGAAATTCCAATGTACACACGCGTGTGCAGAAGGGACATCACTGACATAACGGGGGGAGGGACAGAGGCCTCTGGCTGGGCCGGTGCTGGCCACACCTGCCCAGGTAGACGTAACCAGCTAAATTATATAAAAGGCAGACAGCACCTGTGGGAGGGCTGCTGGCAAGCTTCACATGGAGGACAACGTTGCCTCAGCGGGGACACCTGCTACCTTGTGATCCTGCTGACACCCCAAGGATGCAGTTTCTGCCATGGGGAAATGTTGGTCATTCCGGGGTCGGTAAGACAACCTCGTAAGTAACCCCTGCATGAGTGGGAGGTTTTACTGAGGTCTTATTTCCTTTCCTCTTTCATGTCTCTCGGTTTCTCTGTTTGTTGGCCACTTCCTAGTAATAAATATTGGGCTTTCTGAGCTCTTCAGCAGTGTTTTCGTTTTCCATTTTGGCATCTCTCCGAACCCTCCCTGAAACACTTATCCAAATCATAACTCTTTGTATGCACAGCCACTATGATCAGCTGGCCTCTCTGTCCACGTTCATGATCTGAGGTAATAAGTTTTTTTTCTAGGTAAGACTCTTTTTACAGAATTTAGATGAAGGCAGAGGTGCTGCCTTTTGCTTCTTTAATTACGATAATTATTGCAAGGTTGAACACATGTATTGAAACCTAATTTTGCTAAATAAAATATTACACATAAATTGTAACTATCTAGCTACCAAATTCATATGAGACAGAAAAAAATAAAAAGAGAGAAAAGCTTATATGCTTCTCTTTCTGTCACATTCTTCCCCATTCTCATATGTAGAGCTCTTTTGAAAACTTTTTCAAAGTCAGACTGAAACAGAAACATTTATGCCAAATAGGCCAAGGTCTGGGCCTACAGGAATAATAAAATTCCACCAACAGTTGCTCATTTCCTTCTGTCAAATCAGCTATCCAAAGAGGAGAAAGAGTCCCAACACTGGACCAGCTAACCCTTGGGAGAAATAGGGTAGGTAACTGCTACTACATCAGCTCGACCAAAGATAGATGAAGAAAGGTTCAATGAACCCAACTTTTTGCAGATCTCATTGATTTACCAGATAAGGTAAATGTCTGCAGTTTGGTCATTGACAGTAAGCAGTGCTTACTGAGTGCAAAGAGGTGTTTTCATTGTATGAAGAGCAAAAAGGAGTGGGTCACAGTTCAAACTCGAAACTTAGCTGTTGCAGTAAAAAAAAAAAAAAGTTCAAAAAGTTCATTGTTTTTTTCTGATGGATGATGATTTAAGAAAAATTTTAGTTTTAAAATCTTTCCAAATAGCAGGCTATAGGAATATGAACAAGAGTCAGTTGTACAAGTTGATGCAAGGACAAAAGAAAATCCCTGAGGTAAACTCAAGGATGTGCTTCAGGGATAAACTGTTTTCTTGATGCCAAAGTATTCACCCTGGGACACAAAGTCAGGAATATCATACAGTTAAAACAATTTTTCTTCCCTAGATACTACTCATTATGTACATGGTTCACATATATTTATCTTTGAAACTTGTGATATAAATTCTAGCAGATAATTTACACCACGAATTATGACTTCCTTGCACATCTCTTTTTAGGTTAACCAAGGTAAATCAATGATAGAACAAAATTGCTACTGCAATAGCGTATTTCAGCATAAGTACCCCATAAAAATTCTACAATACTATGTTAACAAAGAAACTATTTAGGGATGAATCCATCAATTTCTTAAGTGACTTATTTTTTATTGGTTACACTAGAGTAATATTGAGAGATATTTTTCCAATATTTTATTGCTCTGCACTCAAAGGAATTACATATCCTTGAAACAGATCTTGTAGCCCAATCCCACAGAAGCAATTTTACTTTGCTAATTTAGTTTCCAAACCTGGAAAAAGTTGGTTATTATAATAATACAATAACAATTAAAATTATAATGATAATAATAAAATAATAACAATAAAATATAATTATTGTTATTAATAATTATTTTTTGTAGTGGATATAAGCATTAGTGTGGCAATACAAAACACAGATGTTTTATTTATTTTCAAATAAATTCACTGTTCACAGAATTTAGAAAAACTTTAAATTATTATTGTTATGTAATCCATTTAATAACACAGTAATTAATAAATTTAATATCTTATATGTTCAGTACTTTGTAAGAACAGAACTTAACTGAATGCAACTGAACTGTAGTATTTTTTTTACTTTCAGGGAATTAAAAATAACATAGATCAGTGCAGATCAGAACAGAAATGCCAGCTGCACCAGAAGAACAACAAAAAACACAGGCAGCAGTGACTGCTGTGGGCTGAGGTGACTATAGCACACCTACTAAACTGTTGTTGTCTGGAGGAGTCACACTGAGGGCCCTGTCAAAAAAAGTCACAGTCTCCCCAGGTAACTGAAGCAAACATTTCTAACCCAAGGACCTAAAGGTGGTTAGCAACTCACATGTCTGTGCACACATCTGTGTATCAGACATAATGTTTTACCATGTTGAAGGAAAGATAATTTTACTTTATTATTGGCTATGGCAGAGGAATAAAACTTACAAGGAAGATAACTTTTCTGTCATGCTCCCAAAAACAAATGACAGCTGATATCAGCATCAAAAATAGCTACTACAAACTTTGAAAAGTTGAAATACTTTCACACTTATTTCACTTATCATTTGAAGTTTTTTATTTATTTTTTGCTAGCTGACACACTCTAGGCAGTACACAACTTTTGTCTTCCCTAACACATAGGCATACACGGTAAGTCTGATATTATTTTCTCAAAATAAATTCAACAGAGACAGAAGAAACAATAAAACAAGAGGTATAGTTGCAGGGAGAGTACAGGCAGAAAAAATCCTAAACTAAGTTACAGAGCTGGAATGCAACAATTAAATGGGTTTGAAAAATGGTTGACAAACACTGGAAAATATTTGATGGAAAGAATATGTAATTATTGATTTTTATAAACAGTTAGACTAATTCACCTCTCAAAAAGTACATATTCAAGTAGTTAATTTCCATAGAGAGAATACAATATGTTGTATGTAGTGCTTATCTTGGCCTGAGACAGTGTAGTAGGGTAAAAAAAAATATACTAGATGTTGGATTGCAGAAGCCAGTTTCTGATGTTGAAAACCAGGTGTCTGATTCCTACTGATTTTAGTGTAATAATTCTTGGAATGAATTGTTGTTCCACATCAGAACCTTAATCTTTATACCAAACTCATATATTTATTTATATAAACATGGGTTATTCAGAATATTTCTCTTTGGAATTCATGGAGTATTTTTGGTCATTGATGGAAGTAACATTCATTCCGCCTGGTTGCCTGCCAGTAACCCACAGAGTTGACCTGTAAAGCCAGCTGTTTGAGAAGATGAATTTACACTGACATTTCTTGGGTTTTTTTTACAGAGACCTGAATGATTACAAAGGACAGGCTTATCATTAAACTGGATGGATGCAGCCAGAAAATTGTGGTCAGTGGCTCTATGTCCAGGTGGAGGCTGGTGACAAGTGATGTTCCTCTGTCTCAGGACAGGTGCTTTCCAATATCTTTGTCAATGACACAGACAGTGAGATGGAGTGACAGGTAACACAAGCTAAGCAGTGCAGCTGACATAAGGGAAGGGAAGGGATGTCATCCAGAGGGACCTGGACAAACTTGAGAAATTCATGAGAACCTCATGAAGTTCAACAAGTCCAAGGGTAAGGTGCTGCACCTGGGTTAGATGAAAAGCTGGACATGAGATAACAATGTGCACTCACAACCCAGAAAACCAATTGTACCCTGTGCAGCATCAAAAAAGGAGACAAAACCTGGAGCAGTGTGTACAGCCCTGAGATCATCAGTACAAGAAAGCCATGAATTTGTTGGAGCAGGTCTTAGAAGAGGGACAGGAAAATGATCAGAGGGATGGGGGACATCTTATATGAACACAAGCTGAGAGAGCTGGAGTTGCTCAGCATGGAAAAGAGAAGGCTCCTGAGAAGGCTCATAGCAGCCTTTCAGCATCCACCACCTTAAGGAGGCTTATAATAAGGAGGGAGGGGAAGTTTTTATACATGCAGATATTGACAGGACAAGGGGTTTTAAACTGAAGGAAAGCTGTTTAGTTTAGATGTTAGGAAGAAATTCTTTACTTAGAGGATGGTGAAGCACTAGAACAGGTTTCCCAGAAAGGTTCTGCTTGACATATTGACTTTTAAAGTGTATATATATATAGATATATATACATAAAACAGTATTGAGTGTGAGGGTCAAATTCACCTCTTATATACTCTCAACCTTTAGATACTTGACCTACTGCCACAAGAAAGTCAATAAGACCATTTGTATAGTGTTTGCAAGTCTGAGCAAGTCTAACCAGGTATAGACAATCTGAACTGTAGTAGAATAATGAATATGCAGTATGAATGCTTTACTAATATAGATTTTTAAAATACACTCTTTTTATTTTTCTACAGTACAATGGCCCTCACCATTAGATTCCAATTAACTTTCCCAGATGAATTTAATATGCAAATACATTTATGTCTGCATGTGCATACATAAAATTTAACTATACAGAGAAGAACAGCTATTCTTTAAACAAGAAATTTTTGGACAACCTTTCAGTGAAATAAGCACTATTATATCCATTTAAGTAAAAGTTCAGGGGGAATACAGAAATCCATTCAACATTAAAAAAAAATGAAAAATGCAAATTGCTTTAAGTACTGTTGTGATGTCATCCTCTTCTTTATTTACTATCTTACAAACTTCATTTATCCCAATGTGATTAACATTTGAAAACTTCATGTCTTTCATGGAAATAGCTATAGTTCTATATTCTTTCTGCTATCAAGCATTTTTGAACCTTCTGCACCTTGGTATTTCCTTCTGATTTAAAAAAGCCCTCCAATCATCTTAAACACTCTTATTTCTTTTCTTTAGCATCTCTACTGGAAACATGAAGTCAGTTAGCAATTTACCTGATAAATTTATATATCTCTACATATATTTGAATTTAATTTTCAGTGAAAACAAATTACCAACTGCCAGGAAATGGAATCAATGTATTCAGTAATCTTCTTTTTCCACTGCAGTTCTTCCTCAGATTGCTTATACTGCTCAGGTTAATTACTGGATTTTGACAGTATCACTTAAACAAAAAGTCTTGGAAATTTCAAAATCCATTCTTAAGTGGTTTCCTTATTAATGACAAGTAAATGGTAATAGCAACGAGGATACATGTAACAGAACAAGTGGTTGTGAGTACAGAAAAAACCCCAACTAGTCATTACTACTGATAATTATCCAGAAGCAGGAAAAGTTAAATTACCTTTGTAGGTTTCGCTTGCAGCTAGAAAAATAAATGCAAAACATTTAATGAAACAGATAAGAGAATAACAATCACAAAAATAAATTTTGCACTTGCAAACATTTCTCAAGTTAGTCATGTTAAAGCTTACTGTAGTCTATTTTAAAATATTCTGGATAGTAATAGCTTTGAAAATATGTAAAATTTTTCTTACAACATGGACAAAAGTAATTCCAGATGTAAAATGGATTGTCTTTCACCTACGTAAGTAAATAATGAATACTGAACAGTTTATTTCTAGAAACATTTTAGAAGACATTCCACATAAAGAGCTATAATTGGAAATTATAGACTAGCTGTGTAGAACTGCAGATGCTTTCAACTTTGTTAATAAATCTAGTTCACAACTTCCATCAAAACCCAGAAAAATCTTTTAAGTAGAAAAGGTCCCCTGGCTGACCTCACACTTGGTTACAACAAAGAGGAGTCCTGCAACCTATGGGAAATTAGCGGTTTTAAAAGTGTTTATGTCTCTAGGAATTAAAAATAAATTAAATAGTGAAATAGCAGGAACAGAATTTGCCTCGTCTGCCTCAGCTTTACAGGCAACTCACAACCCTGCAAGTTTACTAAAGTGTATAATTAGTAGTTAGAAAAACAAGTGTGCGAGCAAAAAGTTTTCTCTAAGTTAGAAACTGAAAAACTGTTTTTATTTGCAAGACATCTATACATTTGTTCTGACTTTTGGTGAGCTGTGACCTATCTGTGCATCACTTCAACAAATACATTTATAGTTTGTATATTATTTTGCAAATACACACTTTTGTGTTCAAGACAGAAGTAATTTCCGGAAAAATCAGTTCCAATATTGTTTTCTACTTAAGTAAAACAAGTTTCTATATTGAATTTTTTTTTTTTATGTCTTTAGAAAAGCAATCTATCCATTAATTTTCCACTAATGATACCAGTGCTATTAGCTTTAGGCACAGTATATGCCAAGAAATATATGGAAAAACCACTTTGCATATTAAGCAAAAAGAGAAAAATGTTTTTGTATTAATCAAAAAACATATAAAGTGTTTCTAATTCATTTAATTATAATCTTTGGTCAATTTTTCATTGAATATGATGGCAGATATACTGTCATGACATTTTACATTTCTACCTATCCTGCAGTATATTTTCCTACCTAAAGACTGAATTTCACTCATTAGTACTGCAGTTCTGTAAAAGATATCTCTTGGCTTCAGGACAAGTTGATTTATATTCCTCTAATACTATAAGAAAAAGACTGTTATGCACAAAGTGCATTGCAGTATTTTGTTGAAATTCAATATAAAAATACACATCACAGATGACTAAGAAAAGCATAAATGAAATGTAAAAGATATTGCGTCCAAGTGGAAGATGAAATCAATTAAACTGGTGTCTGTCTCATTTAAATAAGTGATTGTGCACTATTTGAAATTATAGATTAATTAATTGTTTTCAGGCAATCTGATAATCAGTCTTTATTTTCTAGGCATGTGTGTTTCCTTCTCAAGTGAAAGAACAGGAATATACTGACAACTTCATAAAAGTATGATAGCTGATTTATTTTGGGATTAGCAAAAGAAATACTTAAGAAACATTACTATAATTACGGATTTATATAATCAGATCATTGTGCTCTTGTAACAACTGAATGTTTGATTTATGCTGGCAGACTCTAAAAAGTGTTGTGAAACTATTCAGTGAACACTAATGGAGAAAGTCGGGGGAAAGGAATGCTTTTATCCCTAAGCCAGCTACATTTTTCTTTTTAAAGGTCAATCAATGACAGCATGAACTTTTTCTTTTTCAATACTGAGAAGCAGCAATAAATTCCTTTCACCGTACATGGTGGATCAGGTACACTGCTGGATGAGTTTTAATTCCAAAAATCATAATCAGTGATTTTCTTTTTTAAATCACCATTGTTTCTCTTAACAGAAAGCAAGTTTATATATCAATTTTCTATAATTTCAATAATACTGATATTTCTTGTCAAACTATCAATCAGAAAGAATTTATATTAAAATCCTTCATTCTTCAAAACTCTTCTGATGTGGAAGTTCAAATATTGCCCATAGTGAGAAGATCTCTAAAGTTTAACCCATACTGTGTACTGCAAATCAATTTTTAATCAAGATAGGTAAATATTTGAAGAAAGGAACTAACACAACTTACATTGTTTGCACATTTGACCAAATCCTAGAAGAAATCCTAGAAACCTATAGGAGTTTGACTGAGTGAAGGGTGAGTGAAAATTGAGTAAGAACTTAGGGATATGGATCATATATAGATATATTTTGTAATTGTTCTGAATTATTGGGAAGGAGAAATGTTAAAATTGGCAGATGTGATGGCAGAACTTACAGTAAGTGTCATCCTGATAGTAAGGGATAATGAAACTCCAGAAGAGAAGGGAGATTGGGAAAGAGACAAAGACTTTTCAGGTACATTGTAACTATGGAGACTGCTAAATCTAAAGCTACTTTAATGCCTTCAGAACAACTAAATTCATAGTAATCACTGTCCTAAGGGGTAAATCTCCTGTCTTTACGTCACATAGACAAGTTACTCAGGCATAGTAACAAGGATTTTTAGTTATTGAAGCTAATCAGAGTTTCCATTTATTTACATCTGTCTTTAAAATTAAATTTAAAATATCTAAATGTATTAATTCCAATATCTTGTTAGGATTAATGGACACCATATAATGTAACAGTATAAATGCTAAACTAGGTAGTATTTTATTGGAGCTGGTGTTGAATTTGGATGCTTATGTTAGTTGATTCTTGCCTCTGAAACCATTTTGTTTTCAAAAATACAACCGTGGGGAAATTTTGATATTGAAATACATACCCTATTGGAATATCATTAAAAAAGCTTAAATGTGGCACAGAGAATAACAAAAACTTGCATTATGTGAGAAACTTGAAAAATATGTGTTACTTATTAAATGGAATGAATGGTGGAACAATAATAACAATATGAGACAGTTTTGTTGGGCAATATTCTAGCTAATTATGTTGCCACTTATAATTAAAAGAAATAACATGGCAGTTAAAGGTTCAAAGCTGTGCTCTCTGTCTGTTTTACACAACGCCAGACAGGAAATTGCCTTGTCAATTACAATTAGGATATTAACACAATGCATTAAGGTCACAAATGTTTTAGCACGGTAAAGTAAGGTAGACATATCCGGTTACAATGTTAAAACATTATTACTGTTTAGAGAAAGGTTATTTAAATTATTAACTGCTTGTAAATTAGATTGAGTTTGTGACCAACAAGATGTCTTGATTAAGTGACATTACATATGTCATGGTATGAATGTTAGTAAAAGGAGATACAGAAAGAGTGACAGGTTGCTCCCATCTTCCTATTTCAACTAAAATTGACTGACTTGCAAGAGAGAACCCTAGCTGGGATAGGTACCTTATGTTGTGCCATACTTTGGATGAATGAAAATAGGAACTGGAGCACTCCTATAAGCTCTGTACTTATGTATAAACACAATTTAGATTCCACACTGCTGTCTTCTCCATACTGTTCACTTACACACATACATACAGAGAGTGGATAGTAACTTCTTGACACTTGCTGGTGGAAGATTTACTCATCTTCAGTTTTGAGCCTTTGTATATAAGATTTTAGTCTATTTCAGGAGAAATATTAGAGCTTATGTTTGAATTTATGATATATTTGATGTATGTAGCAAATGTGTATCAGAAATGTATACACCAAACAGTGCCTGAAAACCAATGCATCATTCAGCAAGAACTATGCAATCTGTCTTCTGATGACTCAGTTTCTGTAGTTTTTAGTTTTGGGTTGTTTGGGTTTTTTTCAGTGTATCTAAACAATTTATAGAAAAGCCACAGCCAACTCCTTGATTATTTAAACTGTTACTATGCTCATGTGAACTATTATTTAAACTATTATTGAAACTATTTAGTCTAAGGTTATTTTCTGGGAAATCTAGAAAGACTCAAGGGCCTTGAGGACATCCTCACTCCAGGAGGTAAGTATGGAGTTCAGGTGGCTGCGATCAAGGTTAGCTTCTTCTCTGACAACAGCTGCTGTGAAGGGAGCTGGGAGCAGAGCCAACATCTCATTTCCTCGAAAGTTGCATTTAAACTGGGACTGGCCCCCACTAGGGGAGCTACAGTTGTTCCTGGTTTACCTCCCTGATGCTGTCTGATCTGATCTCTGTTTCTGGATCGGGTCCTAACCCAGACTTGCTGCTTTTCATCGCTGCTTTTTGTTGGTACAGCCATTGCTCCTCCTGTTCTTCTACCAAATTCAGCCCCCAGCTTGTCTTCTCCTGTGAAGCAAACAACCCTCACTGCCCTTGACAATTTTGTCCTATGCTCTCAACCCTCTAAACAGGTGCATCCATTTGTCAAACAGCTTGACATTACCAATAGCATCCTGAGAAAATCTGTAATTTGCATATAAATGTGGGAGGTTCATAATATCTGTGAATACTTTTTATTTCTCATCAAGGTAAGTGTTCTCCACTCCATTTGTAGGTGCTTATAACACTACCATGCTGTTCTTGCTTATGCTCATGCCCTCTACTGTGTCATCTCTCCTTTCTGCCCCCTCAGGTTCCTGGTCCTCACACTTGCCTGCTCATACAGTTCAATTTCTGATTTATAGCTTCTTTTTCTTTTACATGAGGTTATGTATGGAATGAAGATTATAGTTTCAGCTTCTGAGTGCCATAAAGGAACATAATTGTTTCTTGAATTTATCCCAAATAACCTTCAGCAAAGTAACCCACAATCTCTAATGATATCTCAGTTAAAATAAAGCAAATTAATTTTCTCCAGTATTTGTGTGTAGTCTTAGGAGTGTCTTAATTGACCTTAAGACAGAGGAAAAATAAATTGGAGGTGTCCTCCTTGCTTTTGAAACTTTTTTTAATTTTCTGTACTTTAATCAAGCAGGAGTGAAACTACTAAAGGAAGGATTTGTGAATAAATACTGAATGGAAACAAGCTCACCAAAATTAATAAAGAGAAAAGAGAAACTTCTCTGCCCAGTCACATGTTCAACATTTTTCAATAACTCGTCTAAAAGACCATCAAAACTAGAGCTTGAGATCTCGTATATGTAATAATGTAATAAATCTGTATTTCCCAATGCCTTTTTCTTTCCGCACCAACAACAGGAACCTTATATGATCCAGATAGTTAATATCCAGTTTTACCCATTCATATCTGAAAGCAGTCAACCTTTGTCCTCAGATCACAGAACTTCTTCTTATAAAAGAACAAAGAAAAAGACCAATGCTTCAAAGTGCCTGGTACTCCTGAGCAAACTCAAGAGTATCTGGGTGTTTCTACAAGATCCTTTGAGAACTGTGGTTCTTTCATTCACTTAAGGACAGTAGAGCTTATTATTGTTCCCTTAAGTTCAATCAAAGTATTTCAAAGATGATAATTCAATGGGAGTGAGGCAAAAGGACCTTGTTTGAATACCTATTTATTATGCAGAGAGAAGAATTGTGGTGTCATGACTGCTTTATCAGACCAGCTGTATCTCCCAGTCAAAACTTGAAGATAAACCCCAAAAATGGAAAGGAGAACTGAGAATCTTCACTTTGACATGTCGTATTCTTAAAGAACTGTGTTAGGTTTCCACATCAAACTGATGAGCAGATTTCGGAGCTTCAGAACTATGTTCAAAAGAGCAAACATCTGACCCAACTTCAAATGTTTGGGCTATTTTTTTGTGAGCTAGAACTGAATCTGAAACTGAAATGTCTACTCAGCCTGAGAGGAAATTGAACCAAATATATATAATACATATTTTCAGCTGCCACTTCAGGAGATAAACATAGCCCCAGAAACTCTCTCTGGCTATAAATGGACATTCCAGGATTCTTTTCTCTCCTGCTACATCAGTTTTCCATCCCTTGAAAGAAGAATAACCTCTCTTTTTGCCTTTCATTCTTTGCTCTTTCAGAGTAGGATTAAGAAGGGAAGAACAAAGCCACTGTGTCAAAATGCAAGAAGTCATAAGTTAGGATAAGAAGGAATTTCATAATGGGACCAGAGATGCACTTTTGACTCATGTTTTGAAATGTTTACAAGTTTTGCTTCATTTATTATGACTGCAGGGATCAATTTCCCTTCTGTACTGTCAGATTCTTAAGCCACTGAAAAACTCTAATGTTGTAAAGGTTTATTAAGTAATTGCTAAAGTATAATTTAAATTTACACCATTATCTCTGTTTTATTTTCTGAAATTTAAAGAGAAAGCTGTAGTTTTATATAAAATAAATGTAAACCACATTTTTCCTAGATCTATAATATGGCAGCTATATAACAAACTCTCTAATTTCACCTTCTAGTATTTAAGACACACTTTTTATGTCAGAAAATTAATTTGCAAAACTTGTCAGGGAGAAAAATAAGAGATAATATTATGTACTACTGAAAACCTCTGGATCAAGAGAGAAATAAAACTTTCATAAAAATAACTTAATATTTCCCTAGCATTTACTTTATATGATTCAGTCTACCTACTAATTCTCATATTTTGCACTGATAATTAAGGATATTCTATGATTCTATGATACTTTGAGGCTGATCAGTTTACTTTGAAGACTGGAGACTAATTTTCTTGGTTTATAATCTCTACAGAGATTATTTTTCTCATTTATTAAAAAAATAAAGTGTTTCTCAGAATCACTTCAGTCTCAATTAAAAGGAAGCATAACTTCATTGTCTAGTCATTGGTGTTAATTGTGCCATTAGTTGAAATATATTTTTGTTGTTTCACTTTTTTTCCTTTTTTTCTCTAAATAAATGATCAGAAGAATAAAAGATTTAAAATTCCATATGATTCAGTATCTACATCTGTAGCTACTGCTACATTACTATTCTTATATTTTAAAGTTTGTGAAAATGTTGTCCCTAGTTAAAAGAATGATGAATTTTTTTAAATTATAATCTAAGAAAAATTAAGATTCCTATGTATAATACAACACTAAAATGATAAAGAAGTATCTAGTAATACGATTTTAAAGCTTGTAGAATTATATTTAATTATAGAAACTGATTAACTTACCATGCAACGTGAATAAAAACAATGTATTTATAATGACTACATGAGATTAATTCAAAGAAATAATAATATAAAGGTTTTTTAAAAGGTCCTTTAGAATAGAGAGTGAAATAGAATTCTTGGCAATTATGTTTTATTAGCTTTTTTGTATATATGAAAATAGTCTGTCTTTTTAATTTACTGGTATTGTTGCATGACACAGAGGAATTAAAAAAATAAATTAACATTCTAAGTATTATATTAAATAACATAGTAGAGAAAGTTTCCAAAGCTATTTTGTTATATTCTTCTATCAAAAGACTAAGAGTCTTTAAGCAATTTTCCACATTTAAATTCCAATCCTGCAACTGCTTGCATGAGTATAGCTTTACACAATGTGAACTTCAACCACAGGCCTCGGAGGTTAATCAAAAAAAGAGATTTGAAGTTAAAAGCCCACACTGTGCACAGGTAGGTTTATACTTTATTTCACATTAAGCACGTAAAAGATAGCAAGTTAAAAATAAGCTTTCAAGTGAGTTGAGTATTAAATTTTAAATTTTAATTCATCGTTATCGTAGATGAGGAAATGATAGGCTCACTAGAACTTGGATCTTAATATTACTTTACCAAATAAAAAGCAGACCTTCTATTTTTATTTTTAGTGCAAATATTACACACTCAACAACACTTCTGATGAATGATCTATGAAGTTGTATTTGTAATAGTACAATTACTGATGCAGGTAATTGTGGTAAATATAGGTAACTACCTGAAGTAACTCTGAAAATAATTTTTTAAAAACCCAACTTCCAATAAATAAATAAAAGAAGGGTTTCATGCAACTGAATTTGACTATGCATTTCTTTTATAAACTGGCAGCATTTGTATGAGTGCAAGTGTACTGGAAGCAATGAGTCTTGTTCAAAGTCTAAACAGCAACGTTAATAGAAAAGGTAAATTTTACCAAATTATTGCTTATTCACTATATAAAGTACAGAACATTTTCCAGATTCTTCTTGTGAATTTACCTTAAATAAGAATTATTTTATAGTTTCATTTGGCTCTTGACAAAATATTATTTAATAAGAAACCAATAATTAATTATTTAATAGTAAAAATGTTATGTTCAGTTATCACTGTATTCTTTTTTGTTTAATTTTTCCGAATGAAAAAAAAAAAGTGGGTTTTTTTCGTTTGTTTGCTTGTTTTCCCTCAAAGAATAACATTAGACCAGTATTACATGTACCTGACTTGTGTACTTACTATGTTGGATTTATAATGTGTACGCAGATTAACTCTGCATCATATGTCTTGTAGATTATTTTCTATTTGAACAGTAAACTCAGTTCTAGAGTAATTCGATATGGTTAGTCTCAATGAGCTCTTTTGGGAAAAACTCCTATTAATTATTAGAATGAGATTTAAAAGTCTAGAGATTCATTTGTATTATCTAGCTTATTTCCAAATGAGGTATCATTTAGGTCAATGCTCTGTGAGGGGTTAGTACTTTGAAGCTGAAAATTGGTATGCCAGGTGATAAAAACCTTAATACAAGAAAGACTTAGGACTGTAGTGTGCATGATGTGTGCTATATAATACTTATAATAATTTTGTTTTATACCTCTGGAAAAAGGGACTGAGAGATGTGAACTAGAAACAGCTTGATTTTGTACATATTGTCTTGGGTATGCAATATTTTGTCTAAATGTAAAATGAATTCTCATGCTACTCTTTGCAAAATCTTTGAGTTTTCATTTTCTATTTCTATGGCGTTAGACAAAACAAATAAAAGTTTAAGTGCAGTAGAAAAATATGAGCACAAAAGAAAAGTTACATAGTGCTGCTTAAAATAAGTTACAACTTCCTGTCAATTTTTAGCCTACCTAACATAGGCATTAAGAGATTCAGGATAGATAGGCCATAGGCAGATGTGTACAAAGAAGTTGTTACTGTCACAGCTTCATATCGACAACAATAATATGACAGCAACAATAAGGGCAATGTATCTTGCAAAGATATTGGGAGAAACCAAACAGAAACTCTGCTGAAAATTCAAATTGCCAAAACTCCTGATTTCCAGTGAAATTTCACACTAATTCTGTTCATATTTGAAGAAAGATAGGAAGATAGATATCCTATGAAGCTTTTACTGCAACTGTATAACAATACTTTCAAAAGACAGATTTTTTTGAGGACATAAATTTATTTGAAATGCCTAAGTTTTGCTTAGATTCAGACAGGCTTAGACCTCATTTAGAGTTATGAAATTATGCAGAAAAAAATTAAGGAAAGTTGTTTCCCAAAATACATTGGTTATTTGATTTCATTGATCTTTGGGTGAGGTCTCATCATAGTCCTGAACGGTATTTGTAGCTAAGTGCTCAACAACACCTAAGAGGTAGCTATGAATCACATAAGGAGCAATGATACTGGAGATACTAGAATCAATCAACAGAAGCTCCATCCAAGAAATACTGTTTTTGAGACATTTTATGAATCTGAATATTCCCAAGGAAGCATATGGGCCCCAATAGAATCAGTAGGGTAAAGACAGAGAAGAATGTCATCAAAATAATGGTGATGAATTATTCTATTCCATTGGAAGACTGAAGTCAATGATAGATGGATGATAGGAATCAGCTTTGTGAGCAGGTAATCTCTCATGGAAAGTAGATTTCTAAGACTTATAGGTAATTTTAGGCCTAAAGTCTCTATATATTCACTGAACCCTGAACTAAGACTTACATGAACAAAACTAAAGAAGAAAATATTCTATGTAAAAAAATACAGTTTTTAAAAGATTGTGAATGTATCATGGCTGATAACTGGCAAATTGACTGGAAAATTAATAAAATATACAAATTTATAATCCACAATAAAGTATGTGTTATTCATTATTGGTGAATAAAAGTTAATAGATATTTATATAAGAGGAAACTTTCATTTCCTTTTGACAACACAACACACTGGCAACTATATTTAAATGCTGCACTGCATATTATCCCAAGAGATTGTTATTAAAACTCTTTGCAAGATATGATAAAATTAAAAAAAACAAAAATGCCTCACACATGCATGAAGGCATATCTTATTCTAACCATACATGGAATCTGCCTGCTATCAGCATTTTACATTCAGTATTCTTGAGACAATTTCACCATTTAAAAATAACATATGTGTTTATATATATCTTTATCATAAAGTAACTAAAACCACTACAAATCCTTTCTTATAAAATTACAAATTATCTAAGTGTAATGAGAAGACTTTTTGAGGTTTATAGCAATATTTATTTAAGTATGTCTAAAGTTATAGAAATAAGATCAGCTTATGCATGCAGTGCATTTAGGCAGTCACAAATTGAATTCAGATGTCTGTCAATACATAACTGATATATTTAACTACATTTCCTATTATAATTGCTGTCAACTATTAATACATGACTGTAACAACTCTCCATGAACGCACAATGTGGGGACATTGAACATTTTTTAGCCAGTGTTTTATGACATGACCTAGGACTCAGCTTCTGGGAATGTCTGCACAATAACATACAGTCAGCTACACAATCTCTCAACTAGCTGATTTGTGTTTCAGAAGTACTTTAGCCATGATGATGCATGGTGTGATATAGGGTTACATCACAGGTTTAATACGGTGAAGGTTATGAGTCTCTTCATTCAATATGCGGTGTGCAGATGATGCATGTAAGGAAGAGGTTTTGTAAGCTCAAGAATCTGATATGGCCAAGAAAATCAGATTGCTTTGGATGTCGATAGACTATGAAGCTTGATACATTGTGTTGGGAGTGCTGCAGTTCTGGTAATATGATCAAAGTGCACATTAGTAACAGGATCGGAGTACTGCCTTTTGGTCAGATTCCCACGTTTCCTTTTCTTGAAATTAAGGTAATAATAGACATAACTTCTGTTACCTCTAAAGAACTATTTCACATTTCTTTACTTTAGTGCTTCCTCTTTAAAATAAAGCTGTCTTATTTACCTGCTTGGTAAACTTTGGAGGAAAGTCTCAGTACTTTTTGGAAAAATTTGAGCATTTAAACAGGAAGATTCAAGCCCTTTGAAGTCAGGTTGAACTGGTTGCTGTCTGCTGTACAGTGTATAGGCGTGGTGTGTACGTTAATTTTGCCTGCCTTTACCAAAGTGCACACGTCGTTCCATGAATAGTCATGGTCACACGTTGATAAATATACATTGGTGAATATCAAGAATTAAAAGTACTAATTTACAGAGCCAAAAGTTCAACCTGGAAAGAAATTCAACCTGTCACTTTTTGTTCATTTATTTGGGATTTTTTTGGTTAATGAAACATATTCCTTTTATTTAATTCTGAAGAGTGTAGTTTAATTTGATTTCATTTTTTGCCTAAAAAGCTGTTTAAAAAAAACAAAACAAAACAAAACAGAATTCATACAAGCAATTGCACCACCAAAATATATCTTCAATGATTCCAAACATCTCTTTTCATAAGAGTTTGATTACGGGAGCACTGTAACTATACAAATTCTGAGTACACATAATAGTTTTTGAAATAGTGACCTTAAAGGTTTTTTTATAGTTGTTCATGTAGGAACAAGAAGTTAATTTGTAGTTCTGTTCACCCTGTAATGGATAGAGTTACCTGATGTACCTATCTGGAAAACATAGATGATTAACTGATTTGAAAAATCTCTGTAACTAGAAGCTGAAAATTTCTGACAAAATTTATGATTAATTACACTGAATGATAAGTAAGAATTAGGTCAAGAAAAATATTTATTTTTAAAATAATTTGGTAATCTGTTTTCTGCTGTGTAGAGCCTGAAAGAAAAAGACAGGTAATATGTTCATTGCCTGGAGGATGAACAAGTCTTTTCTGCCATTCACCTGTGACTTTTCTGGTTGAAAGATAAAAGAAGGTTTCCAGAATTAAAGAACACCTTTCAGATAAAAAATGGTTTGATAATCTTTAGGGTTTAAAAAGTGTTATTATTTCTTTTGTTTCATCTTTTCTCTTTACAGATGGTTTGAATAACAAGTGGCAAAGTGTTGCTGATACTAAAGCTATTTTCTTAGTGTAAGAAAAAAAGGCTAAATGAATCTCTAGGAGGATTGATATAAAATTAAGATAAGATATATTCTTCCAAACTCACTTTTCCCATATAGCTATTGAATACATTGTTGGTGTTTGCTTATTGTGCAGTGGATAAAGACAATGTTACTCATTACAGAATTAAAGTTGAAAAGAATCTAAAAATGCCATGCCATTTACTCTTCCATATCCAACATATGACATACACAAGAATTGTGTGTTGTACAAACTTCTATGAGATCATTCCTTTTAATAGTATGCTGTCATGTGAAAAGCATTTTACAGGAACCATATGTATTTAACGGCTCAGCTGAAGTTGTCTCCTTTTAAATCCTATTGTTTCAAGATGTATTTTTTTAATTTTATGTTTTGCTTCACTTGGTGGATTTGACACGCAACTGGTTTGTATATTTGAGCCTCTCTTTTGTTTAGTTTGTTTTCTCCTTGTTTATGTGCACTAATTGATATATAGAAGGAGTAAAATCCTAATGTAGAAATATATACTGACTTCTAGATCACAAGAAATTATATCAGAAAATGGTAATAACTAAATAACTAAATACAATAACCAAAATTAAAACTTTAAACATTCCTAAATAAAATCACCTTATTTCAAAAGCATAGTTCTCCACTAAGTTCCATGTCCGGTCATTTCTTCAAAACTTCCATGCACTGTGACTCCATTACCACCCTTGGCAGTCTGTTCCAATGCTTAACCACCATTTCAGTGAAAAAATCTTTCCTAATGTCCAACCTGAATATCCTCTGTCACAGATTGAGGCCATTTCCTCTTGTTCTGTTGCTAGCAGCCCAGGAGTAGAGGTAGACCCTCAAAAGCTGTAGAGAGTGATTAAGTCCAGCCTCAAGCCTCCTTTTCTCCAGTCTTAACAACCCCAGTTCCTTCATGCCCTCCCCATCCCAGACTTACTCTCTAGATCCTTCAGCAGTTCCTTTGCCCTTCTCTGGACTCACTCCAGCACCTGTGTCTTTCTTGAAGTGAGGGTCCCAGAACTGGACACAGCATTTGAGGTGTTGTTTCACCAGTGCTGAGTACAGAGGGACAATCACTTACCTAGTCCTGCTAGCCACACTATTTCTGATAAAAGCAAGGATGCCATTGGCCTACTTGGCCACCTGGGCACACTGCTGGCCCATGTTCATCCAGCTGTCAACCAACAACCCCAGATCCTTTTCTGCTGGGCTGCTTTCCTCTCCTCCCCAAGAGAATGACAGAATGTTGCAACATTTCCTGGTGTCCTATTCACAATATTTTTATGACACTTTTGTGAATTATCAGAAGATTATGAAAATTTGTCCTCACTTTGTCTCATCTTTTGCAAGGCTCCAGTGCGGGAACAACATCTAAGTACAACTTTCTCTGTGCAAGCTAGATGTAAAATCAGACATGAGATATTGGTTCCATTGGCTGATTTTTAGCTATTTTTTAGGGCATTCATTCACAATTCAAATATTATCACTCATTATCATCTGCATCTTCAGTGTAACTTAGTTTTATTCTGGTCTAGACCAGGAAAACTTAAAAAATATTGAGCAACTGCTAGTCAGACCAGAAGACTGACTCCCCAATAGCTGAAATCAAGAACAAATTTCAAACTCAATCAAAACCTAAGTTGATAAAATGTTCAAGTTAATTTTATTTTGGGGTTTTGTGGGGGTTTTTTTAGCAAGAATAAATCTTCTAAGTTCACTTTATTGATAAAAGTTTTTGCACAACTTTAGCATCTTTCCACATATGACAATTTGCTGGAACCAATACTGCATGAAATAATTCATTAGGGACAGATGATGCATATTTACTAGCTCAGCATAGCCCCAGTGAAGATGTTGCACTATTAGATGTATACAATTCTTTTGTTCTTCTTTCTCAGCAGTTATCCTTACTGATACAGTCAGTATTTCACCTCAGCATGAAATAACATTAGATAACATTGCATTTTGAGGAAGCGGAAAAAACAAGGGATCCACAAATGGAAATGAATTAGAAATGCTCTTACAGTAGAGGCTCTGGAGTCATAAATGAGAAGCTGATGCATGTACTTAGTAAGGGGCTTCACATTAAATCTTTCTCCTGCTGTACATTTCTTATTTTTTATCATATTCTGCTTCTGAAAGGCATCTTTTGACAAGTGTTAAAGCAGAATTTCCATACATTATCTGGGCTTTCCTAGTAGGTTTTTTTTGTTTGTTTGTTTGTTTTTTAAGTAAGAAGTGTCTGGCTGGGGGACTTTTCAGTACTATTGGTATTCTGAAAATGGACAGGATCTTCTTTGCAGTGTAAGTTTTTGCTGTAGAAATACATACAGAGAAAAAGTAAATAATGTGATTAAGTCTTAATGCAAAACAGACCTAAGATACAGGATTAATCTCACCTAACATTAAACATCTGGTAAAGCAACATCTCAGCTGGCTAATCAGGAATTTTTATAATTGATAAAGGTTTTTAGCTTATGATTCATTTAACCTCTTTTATATACATATATTACAGTATGCTAAACTGAATCACCAGCCATACCCATAGTTCTCTATTATTTTTAAAAGCAGCTTGCATTACCAAATTGTGTCAACCTATATACCAGGTCAGATGAATTTAACCCATATATTCTGTTAATGACTGCTACAAAATTGCAAACTATTTCCTCCAAACATAATTTTTCCAGACAGATGTAGTTTCCGACTTAATTTAGTTCATTCTATAGACAGAGATTTTCAGTTAGCTGAAAATTTTACACTTACTGATAACGCACAGGAAGGACTATAAATCCACTATATATACCCACACACTTTGTACCTTTGACTAAACACTGATTAATAGATACTGGCATCACTTAATCACTACAAAGTTAGAAACTATTTTTCACTCTTTTCAAGAGATAATACTGTTTTGTATAAATATTTGCTATCATAGAACCATTAAGGTTGGAAAAGACTCTAAGATCATCAAGTCTAACCATTCAGCTAGCACCACCATGCTCACCACAAAACCATGCCCCCAGGTACCACATCCACATACTTTTTAAACACTTCCAGGGATGGCATTTTCCCCACTTCCTGGGCAGCTTGTTCCCATGCCTGAGAACCCTTTCCATGAAGAAATTTTTCCTAATATCTAGTCTAAACCTCCTCTGCTGCAATTTGAAGCAATTTCCACTGGTCCTGTCACTTGTTACCTGGGAGAAGGGATGGATACAACCTTCTTTCAGGTAGCTGCAGAGAGCCATGAGGTCCCACTGAGCCTCCTTTTCCCCAAGGTAAACAATGCCAGTACCCTCAGTTGCTCCTTATATGACTTGTGCTCCAAACACTTCACCAGTTCCTTTGCCTTTATGTGGACTCATTCCAGCACCTCAATGTCCTTTTTGTAGTGAGAGGTCCAGAACCGAACACAGGATTAGAGGTGTAGCCTCACAAGCGCCGAGGTGGGGTACAATGGCTGCCCTGGTCCTGCTGGCCACACTGTTTCTGACACAAGCCAGGATGCCATGGACCTTCTTGGCCGCCTGGTCACACTGCTGGCTCATGTTCAGCCAGCTGTCGACCAACACCCCCAGATCCTTTTCTGCAGCTGCACTGCATGGGGTTGCTGTGACCCAAGGTCAGAACCTGGCATTTGGCCTGGTTGAACCTCAAACAATTGGTCTCAGCCCACTGATCCAGCCTGTCCAGATCTCTCTGTAGAGCCTTCCTATTCTCCAGCAGATCAACACTTTTGCCCAACCATGTGCAGTCACCTACCCCTACACTGATCCCTTGAAATTGTAGACCGTGATGAGGTCACTGAAGTAGCTTTATAACATTTGTAGGTACAGCATATATTCCTTCTTAGAGTATCTAAATATTAAATGTAAAATAATGGCACTTTTTATGCTCTTTCATACATAATAGAAGTAGTCGGTAACTTTTTTCAAAGGTATCTAATAGCAGATTTCTCTTTTTTTCACTGTAAGAAACAAATGTGAGTCGTGGTAATGATACTTTCTCAGTTTTGCAGAACTGGATACAAATTTGTTTTAACATAACTTAAATATATATAGATATCTCCCTGCATTAATAGATACTGTATTGTATAAAAACATTTTTTTAATTACATTTAAGAATATCACAAGAAAAACCCCAACCCTGCATTAAATCCTACTTCTGCCTCACTTTATGCACTGCTTATAACTTTCTTAATTAGTCCTAAAGTTCTGATTCATTCTTCATTTGTATGCATGTAAAACGTATGCATGCACATATTCAAACACGATGCATATTTGTATACTGAGTCTTTATTACATATTCTAAAAAAACAACCTGAATTCTTCACAGTTATTCAGATTTATTTTAGGAATCACACTGTCTACAATCTTGTGAATAATTATGAACATTCTCACACAAAATTCCCTCATTTTTCCTGTATAAGCAGTCCCCATTTCCTTTAATAATCATGCAGCAAGACGTTTCTTTTTTACTCTCAACAGATTAATAAATAAATAAATTTACTTTGCACCTTGCATAATATTAACATAAGTGTGACAGAACTAAAATTCATTAAAAGATTTCTTTACGTTTCAGGACACAGCAGTTGAAATCCCTGCTCTAGTGAAATTCTTATCCTAGTGAATTTTGACACTGACTTCTGCAAAGTAAAGGTACTGTTACCCACTATTTTGTTAATACAGTTTATAGAATTTATATGCCTACAGAATACAGTGCTCTATTAGGACCAGTTCATCCTTACCTTTGCTTCCTGATGCTGAGTGGATTGCACCAAAAGCAGGGAACAAGGTATTTTGCTTTTGCAATAGATCTATGTAATGACACACAGAGTTGCAATCAGATTCATAACTGCTTTTCAGCTGGCAAATACTTCCCATTAGGACTTCTAAGGATGATTTCAGAGACTGCTAAAGCCCTAAATTGAATGACCTGATTATTCTCTTTTTTTTTCCCTCTCTTTTCCCAGAACAAATCAGAATGTGTTTCTTTCACCAAAAAATTGTTCTAGTTCTACAACTTCAGTGACATTTTGAAAAAAGATGTATCTGATAGTTCTTTGCAGTTTCATAATATCTTTTCCTAAGTGTCACCTACCATTATAGCCATTGTGGTAATACAAGTTTCAGATCACATTTAAGCATTTTACAATTGGAATATTTGAATGTTGAATAAACATTTTATAATGCAAAATATAATATAATATTATGAAAATTAAATTATTAATGTATAAGAATAAAAAAACATAATTATTCCAATAACAGTGAAGAAATCATGAACTCATTCCTTTTTCTCAATATATGCTAATAATTCACAAATTTGTTTAAAGAATGGAATTATTTCTTCATATATACAACTTTTTGTTGCTTAAATATTTCTTTGTGTCTCATATTGTTTGATATTGTTCCTGGAGAATAATTCATTGTCCCAAAATATGTTTTTAGTTATCAATACTAAGACTGACAAAACTTTGAAGAGTGTAACACAAAATAATTACCTTTATGAGACATTTAATAGTAATGCTTTAGAATTGATATGACTCATTGAGCTTGAGCCACATTCTTCAATTGTGCTAAGGGTCTTTTTTTCAGCAGAAGCTTGCAAGAATGCCAGTATCTGTAGCTCAATGACTCTAAGCTTAAGTGAGGCACACTGTGAAAGTAAATAAAGATTCTGTACCTACTGGGCTTTGTGAGGCCTTTTCTCCTGGTTCCTTCACACAAGTGTCATCTTCCTCCTCAACACTGTTTCCATGAGACATTTGATTTCTATCCCTGCTTTGTTATTTGTAAGATAAGACAGGAAACTGTGTAGACTAGAGATACTTAACAGAGTTTCTCCTGCATCCTGACAAAAATCTTCCAGAGCTTACTGTAGACCATGCTTGCTGTGGAATAGCATGCAGTTTGAAACAATGCTTTGTTCTGTAGATTTGCAGTGACTTTTCAAATACAAAGAACACATATTCTTCAATAACAAAGAATACAAAGTTTGCTGGTACATCATCAATATCTAGAAAGTTGCTTGGTACACTTTGTCTGGAGTTGATATTTTCCCCTGTAAATTTCAAGATGCTACGGTTCCTGTGCTGTGTATTTCTCTCAACGTTAATTCACTGTCACAAAAAGAAACAAAACTCCCTTTATTCCTTCTATTCCTGGTTTCTAGAAAGATTCAAAACGTCCCTAGTATTGGAATGTAAATGAATATAGCTTTCTAGCTATCTACATTCTGTCATTGCAATTTTAAACTCAGGAAGTTCTTTTATAGTCCTCCTTACTGCAGCACACACAAATTCCGGAATTGGAGTCATAAGCCCTGATTTCATAATTTCCTCAGAAGTTTGGACGTTTAATCATTATGAGATTAGCTAGAATATCACAAGATTTTTCAGGCCTTGGATTAAGATTTAGTATCTGTCTTGGAGGCCATTCTGGCTAGTATTATTTCTTAGGTAATCTACATTTGTCTTCTAAATATACTTCTGCAGTATAAACATGCATGTGTTATGAAGACTTCTGTTGCAAGGTTTTCTCAAAAATAATCTGTCTATGTGTTGAATGGTTTTATGCACTAAGTTTTAGAATCTCATTTGTTTAAATAATAAGACTCAATATATTAAGAAAACTCTTAACAAAAAGTCTTTAAACTGAATGGAATGCTTAGCAGAAAGAGGAATTTCATTCATGGAAGTCAAGGAAACAGTCTTGCCAAAGAATTACATTCCAACTGCAGAAGCTGTGTAAGTATTCTGGCAGCATTTGAATTGAATGAGAGAGAAAACCTCTCGGGAATTATTTTCAGTGGTAATAAGTGTGGTCATAATTTCATTTGTTGAGTTTCTAAACCTCATAATAATATTTGGATTGTAGCATATAAATTAAGCTTTGATAGTTACCTGATGCTCAGAGTTATTACAGGATAAAAAAGTCAATTGCAGAAGCGCTAAGCTCCCCTCATATCATGTAACAGCACAGTTCAAGATTTAAGGATAACAGATACCAGAATATTCCTCAACAAATTGGCTTAGTAATTCGGTATAGTGATTTGGGAGAAACAGATTGTACTATTATAATCAGACAAAAATATACCTGAACTTTGCAGATCTTCAATTTACAAATTTCTGTGTAATTTTTATATGATCTGAGTCTTTCTTAAATCAATTAATCTTTAAAAATTAAAATGTTCTGCTCAATAAATGTTTCTCTAATAAAAAAATATTATTTATATATGCAAAAAGTGAGGCTACAATTCCCAATCTGGTCCACTCTGAGAACATGAATGATTGCCAGATATATTTCAGCCTTCCTATTCTCGATGGTTATTCTGAGCAAATACCACAGTTCTCTAGACAAGGCAGAAAGGAATGAGAGGACTTTCAAGTAGCAAAAACTTAAGTGTAGTGCCAAAAAAATCCAGAACGTGCCATCAACCATACAAGCAGATTTCTTATTCCTTAATCACTTTAAAGACTTCTTTTTTTTTTTTTTAGCAAAGACATATAAGTTTATACACTACTAGTAATATAGCAAGGCTAGACATTCAGAGTTTTTCTGATCTTGAAAGGGGATTTCAATGAGTTTGGCTGCCTAGAAAGCTGAAAAATAATCAATAAGAATTAGAGTGACTGAAGTAGAATTTAGTAATATGAAGTTGCATTATATCAGGTCTGATTTTATCTCTTAATTATAACATAATATTTGTATTATTTATTATTACAGTATCATTTCATTGTCAATTTAATTGTATTACTATGATGTCATCAAGGAAACTATATAGATTTGCAACTTATATTTAAGTGCAAATGTGCTGAATTTATAAAAAAAAATATGTCTACCAAATCTTGTACTGATTACTTTAAAATTGTGTTCTAATTTCTGTGTGAATCAGTTAACTATATAGTTTTCAAAGTTTGGGCTGCACAACTGTTAGTGTGAGAAAGTACAAATTTTAGCTAAGTGAGATTTGCTGGAATGAAATACTGCATGAGATTAATGTTGTAGTAGGGTTGGGAGACTTTAGATTATTGAAAGCAGACTATTCAATGTAGTGTATCAAAATCAATTGACAAAAAAAAAGCAAGTTAGTAAAAATCCATTTGACTTTTATGTATTAAAGGAATTGGATTGTGAAAGCACCATAAATGCAAAACAAAATAAGAAGCTCTTTGATATAATGCAGAGTAAAGCTTAGAAGAATAATTTATTGGAAGTTATTTGCAATTTGTTAGGAGTAATTTGCATCAGTTTATTGATCAAACAAGCTGTGGAGAATAGGGGAATTAAACTTCTGTCTAGTGAATAATATTTGAAATGTCTGTTGAAATAGCTTTAAAAATTTTAAAGTAGGTCAAACAGCTGAGGAAGAAAGTCCTATATTAGCAATAAACTCGCTTCTTTCATCGAGTCAATTTACTGGTTGAAGAACTGATAAAAAAAGAAATCTTAGATTACATATTACCTCTAAAGATGACATCTGAAAGTTGCTCATATTTAATTGCCACATTTTATACTGTAATGTAACAAAGCAAGAATTTGTAGAACAACACAGTAAATGCAACTGCTTTCCTCCTTTGAAAATGAGCGTTCAAACGTTCTGTGAATTCAAGCAAACTGTGTGGTTTTATCCTAATTTTTGGTAGTCGCTTGTTCTTATTACATAGTTAATGACAATCTGGTGCAATTAGTAGGCTTTGTTCTTGAAAAACTCGGGACCAGAAGAACAGAGGCGTTTAAAGCCAAGCCTACAGAACACAGAGTGGGAAGCTTGGAGAAGCTTGCTGTAGAGTGCACGTAAGCCAGCTTTATTAAAGCGGGGTGCCTCATTTAGAACACAGTCTGTCATATAACCAAAATAAGTCTGAAAATATGTGTCATATGCTTTCTGAGGCCTCGCTTTAGGCAATGACCATAACAACTATTGCTAGCACTCAAGTTGTTCTACCAACAGAAAGGACTGGGAACTGTATTGACCAAAAAGAAAGTATTTTTCATGTAGTTTGAAAAACAATTTTTCAATATAAAGCTAAAATACCTAGAAACTGGGCATGAAGAATTCTGACACAAATTTTTTTTAGGCATCAATTAAAAATGAAGATACTGTTCCTAGGTGATAAAATACGTGTTTTATGCCAAAGAGATGTCAGTAAAGTTTCTGCAGTGCATCAAACATTACCCTGTTTAGAAACATTAGCTCCACATTATTCCTGTTAAATAGCCTTGACAAAGCTTTAGACTGATTTATGGAGGTGTTAATTAGAATTGAGGTTTGAATTCCTCTGTTGGAAATTCAGATACAAAGGTTTCTTTAGAATAGTTCATCTCCTACAGTAAGGCTTTGCTATATTTTAAGAAGTTTAAATAGACAATTTTTGAGGGTTTTTTGGATAAAAACAATTTGTTGTTCTCATAATGGACTCACTGTTTACTTTGAAATAAGAACATACCTTAAGTAACAAAAGCTCACTCATAAGAACTTCTCAAAAACCTTTTCCCTAAAGAAAACTGATATGAACATAATGTTTATGGTCAGAGCTTGTTCAGTGAGTCTTATAAAAAAAAAATATTAATACATTTTTGCAGGAAATTTCACTTTAAACTTGTCTGGACAAGATATGTAGAGTGATAGTAAAAAAGTCCTGTTTAATCTGAAAACTCATGAAAACAACATGAATACACCATTAATGCAATTACTATAAAAAAAAATGCTAAGTGCTACACAGCAGCTCACCAACTACATCTTTGAATGTGGAGCTTAATGCTAAGATGGGAACTATAATTGAAATTTTAAAATCAGAATTCGATGAACAATTCGATGAACAATACTGCCACATATTTCCCTTTTTCAGAAAAGTATGAGACATCTAGGAAGACATGACCAAGTCTAACGAATAAGTAATCCTGAACTTTAAAAAAAAAAGAAACAAACCCAAAACAGAAATTCACAGCTGTAGTGGATTGACCCTGGCTGGACACCAGGTCCACTCACTACAGCTGCTCTCTCATTCCCCTCTGCAACTGGACAAAGGAGAGAAAAAAAAAACAGTGAAGGATTCATGGGTTGAGATAAGAGCTGGGAGAGGTTCACTTAGTGATCACCATCATGGGCAAAACAGACTCAAAGTGGGGGTATTAATTGAATTTATCACTCACAGGGTCAGAGCAAAAGGAGAAGTAAAATAATCTTAAAAATATCTTTCCCCCACCCCTCCTTCCTTCCATGTTCTCCCTCCTCCCCACCAGTGGTGCAGGGAGATGGAAAATGGGGGTTAATGTCCATTGTTGTTTCTGCCACTGCTCAGGATAGGAGTCTTTCCCCTGCTCCCGTGGGGTCCCTCCCATGGGAGACAGTCCTTGATGGACCTCTCCGGTGTGCATCTATCACTCGGGCAGCAGTTCTTCCCAAACTGCTGTCCCATGGGTCACTCCTCCATGGGGTGCAGTCCTTCACAGATGAGCTGGACTGATGTGGGTCCCCCCCAGCGGCCACAAGTCCTACCCAGGAAAAACCTGCTTCCCTCTCCTTGGGCTGCAGGTCTCCAGCAGGACCCTGCTGCATCTTGGGTCTCCCATGAGGTCACAGCCTCCTTCATGCATCCACTTGCTCCAGGATGGGCTCCTCCATGGGCTGCGGGTGGATCTCTGCACCCTGATGTTCCCCCCAGGGGCTGCAGGGGCACAGCTGCTCCACCATGGGCTGCACCACAGGCTGCAGGGACCTCAGCTCTGGCACCTGGAGCACCTCCTGCCCCTCCTTCTGCACTGCCCTTGGTGACTACACTGTTGTTCACATGTTCTCACTCTCCCCTTCACTGACTGGAATCCCTTCTGCGTCACAACCTTCTGTTCTTACACATGCTGCAACAGAGAAGTTACTATTGCTCCTGGTTGGCTTGGCCTTGGCTGTCCATCCTGGAGCTGGCTGGTATTGGCTTCACCAGAGAGGGGAAGCCTCTAGCAGCTTCTAGCAGAAGCCATTCCTGTTGCCCTCCTGCTACCAAAACCCATCCACAGAAACCGACTATAACAGCCTGTTTTGACAATGAGTTATATCTTTTTAAATCTTTTTAAATGTCATAATCTTTTGCTCAAATACAAAGTAGGAAATGTCATGTCTTAAACACATCTTTAATTAAAGTGCCAGTAATGGTTAGTCCCATATTTAACTGGAAGCAGTGATCTACATTAAAGAACTTTGCCACATTAGATAGCTCTTGCAAATCTGCCTCCCATCCATGCAAAGAAGAGTCTGCTCTTTGTCAGGAACACTGGATATCAAGGCCTGCTTCATCATTTGTCCATGACATTTCAAACTTTCACTGGGACGTGTCCAAAATTACTTCCATGAATAGATTCAATAAATAGAGATAAGATATTTAAACATAGTTGATCATTGGTTTTGCCACAAGAAAAAAAAATAAAATTTTTAGAAGTCTTTTGTATTCATAACATTATAATTCCTGTCACAGATGCAGGTTGTTTGGATAAACAAAGGATAGGTGACAAGGAAATATCAAATATGTGCAATATGGCTTCTTCACTTTTAAACACAATACATGCAAATGCAATTGTCAGTGCAAATTCAATGTAAAAGAAAATTATGGTCTCAGTTCCTCAGAATCGTTATTTTTTCATTATTGAACCTTGCGGATATGATTTTTATATGTGAACTTAATGTCACTGTATATGCTCAGACGAAAATCTGTAAGTAGTTCATTTATGACTTGATTCAACTTTCATACCAGGCAGGTACCCAGTGGCAAAAAATATGAAAAGTAAAAGATACAAAATAATAACAGATCTTTGACATTTCTTTTTGTTGCACACTAAGTCACAAGCTCCATGGGTTATAGTTTGATTTTTTTGCCATTATGATCACAGAAAAACTCTTGCCCCTTCCTGTTAGAGTAATTAAAGTTTCATTTTATTGTGCTGCTATCAAAATCTAAGCTCTTACGCAGTTGCAAATATTTCTGCTTTCCCAAGGGAAGAACACCTTGTATATTGTATGTTCCCATTCTGTCACTTAAAAGGATTAAAATATTCAGATTACACCTAAATAAGATTACAATACAATTTCATTTCTTATGGTATTTGCTTTTGGTATTAGAATCAGAGAACATTACAAAGGCCACTAAAATGAATTGTCTCTCACACATTAGAGTGAAATGTGCAATTTGTAACAGTGGAAGGGGCTGTTAAACAGCATTTATGGCCTTGGAGACTTCCTAGATGTCCAGATTTTAAACCAGTGATAGAAAGGAAAGTGCCTATTTTATTTCCCTATAACATATAACAGGATTTTCCCACTCTCTCTCTGCAGATACCTGTATAATAAATACATATTTGAAATAATTTTTACATATTTGAGAAGTCACTTCCATTTTTAGAAAAAAGTTCACTTTTACTTGCATAAGATTAAAGTAGGTAAACATATAAATATTTAAAATATTTGTATATTTCAAAGTACCATATAGTTTCTACAAATGGGTATAGTCTTTGGACTGTGAACTATCTAGGAAATGGAGGACACATCAAAGATCATAACTGCTATGGCTGTTGGCATTGGCTTGTGATCTTCTGGTAAACACAGGGAATACTCAGACAGTACTGAGCTGTTTTTTATAACATCCTTGGGACTCACTCCCTCTGCTAAAAGCTTTGCAGTTGGAATTGATAAAGTAAGAATTCACCCTCAAACAAATGCCTGGGTGCTTTCCTTCAGGCCAAGGTAGGATTTATATGTCCCTTTGGAATAGCAGTCTTTGACTTTAAAAATAAAAATAATGATTCTATTTCGTCACACTCTGATCTTGATAACTTAAAAACATTATTCATCTGTTATTTTTGCATTTACCATTGTGAGCAGATGCATAAGGGAGGCTGTCAAACTGAATAAAGAGAAACAAGAAGGACTTTAAACATTCTGATTAATGATAAGGATATGTCGTGGGTTTAACAGGGAATCAATCCTTTTTCTCAAACTCGCCCCTTTCACACAATTACTGTAAGTTGAGAGAAATTTTATCCAGACAAAACAGAGGCTTGACTTAAGGGATATAATACTAAGATTTATTACTAGCAAGATAAAAACTAAGAAATCACATATACTACACCAATACTAATTAAAGTAGCTTCTTATGAATAACATATACTACAACAATACTACTTAAACTTAGCTTATCTTATAGAAAAAGAATGTCAGGTTGCTATATGCAAGTTTGGTGGCTCGACTCGGAGTTTCAGTCTTTATTGCCTTGGGAAAGCAAGGTAAGGGGAAAAAGTCTCTCTGTTCCGTGGAGTTGGACATTTGGCCAGGTGCCAGGTCTAACAAAAGCATTTCTCTTAGTTTTTTCCAGTCTAAGAGAAAGGTATCTTCTTTTGGTAAAGTATTTACAAAAGCATTTCTACCCCTTTTCATATCAGGCCAAAGGGAAAGAAAGGTTCTTCCTTTNGCTTACTTCACCATAGTCTTCACCCACGACTACAGAGAATGGGTTTGAGTCCTTCCTCTGCTGCGTGGGGGTCCCGTTCCCAACGAAGGTAGTTCTAAATAGACCACTCCTTATGGGTCCACCCAGGACAGCAGCTCTTCCATTCTCTGCTGTCCTTTAGGGTCGCAAGTGGATCTCTCACTGGGACTACAAATCCCACCAGAACAACTTGCTCCAGCTTAAGTCTCTCTCTCCATAGGCCACAGGTCTCTAGCAGAATTCTGCTTCAATTCAGACCTCTCACAAGGGTCACAGCCTCCATAGGCACTGGTCTGTTCTGGGACAAATCCCCTCATTAACTGCTGGGGGTTTCTCTGCACCCCAGTTATCTTCTAAAGGTAGCAGGGGTTTGCAACTTCCAGTCTCTTTCCCCTGCTGCAGGGAGAGAGGGAGTGAAGACTCCCCCCTTGTCTCAACTCTTCTCTTGCTAGAACTGACCTTGAAGACTGATGGTTATCTCAAGTTGTCTTCTGCTCTCCACCGGAGCTGGAATCCTTGCAGCATGTTTCAGCTGGGCAGTTTCTGTCTGGAGTTTGTTTCTCCACTGTTACACATCCCGGCTGGAGAGACCATGCCTGCTCCCGGCACAAGGCCGGGGAAAGGGGGCCTGGTCCCATAACTTGGGGGCCTGTTGCTTCCCTCCTCACATGGCTGTCAAAATTCTTACTGTGACACACACCTTCTCTTCCATTTTCTTAAATATGTCATTAGCAGAGGCATTACTAAAACTTTTGACTGGCTTTTTCTCCAGAAATCTACCTGGGCCTGACCATTTCAACCCAGGGGGCTGGTAACCCACGACAGGATATTAAATCAGAACCGGAACAAAAGTATTTTTACAACGGATATTCAGATATATTTTTTTCATTTTTTAGTTAAAAAAACCCTGTAATCTTTTTGTGCAAGAATGTATTTTCCTCATTAACAATTTGATGGGGAGACCATACCCTGGTTTCCGTAACTGCAGCTACATGTTGAATGCAGGATAGTGTAAGGAGTGATGAAACTTTTACATAGTCCCACAGAGGGTAATATTAACCAGTCTCATTGTCTATACATTCTGCTACAAACTGGTTATAAATTTGTGGTGTTAAAATCACTCAAACAAAACCTAACTCATCCATATGTAAGGCAATGTATTTTGTTTGAGGATTTTCTGGTAACATCCCCATGGCATAAAAATTCCAGCCTTTTACATTCAACTGAGGTGACTGTTCGCTATTTTGTCAGTAATTTTGATATCATGTCTCCTAGGGATTTTTTTTGCCTCTGTTCCAGGTGAGTGGACATGTTCCTATTCACTTTCAAGTATGCCCTCTCTTATCATCACTGATCACGAATATCTTATAAATCAGTAACCATGTAGAAGAATAACATTCGGGCATTTCTTCAGCACATTCGGTAAGGACAAGCCAAAATTATGAAAAATATTGATTGATTTGACAGAAAACACTGTTGAATAGTAGCCAAAAAAAAGAGCTTATATAGAAAAGAGTTTCAAAGTTGCATTTAATGAAACTTGCACAGAACATGTCCTTGTAATTTCATCTGTGTCTCTAGCTTTTGGAAAAAGGTAAATAAGTTATTTTAAAATAATCTATCCTTTATTGGCACTGTTTCTGCAATTTCTACTTTGCCATTTTAGTCTCACATCTGACAGCCATTCCAGATTAATTTTCGGATTGGAAGAAAAAAATATTATTTTGGTTCTAAAATGCCCAGTGAATTGAGATGCCAGGAGTGTAGCTAGGAAAATCTAGGTTTCTACGAAGACCTAGAAACAAGACTACATGATATTTCAGATAAGACAGCTAAACTTAAATTATGCTATAACTTGCTATAACTTCCCAAATATCCTCATCAGTCACAGGCTACTTTCAGACAGTCTACAGATGACACAAGTGTTTTTATGGATGGCTTTGAATGCAGCTTTCCTGTCTTCATGAAACACACAAAGATGAAGGTTATTAACATTTACATGAATGTTATCTAATCACTCTTACAAAAGAAAAACGTCACTTTCTGTTGTTATTCACCATACAGTTGATGAAGTAGACATATTCATACTATGTTTTGTCCTTCAATAGTATCTGCTGTTTCTTATTGACACATTGGTATGATATATTCACATGTTATGTGGTAAATATTTGGTTAGTAGTAGAGTGCAGCATGCTCTGTCATTACCAGATGCCTAAATCAAAATATTTTAGATTTTACAGCAATGTGACATCCAGAAAAAAAAAAAAAAGTTAGTGTTTGCTTAAAGAGTCAGGCATTAGAACTGTGTCTGAATACAGTTTGAGACTGTATTTTACATCATTCTACATCACTGTTTATAATTTTACATTATCCCAATACTTTAGATTAAACTGTGGAGGTAGAATTATGGAGTTGGTTTAATCAGCTTCAAAAAATATTTAATCATAACTCTCACTAGTTCCAAAAAGGATGGATTGACATCCAGAGGGATCTGGACAAGGTCAAGAATCTCATGAGGTTTAACAAGACCAAGTGCAAGGCACTGCACCAGGTTCAGGACAAAGCCGGGGATCAGTCCAGGCTGCATGATGAACAGATTAAAAGCAGCCTTGCCAAGAAGGACTTGGGGGTGATGGCGGATGAGAGGCTGAACACGAGCTGGCAATGTACTCTTGCAGCTCCGAATGCCAACTGTATCCTGGTCTGCATCCAAAGCAGCATAGCTGGCAGGTCATGGGAGGTGATTCTGTCCCTCTGCTCTGCTCTTGTGAGACCCCACCTGAGTGCTGCATCCAGCTCTGGGGAAGGAAGGACATCACCTGTTGGAGTGAATCCAGAGGAGGTCACCAAGATGTTTAGAGGGATGGAACGGGAATTGCAGACATACTTGTCCTTCAGTTGTTGCTTTATTTTCTTATTCATCTTTAAAATGGTCCTAAGAACATACTCTTCTTTTGGCAGTCATTCACACACCCTCTGTGCTGACATTTGAGGCCTGAAAACAGCTTTTAACACACTCCTCTGGCAGTTCTTTACCTCTTCTGGCATTTTCTCATCCAAAAGCAGTCACATCATCCTCATCTTTTTCTCCTGGTTCTCCTATCTGTTACTCTTATACGAAAATATATAATTAATGGGATGAAAAACAGGAATGAAAGGAGGTCTGTCACTGTGAAAGACCATTCTGTTCTTACCATTCTCTAAACAATAACATAATACACCATAAATATATATTACTCTCTTGAGGACTGCCATAAAGGGCAATTGTTCTGTAATACCATCAGATGAAATTCACTGCTCATTTACATTTCTTTCTGTTTTTATCAAAGTAACAACATGCTATTCTCTCTTAATCTTTTACATATAGTGGGAAAAAAAAAGGTTTAAAGACTTTTATTTAGCTCATAATAGCAAACACACAGAAGCATACAAATACCGGAATTGAGATTGTCTGTATCTCTTTTTGTCAATGGCATATTACATTTTTTAGGTTTATGATATGAGGATATACTTCTTCTATCCTCCAAATCCCCACGTCATTCAATATAGAAGCAGACATTTCTCCTTAATGAGCAGTTTTCCCTCTTTTAGCCTTCATCTTGTTTAATAATCTGTACCCAGCCTTATTCACTGAAGATTATTCAAATCCTGCCCTGAAGACAGAATTATTTATTTCTTCATATATTTTTCTTTATAGTGATCAACCCTGCAGTACTGAATGCTTCACAAACATTCACAAAATATGATGATCAAAGTTATGGAATGTCTTCCATACTGGAAACGATAGAGTGATTGTCAGCTACTAAAATCATAGTGACCTTGGCCAAATCAGGAAATTCCTGAGCGTAAGGTATTTGAACTCTAGGAAAAATTAAAGTGGATCATGTGTACATCCCACATTCTTAGTTTTTCACAGAATCATGGAATAGTTTGAGTTGGAAGGGACCTTAAAAATCAGAGGTCTTTTCCAGCCTGGTTGAGTCTATGATTCTATGATCTAGTTCCAACCCGCTTGCTACCTCCCTTTCATTAAACACATGTTTATTGATTATGATTGAAATATGGTGTGGGGATAGGCATACCTTCAGTGTAACCCATTCTGGCCATTCTGATGCTCTTATTAATTAACAATCAGTTGACTGAGTATTGCTCTTCTTCTTTTCTTTTCTTTTCTTTTCTTTTCTTTTCTTTTCTTTTCTTTTCTTTTCTTTTCTTTTCTTTTCTTTTCTTTTCTTTTCTTTTCTTTTCTTNTATGATCTAGTTCCAATCCACTTGCCACCTCCCTTTCATTAAACACATGTTTATTGATTATGATTGAAATATGGTGTGGGGATAGGCATACCTTCAGTGTAACCCATTCTGGCCATTCTGATGCTCTTATTAATTAACAATCAGTTGACTGAGTATTGCTCTTCTTCTTTTCTTTTCTTTTCCTTTCCTTGGATTTTTTTTTTTAATAAGGAAATGAGAAACAAAATATAATTTTTTTGTAAAGGAATTCTTATAAAAATTGATCCTGAATAGTTCAGGGGGCTGAACTATCTGGTCACTTGGGAACCTTTCCAAGCTTAAGTTTTATCATAGAATCAAAGAATCACAGAATCAACCGGGTTGGAAAAAACATCCAAGATCATCAAGTCCAACCCTTGATTACTTGATTGACCACCATGATTACTAGACCATGGTAAAAAGTGCCACATCCAGTCTCATCTCAAAAACTTCCAGGGACGGTGAATTCACCACCTCCCTGGGCAGCCCATTCCAATGTCGGATTATCCTCTCAGTAAACAATTTCTTTCTAATATCCAATCTAAACCTCCCCTGGCAGAGCTTAAGACTGTGCCCTCTTGTCCTACTGCTGGTTGCCTGGGAGAAGAAACCAATGCCCACCTGGCTACAACCTCCTTTCAGGGAGTTGTAGAGAGTGATGAGGTCTCCCTTGAGCCTCCTCTTCTCCAGGCTAAACAATCCCAGCTCCTTCAGCCTCTCCTCATAGGGTTTGTGCTTAAGTCCCTTCACCATCCTTGTTGCTTTTCTCTGGACCTGCTCCAGCACCTCAATATCCTTCCTGAACTGAGTGGCCCAGAACTGAACACAATACTCCAGGTGTGGCCTCACCAGTGCTGAGTACAGGGGAAGAATCCCTTCCCTGTTCCTGCTGACCACGCTATTTTTGATACAGGACAGGATAGCATTAGCCTTCTTGGCCACCTGGGCACACTGCTGGCTCATGTTCAGCTTCCTGTCAGTCCAAACTCCCAGGTCCCTTTCTGCCTGGCTGCTCTCCAGCCACTCTGTGCCCAGCCTGTAGCACTGCAGGGGGTTATTGTGGCCAAAGTGCAAGACCCGGCACTTGGCCTTGTTGAACCTTATGGCTAAGGTATTAAAGTCAAAGAGATTAATTTATTTTGTAAAATATCGTATGATACTCTGAAGTCAAAGGAAACTCTTCCAGCCATACCAACTAGGTCTTAACAGCCTTTCATCTTTTAATAAGCAGAGATACTTTAAATACTTTAAATGTGGTATCACCTCACTTAGAAAGTGAATCAGTGTATTATGGTGCCTTCTTTAGACCAATGCAACATTTATTTCTTCTTTCCAGTTTGGAAAAAGGAAAGGTATCTTATGTAATCCTTAGGAACCCTGTCTGCCATCCAAACTGGTGTTTGGTCAAAAGCAGTTCCGAGCATGAGGGCATTCCTCCTTATTGGAATTACATCTTTGATAATTTGAAATCCACCAGTCTCAATCCACCTGTTGTATGCAAGACACCTGTTGAAGGCATGAGGAAGACACTGCAATTCCTTCTCTACAAAAAAAAGTCCTATTGAGAAATGAGTGGGTTTTCATGTTCTTCTCTTTATAAATCTGGCATTTGCCAAGCCTTCTAAGTGAGACTTCCTTCATTTCAACAAATCAGTACATCAGGTCATAGTATAAAGTGCTACATTCCTTGTAGAATTTAACGTGTCAATTATGAATATCATCTCTCTTATACTTTCTGGACATTGATTCAGTTCCTTATTTCTTTTAAATAGTTACAAATGTCCTCCAAGACACTTAGGTATGCAGTGTTGGATTGTGTAGCAAATGCTAGATCACTAATTTTTGAATTAATCTTTAGATAGAAGATTTCCTTTTAAGCCACCTGCAAAATGTGTAAAAGATACTGTTGTTTCTTGATCCTTCAGCAGTCACAGAATAACATGGGTTTCCCATGGTAAAAATCAAAGCTCCTGCACACTCATCATTGAACAATGAAGGTCAGATGCTTAGAGAAGTAAAATCAATATCGTTATGACATTATTTTATGGAGAGAAGAGACAGATTAATGTGAAAAAATATGTGTGACTATGGAGTTTTCAATGTACCTTTGTGTGCAATGACTAATAGAACTGAATTCATATTAAAAATTTAATTCTATTAAGAACTATGAGACGGAGAGAAATGTCACTCTATCAGTAGTTTTTTTCAAAATGATGTTCAGTATTTTTATTCCTCTTTCATTGTTAAAATTCTGAACATTTTTATTTTATGAGCAAGAATTACTAAACCAAGGAGCTCAGCAATGTTATAGTGTACAAAGAAAAGTAATTTGAAAGAAAATATAGTTCTTTTGTCTAGGGCACAGATAAATTTGATCTACTACAGGCAGTACCACTCACTGACTTGAGGTGGTAAACCATTTTGGAAGCTCTAATAATGAACATACTTACAAAAGATACTTTTTAAAATTCATCATTATTTGTACCCCTTTCATATGACTTGGGCTTTTACAGGTCCCTTTCATTGACAGTAATCTTGTACTTGCTGTCTGCAAGTGTTTCACAAATTCTTGTGAAAATCCAGGGAAAATGATTTAAAGCTTTCGGTGCTACATGTCTTTTTGCTGAACTCAGATAAGAGCTGGGAGCCAAGTAGGTATCAGTTTCTGTAACAGACATCCTGAAGACTTCTGTTAGTCTCGTGATTCACTGTTACTTCAGGGCTCCTTGAATATTCATATACAAATTATCGACACATGCCATTTTACACTAGCAAGTGACACTGCTAATAGCATAGCTTTAGAAGAAAAAAAGCACTGGGGGAAACAAATTTACCATATTTTACAATAGTTAGGATGCTACACAGGAACTTAATTTTACTGAGAGTAACTGATCCAGCTATAGACAGCTAAATCAACACTGATATAGAGAAATGAAGAGGTAGCACTGCTAAGGTAGTCTGAAATTCAACATTCTGCTTTGTTAGTCATGTTTAAGAAAATAAGCATGTAAATCAAAAATGGCTGTGCTCCAGCCCAAAGTTCTGGTAGGAAAAGGCCAATGGGAAATTATCCACAAGTTCCAACACTGGTACAGGGAGAAGACTACTTATGCAGAATATATGTTTTGTACATGGGTCTTTGTTCAGAGATATGACATGAGCATTTATTCAAGGTCTGCCTTATGAATTTCTGCTCACAAGAGATGTTGATTTTTCTATATTCTTTGGCATATTTTGCCAGCTCACAATTTTATGGTCCAAGGGGAATCATTATGCATGCTACTATTTGTTTTGTTGCTGCATTTTTTTAATTGGTTGGTAAAATTTAGGTATTTTCTCAGGTTTTTAAAAATATTGCTATTATTTTATTTTTAGGAGTTTAAAATGGGATTTTTTAAAGAAAAAACGTTTGTACAAAAACATGGTATCTTACTTACTGACAAATAGTCTACAATACTTAATTTCTCCTCATCCTTTTATCCTCTACTCATCCAGTTCTGACCTCCCTCATTTTTTTATACAATCTGGTGCAAAAGTCTTCTCTTCTGCTGTTCTTGGCATCTGAAACTACATACCTCTACTTCTCAACTTGGGCTTTTTTGAAATCTCAGCTGAAATCCTATATTCCTTCCCATATTTATACCTCCAACTTTCACTCCCCTGCTGGTACAGTTTGATTTGTAGTTCTACAACATGCAATGCATAATTGCATACTTTACACTGAAGATGTGGAAAGAACAATTCTATATTTTTCTTTTTAGAAGGGTTTTCTTTTTTTTTCAAGAACGCTTGCTTTTTAAAGAGCACCCCACTCATCTCATAGTGTTGGTTTCCTGAAAGTATATGCCACTAAGAACTCAATTATGTTTCTTTCGGACATACAGCAATTATGCTTGAATGAGGGTAATGGAAAATTAACTTGTTTTCATTAAAAAAAAAAAAGTTTGTTTTCATAGGTCTTTTTTTTTTTTAGTCATAGTTTTTTAATTTGTGTTGATTTAAATATCATCTATGAATGTGAAAAAGCACTGTGGCTAACATGAAGAAGTGTTCTTTATGTGAATTCTTTGCTTTTAACTGGAGGATAAAATAATCTCATCCTCATTTTTCTCATGTCCTTGGCATATCTGACAACTCTGCAGAGAATGGAAGATAACTGCTTCTATATGGTATTTAGACCACCAATCTGCTGCAATAAAGTGATTTTGCTGCTATAGTTATAGGATTTCTCTCTGACTGCTTCCTTTAAGAGAAACATTTCTTTTTTTATTGTTTCAAGAAGTTCTTTGTCAGACTCACTTTATTAGAGACAACAAACCTTTCTACATTCTTTCATTAAAATTGATACTGTCAATCCATATAATTAGCTGTGATACTGAGTTTACTAGTTTTCTGAATTTTTTATAAATAATCTTCTGCTGAAGAAAGAAACCTACATTGTGTTTGTAAAATGCACAGACATTTATGCATGGGTTCCAAAGCTCCATCTAAGTGATTGAAGGCTAAATATAATAATTTTTTTATACCAGCTTTTAATTGAGTAATGGTGTGTGAAACTCATGTGGCACAGTGGGAAGCATACAAAAAAGGATCTGAAAGAGCATAATGACTGCAGAACATCCACACATTTGAAATCAGGAGGATGTAAGAAAAATCTAAGTCAGTCACATAACAAGAAGCAATGGGATTATGCAAAAAATATGGCTAATAATCTTTCACTGGTAATGTGCCGCAACACAGTGCGAAATATGTGCCCTAAACTATGAAATATTATTTATAAAAATGATCTTATTATTTAAAAAATGATTAAACAGTCATATAGTAATCTACTTACAGAGCAAAATCTAAATATACAGAGTATGTGACTTATGTTTCCAGGATGTCATCCTGGAAACATTTTTCAATACTGAAAATAGTTATTTCATGTGACAGAAGTTACAAGGATGTCTTTAGTGCTTCACAGGTATCCTGGTGTTAAGGTGTAAGCAGATCTACATATTTCCTGTCTCCCCTTAGAGAAAGTAGGGATGAATGGGATGATTTTTCTAAGACTATGTCACTACATGGTCTATCAAGCAAAGAACATTTTCTTTCCTTCATCTTGGACTTCTTTGTGACCATTAAGTTATATTTTTCTACATTGTCAGTTGGATTCAATTCCTTGTTTTCTTTCAGAATCCCGGTCCACAAATTTTTCACAATCATTAATTTGATTCCAGGCTTGGGTCCAGGAAAGCTGGAAGTGGAGGTGTGTATAGTTTTTGCCAGCACACATAGTCTGAAAACTTTTTGGATATAAGCTTAATCTATTTCTTTATTTATTTAAATTATCTAATGAAAACTGTGACTAATACTCTACAGGTACAACTTTAAGTTTCCCAGATCCTATAGGTCTGAATACTGTATATATCATAACAAATGACTTCCTGTGCAGACTATTCTATCAAGACACTCTGTTATTGCAAAGGTCACTAGCTTCCTTAAAGAGCTATCACTTCAGCATGCTACCTTGCAGGTCTATTTCTAAATAAAGATCATTCATGCATGAATCATTTCAGATGATTTTGGTATATGTGCTTTCACTGAGCATACACTTTATTTAGTTTTTGTTTCTAACTATGTTTTTTATGTTCAACAGTTATGTAAACTGAAGTTATTTTAAAAGTTAGTCACCATAAACACAACAGCCCCCCAAAGATAAGAGAACATTGTCAGGCCAAGGATCCTCAGTAGCCTAATCAGTAAAAAGAGATATGGAATCGGTTACTCCCAAGCCATGATTTTGAAATCATTCCTGAAAGAAAACAAGTTTTCTGTTTTCCATGATGTGAAACCTACTGAGCTGAACCAATCAAAGAAGCTCTTTCAGAAGGGTCTTGCAGACTGAGGAGGAATTAATTTCTGCAGTGACAGAACATTCATAATGAGGGAGATCACTTTGGGATCATGTAAACCAAATCATGGGATGATTACATAGTTTGTGGGGATGTGAGAAACATATTGTGAGATGTTTAGAGGAGCAACAAAAGGTAGAGAAAGAAGCAACAAAGGTGGGTTAGGAAGAAATGGCACATGAAAGCAGAAGAAAAAGATAATTAAAGAAAAAGGGTAGGGCTGGTCAAGAGTAAATAGCTTGCTTGTCTGGCCAACTCACACTGCTAATCTCCAGAGTCTATCTATACTAACTCTATTCCTAGATATTTTCCTTGATGAGGTTACTCCTATTCTACATGTACATAATGCTAGTAAGCCTCAAGCTGGAGTAGAACAATTAGAACAAGTGGTCTCGGAGCCAGGTGTCACAAAAATTGAATGTCTGATGGCTGGATCATGGAAAGATCAAGGGTCTGAAAACTTGCTACCAATTGTCCAAAACCAATTGTCTATTTAAGAGACAGGGGATCTGGGGAGGCCATAGGTCTGGAATATCTGTTTGTATCTACTAATGACCTTCAGCTCTGATCAGTTGCAGTGAAGGAACAAGATATGGGCCACCTACAACCTTCACATCTGTATGTTTTCTGTCTGTATTATGAGTGTGTCTTGTCATATTTGAGTTGTTGCGTATGCGCTGCTAACTGGAATATCTGTTTGACCTGAGGACTTTTGAGCTGTACCACCTTCATATCTACTGGGTTATTGGACTCAGAAACCCCTGTGTTGTAATTTATTTTAATATAAAGCTATTATTTTAAGAAATGTGGGGGGAAAAGGGATACTAAGTAAGTTTTTTGATGATACTAAACTGGGAGAAGCTGTTGACTCCCTCAAATGCAGAGAGACCCTGTAGAGGTAGAGTGACCTTGACAAAAGAGGGCTGGGCAATCACCAACCATCTGAAGTTTAGCAAAGACAAGTGCCAGATTCTGCACCTGGGATGCAGGTTATTCATACAGACTGGGGAGCGAGATGCTGGAAAACAGTGCCACAGAAAAGGACCTGGTGGTCCTGGTGGATGGCAAGTTGAATATAAGTCAGCAGTGCCCTGACAGCTGGGAGGGCCAACTGTGTCCTTAGGGGCATCAGGCAAAGCATTGCCAGGTGGCTGAGGGATGTGACTGTCCCACTCTGGTCTGCGCTGCTGTGTCCTCACCTTGAACATTGTATGCAGGTTTGGGCACTGCATTATAAAAAAGATATAAAACCATAAGAGAGCTTCTAAAGGAGGCCTGTGAACACAGTGAAAGATTTAGAAGGGAAGACATATGAGGGCCAGCTGAGGTCATTTGTTGTGTTCAGCCAAGAGAAGAGGAGACTGAGGGGAGAGCTCATTGCAGTCTTCAATTTTCTCACAAGGGGAAGCAGAGCAGCAAGCACTGATCTCTTCTTTCTGATGATCGGGGATAGGACCCAAAAGATAGGCATGAACTGGTGTCAGGAGAGGTTTAAGTTATGTATTAGGGAAAGGCTTTTCATCCAGAGAGTGGCTGGGCACTGGAACAGGCTTCCCAGAGAAGTGGTCACAGCACCAAGCCTGACAGAGTTCAACAAGCATTTCAGTAATGCTCTCAGGCACATGTTGTGATTTTTGGGACTGTCCATTCATAGACAGGACTTGGACTTTCCTGGTCCTACTGGGTCCCTTCCAATATCTAAACAGAGATAAATTACCTGTATGGCTTACTGTCTTAATTATCTATGAAGATATGTTATGTGTGGAAATACACTGAAGTATAGCAGGAGAAAAAAAAATCAAGAGCTTACTGAAAGTTTTAATTGGTTTTGTAAATCTTTTAGATGAGCTTGGCCCAGCTTCAAATAAGGCAATTCAGCAATGTGGTCCCCTGTTTATAATGAACTAGAGTAGACTGCATATTTGGGGCAGTAAGTGTAAGTCTCTAGAAAATAACACTGAAAAATGCAAAAAGAATATAACCTGTACAGAAAAAAAAAAGTCGTTTGAACAATAGATGCAGAATTTAAGATATTGTAACTAACTACAAAACCCAGTATGAAATCTTTGAAGTTTTTATACTTGTAATTTAATGAAGAAGCAAAATTAGGTTCTTTTTCCTCCCAAGTCTCTTCTAACACTTCATATCCTTGTAATATTTAATTCATATGTTTGTGCTGAAAATTTCAGTGACTTCACCTTCAGTTGTTTGTCCTCCTTCTACTGTTCAGTTAAATGTGGTACTTGTAGTTAGGAGCTTTCTCCTGAGGTTCATCATAAAAAGTCTCCCAAGGTGAAAATGGCATTTCTTTTTTGGTAATTTTATCTGAAAAGTTGTGTAATTGCAAAAATAAAACTTTTCAACAGGGTCAGGCAAACAAACAGAAAGCTATGCATAAGTCTATTCTTACTTGAAAAATTAGCTGTATACCAGCTGAATTCTCTGAAACTAGAGTCAGGTCATAAAAGAACTATTGTTTTTACTATTTTTATTAAAAAAATGAAAATTGAAGCTGAAGTTTCAGTGTGACATTATGGTAAACCTAAGATATAATGCTGCAAAAAGTTCTATTCTGAATAGACAAGAGAGAGGGGGAAAAAGAAACCCCACACATTTGTTTGCTCATTTTATCAGTAGGAAATTGAGATGCACTTAGTGTAAGTGCATCATGTGGTCCTACAGGAAGCCTTCTTTAGAAAAAGCCAGATCACCAACACTGGGCCTTTGCCTTCCACAGGAAAAAAAAAGTCAAATACTGTAAAATAATATCTATCTTTTGAAATCATGAAATATACAGGCAACAACAGAAATATAGACACAAAATGTTTCAGTTTCTCTAAAAAAAAAACCCCAAGCATCTGAGGCACCTGAGAAGTAATAATGATCTTTCAGGTTCTTTAGGATTTATGAGACACTAGAGTTGCCTCTAGGTAGTTTACTTGACTGACTACCTCTAAAATTCTCAACGATTGCTGAAAAAACAGACAACTTACACTGTACACCCACACAGATGACCAAAGGCTTTCTGCAATTCATTTTCTCTTTTTTGTTTTGTGCTGCACTTAGGTTACATCTCCCCCCAAAACATTATTTCTTTTATGGGTATCATTGTCTGTGTTTTCCCAGCATGGATATTTCATTTCAAGGCACCATGACAAATGGAGCATTTCAATTTGCCATGATTTTATAAACACAATAACTCAGTACTCTGTTTCTGATTAGTATGAATAAAATATCAACTTCAGACCTTGAAGGTTTCTAAATTTTCACCATATTAAGGGATGGTGGCAGCGCTACTAGTTATGGTTAAAACTGTTGAGGGGCAACAAAAACTTGTAAAAGAAGACTTATATCAGACATAAGCTCTGAGAAATGTACTATTTATTTCCTCCTTCCCACAAGTTTTCTCTTTCATCCTCATAATTCTTTTATGTAGAATATGTTCTGTAATGTAGATGTCTGAGTGGATTAGAGTTTTTTTAAGTGAATACTGAACTCTGAAAAAATCTGCTATTGCAGATTGTTCTATCCCACAATTTGTGATGATTGTGATTGACAGCAAGTAAGAGGCAGTTTTTGAGACTTCTTCCTAACGTGTTTACCTTCCCTTCTTATCCTGTCATATTGGCACTCTTCTAGACTTTTCACGAAAGATATTTTATGTATCTATATATAGTTACTGCATTTTAGGCACTTCAGTTTTAACATTGTGGATCAGTAGCCTATATTGGAGTGCTAAGTCAAGTGTTTGATATCCACTTTTATGCTTTACTTCTCTTAAAAACATCTTCCTTGATAAAAACCCATAATTTCCATGTGTTAAGTATAGAAATCACAGACTCAGCCTTCCAACATACATAAAGAAATCAATGGACATAGGGAATAGGATGGGCCTTAACAAACCCTTAGGTCCATTAAGAGTCACTTTTCTTTACATCCAAACTGCCTTCCTTTTTTTTTTTTTTTGGGGGGGGGGTAGTGGTGTTCAAATAGGTGCTATTTCCAGGTAGAAAGTACAAATACAAACCATTTCTCTCTATTAAATATGAGTTGTTATATTCATAAAATATAGCCACGATACTAAAAGCTGTTCATGTTAATGCCATAGCATTTACCCAGGATGTGAAATGCCAAAATGCATGTCTTTGCTGAAACAAAACCAAATATTAGGTCGTGCCCCCCCTAGCAACACATGACTTATTTGTGTCATGAGAGAAATCTAGCAGAGACTTGTCTTCATCACTAACTACTGTTCACACTGTCTGTTTTCTTACTATATTTATAGTAAGAATATATATTTTGACTTCTATCTACCAATTTGAGCAGGTACATTTGATACATATGAACTAAATAAAAAATTCAAAGCTGTTTGAGAATTCCATAAAAAGAAGGGCCTCATCTAATTACAGATATTCTAATCATTCTTACAAAAAGAAACAACATTAAAATAATTTGTCAAAGTATTAATTTTCTCAATTCCTATTCTTATGTTATTGTGAATACTCATACTAAAAGCAGAGCATTCAGGTAAGTAATCATATGCCAGTTAAAGTCAATTCCTCCAATAACCTGCAAAATATATGTTCTTGTGCTTAGTGCTGTAGACTACATTCTAAATAAGCAGAATCTGTACAAACCTTTCTTCAAAAAGAAAAAACAGAAATACATGTGAATGAAAACTTAAAAAATATTTCCCTGAAAACTTCCCCCACATCAAAGAAATACATTACATTGGGTATCTCTATCGAGCTGTGCTGTATGGGTCTGGCTCATCCAACTGAGGTTATAAGGACTTCTCCATCTGTGGGCTATTCCCTGTAATTCTCTGGTTTCATGATACTAAAAGGAATTTTCAAAGACTTTCTTTAAAGAATATATTCTTGAATTCACTTTTCTAAAAGATTTTGATTTTTCCATTATGTTTATGTGCTACCTATACACAAGATTTCCAATAGAGAGCACCAGGTATGGATTGCTTTGCGTTTGAGAAGAAGCAGCAATATTTAAAACCTTTAAATATGACTCCAGAGTGACATTTTTTTATTTATTTCTTTTTTAAAGGGAAGTAACTGCGGATTTCTCACATGAAAGATTAATTTCCTTAAAACTGATCATTTGATAATGTGGTAGGATAGGTTGAACAGTTTATCAGCTTTTACATGTCAGAAGTAGAAACATCCTAGACCAACAACAGCTGCACAGATCGACATGGGACAGAGAGTAATTCCATTATCAGCATATATATATGAAGAAACAGCACTCACATTAGACACTGGACAGAACTATCTTATTTCTTCTGTTTGACTAGTCTGTAGTCTGCAGTCTGCTGGTGTTGCACACATGTACACATACACTCACCCCGGTTAGTAATAGATCTTAATGAGGTAGCAAAGTATACAGTAATGAGGTGTAGAGCTCAGTCAGGCAAGTGTACTGATCAGCAACTTGCTTATAGACAAACAGTCCCTTTTAACCTCATTTACCTCTATTTTTCCATTTTACTTCCCATTTACTTCTCTCTCTCCTTTTATTTGTTCTTATCTGCTCCAAGATTAAAAAAAAATAGTCCCTAATACTTTCTTCCTATTAGTTACAGTTTTGTTCCTTCTGTACCCAAATTTGCTGTTTCTGATAAAGTTACCTACACAGTCTCATACATAGATAGTATTTCTGATACGGTTACTGTGTGACTCCAAAATCTCTAGTTATCTTTACTGTTACCTCTGCAATCCAGCCATTCTTCATCCTCATGGTACCATTCTCATACCAAAAACTGGTTTTGTGAGTTCTCACTCTTAGTTGTTATGTCCAGAAATACCTCATTCCATGTTAAACTTCAGGACATGGACATAACCTGTCTGCATACCTTAACAACCCAAAGGCCTCCTTGCATCACCTTTCTTCTCATATACGTGTAATTCCAGACACAATCTGCCTTGTAATTTACCCAGAATATCACAAGAATAATTTCACTCTTTTAAGCATTCAAATTTTTCAAATGCTCTATTTCTTACATTTTCTAAGAAAAACTGTAGCTCTATTTCTTACAATTAATGCCATTAAAAACAAAAAAAAAGCTACTTCTTCTACTCTCAAAAAAAGTTTAGATGAAGAGTTGTCAATCAGATATACCTACCCCTGAATTACTATCATCATAAATAATTAACAAAAATTTTGTCAGGATTTTAAGGCTGATGGCTGTCACAGTCAGACTCCAAATGGTGGTTAAAATTAGACTTAATCCTCTAACACTTTTCTTATTCCATCCCACATCATATTACCTCTAACAACAATGTCCTTTTCCCTTGCTGCTCTGTGAAACATAGCTCATGACAACGGAGCCACCTACCCCAGTTGTTTCCTGTATATGTATGTCATGCATTAGCAATTCAGTTTTGTGAGTTATACTGTAACTGTCTTACAGTGCTGAAAGTAATCTTGGAATATGAATGTGTTACAATTTACAGGTCTAGATTTGGAGGGTATAAGACAAGATGTCCAGTTGTTACATTGCAAAGCTGAGAAGGCACTATCTTTTGAAGTACTACTTTAATGAGGTTAAACTAAAAAACAGCTGATGTCAGTGAAGACTGATGTTCTGACCATAGTTTTGCTCTTTTTAAGGAAGACATGCAAAAGGAGACTGTAGGCAAAAATAGTCTGTGGGCAAATGGGACCTGTATTGAACATCTGTGCTTGCTTTTTTTCTTTCCTGTTAGTAAAGAGAATGTTCAGATGGTGATTTTAAATGATTTAAGGTTGACATTGTTAGGTCTAATAAGGGAAAGCCAAACAACATCTGGTGTTGTGGAAATAAGATGATTTGGTATAACACGTAAAATCTCCATGTCCAAGTAAAGAACTTTTTTGATCCTTCTAAAGGACTTATTGAGCTATCATTTGTAATGTGGATAATAATATGACAAGATGACACGTGGATTCCTCATGAACTTTTTATTGCATAACTAATCATGTTTCATTGGTTTTTTATTAGAAAGCTTATCATAAACACAGGTATTATTCTTCCCCAAATATTGCCACTCTCTTAAGGATATAATTATTTTATGTTTTTTTAAATGTTGTGGTTATTTTTGTTTTACCCTCTTTTCTGTTGCTTTTCTGTATGCTCAGTTAATATTAAGGCCATATACAAGAGTTATGAAGATACACCTGGGAGTATCAGAAAAATTAGGATTTGTCTGAAAGTCACAAATTCTCCCTCAAGAAGTCCAAAAAGCTCTAACCAAATGTGAGGGTGAAGTGCTGAAACTCATTGGTAATGATAAGGGCATGCCACAATGTGGCTTTTTTCATATTACCTATCATGCCTACTTGCTTGAAGACCTGTTTACAACCTCAGTTCTTCTACTGGAAGTGTAATCTATCCATAAAATCCTCCCAATTAATTTTTTTTCTAAATAGAATTTATGATAATAATCTCTCTATGTTCTATATATGGTCACGGAATTTCAATAAATCTAGAGAAAAACAAAAGTAGAGCAAATAGGCATGTATTCATAATATTCCAAGACTTTTTGTGCAAAATTCTTACCATGTACAAACTCGTCTAGACACCCTATTTTTGTCCATAGACAGAAGCACAAATTAGTAATACATCATTTTAAAAGTTACTTTTTTATGGTATTTAAACCAGAAAAAAAATTTTTTTAGGACATTCACCCATATATCAGTACTGTATTAATTGCTCAGATAGCATCTTAGAATAAAATACTTTATCAAAGATGCTTTAAAATCCTTTCCTAACTACTTCCTCCATTTCATTATATTGAGATTAATTTTTTTTTGTCTGTTCATTCTGCATGTGTGTGTATACACGTGTGTGTATGTGTATATTTACTTTATTTAAGGATATAAAGACGTTAGAGGTGAACACAAAATCTGAGCTTGAAAAAACATAGAAATGCATAATTGTTTTTATTAAATAAAACATTATTGTGGTTCCTAATATCTCTGACAGATCTTAAAGATCACTTGAAATAATTTTTGTTTTTTCAACATATTATTACACTTACCAAGCATAGCTAATTGGCATAACTAAACTATATGAATAACAATGTGGCTTAAAACTACAAAAGAAAATTAAATTATGTTTATTTCTTATAAATAAATAATTAGCCACAATGTATTATTTATATTACACAAATTTAAGCAATGTATAATACATGAGGATAAATTTACTATATTTGGAGCAAAATTAACTGAACTGTCTCTTAGGACCTTTATTAATATTGCAAAATTGGTATTATACTCCTGTATAATTGATTTTAGAAGACTACTTTGCATATGTTTTCCTAAATCACATCACTTTAGTTAGAAAATGTTATGTATCATGTGCTAGGCTGATAGTACCATGACAAAGGTGTACTGTGAAGCATGAGACAAAGTTCCTTAAAATTCTGGGAAGCTGTGTTAACTTTGCACAAAATATGAAATTCTGATTTCTCTGTGAAAAAACTCATAACAAATTACTTAAACCTTCTTAAGAAAAAGAACTTTCCTAGCTGTCTAACTTCAAACTGCTATATGTTTATATGACCTATGTATCCTATGAAAATTACATTAATAAAGTGTCAAGGAAATTACAGATATATGAAATCCTCATATTGGAAAAAATTACTTCTGCATATATATGTCTTACAGTGGTCAAGCTGGAATTAATGAGCTATGTAATTTCCTTAAACATCTGATAAAGCTGCAGAATTCTGAACTGGTTTCCATCCCAGATTGTTCTTAACTTCAAAACAACATATGAATATTTTCATCACAAAAAAACCCCAACCAAACAAAAACAAACAAACAAACATTTAGTCAGGAAATCAGGATTTCCCTTTTATTTTAAAAAGTATTTTATTGAAAATATATTTTATGTTTATATTATCTCAGGACATGTCAGTAGAAATGTTGCTACTATGTATTGAAAATATTAGATAATATTTTCCATGCTATGTTTTAATAATATGTTTATACAACACATACACAATTTCCCCTGTCCCGCCCTACCCCAATTTTGTCAAAGTTGTATTTCCTAAAGGAAAATGTTTTGTGCAAGAAGTTCTGTGATGTTCCAGGTCACCTCTCCTGCTTACTTATAATGTGGGAAACTCAAATTAACATACTTTAGGAGGGGATAAAACTGATCTTTACAACAACCTATAAAGTATCTCCTATTTGGTGCCAACATTAAGGTTCTTAAAGTCACTGTTAGCACTTATGGTGTAAATGTCTTAATAGAAAATTATCATAATGGAAATAGATGGCTCAGTTTAAGAAATAGTTTTAACCAAACTAAGCTACAGCTGAATTTCACTACATACATGAACTGTACACTTTTAAAGTTCTACTATCCTAATAAGATAAAAGAGAGGTATCGAAAATATGAATTTTCTTTGTTTTGGTTTGGTTTGGTTTTTTTCTGACATTTCATTTTTATCTTTATTTTATTCATGCTATGATCAGCACAGACTGAAATTAAATTTGATTAATTGAGATACATCTTTAGTACAAAATGAAGCAGCCAGTGTAACAGTTTATTTACTGTAAAACGCTACATATTTATAACAGTTGCAGGAAGATTTGTAATCATAGCTGGACATGAAATTTTACTTTGGTACCTTCAGCTGCACAGATGTTTTCATAAAGTTTTCTGAGTTGACTTTTTCAATGTCAAGGTGTCCCTTGCCACATTACTTCGAAGCAAAAAACAAAGGTGGGTTCAAAAGACAGAAATGCAGAGAAAAGTAACTCTTTCTGTTCAAGAATTTCTCTTCTTCGGAATGTTCTGCCTAAACTGATAAAGAAGATGGAAAGCATACTCCTATTCATACACTACCCAAAGACTTTTTGACAAAAGTCCTGATGAGGTTTATGTTCTAGAAAAGTAATGGTAGATGTTGGTATTACCTTTGAGAGAGACTAAGTGATCTAAATGGCTTCACATATAGGTAGTTGCTTATAGATGGTTCTATAACACTAAAGAAGGGTGTGAATAATTTCTGTAGGAAATGACAAGGACCAACCTTTCTTCTATTCATCTTGTAATATTTTAAAATGAGAAGGAATCCATTACTGGAAGATAATTATTGAAAGTAAGATAATAATGAAACATCCGTCTCATCATGAGAGGCAAAATATTTTCCATTAGTAACGAAAACTGTTGATCATTTAAAAAAGCATTCTCTTTAGTCTAAATACACATCTAAATCTATGTAAATAAATGCTAAGAACGCATTTTGAAACATTTTTGGTACATTCCAGTTTTGGTAGTCACTTACTACAGTTGCATATGGCCTCCCAGCGTAGGAAAGGATATTTACAGTTCAGGAATGTGACAGTGTAGTTTTCATGTGAGAACTCCTTTTGGTCTGAGAAAAAAAAAAGAAAAGCCACTTTTGGATTCATGTCAACTTATTTCCAGAGTAAATTTTGGGGCAAAGTGTGTCTCCTGTATCACGTTAAGTCCATTCCCTGGAGATGCTAGACATCATAATCCTGCAATAATGAGAAAATATATTGTTGTTTTCCTCAGATGTGTTAGCTCTATTTAAGGTTAACTGAAATTTTCATGGCCATTTAGAGGTGTAGATATAATTGAAAAAAAAAAAGATTTCTAGACCATAATCCTAGCTCTTGCATTTTACCTCCCTATATCCCTTTCAAAAAATTCTATCAAGCAACACATTTTTTGTCACACCAGCTGCTGCGATATTTAGGCACCAGAACGTGTGTCAGTATGGAATGAAAGTACAGTCTCAGAGGTTCATGACTGCCATAGAATTAAAGCTCAGTTCCTGTTCTTTAAACTGAAATTATTAGGGCTTTTTGTGCTCAGTATTTTAACCAGTTGAAAATCTTTAGTGAGTGGACATTTTAAAGCCTGTTTTGTCTACTGGGAAATGATTAAAGTCCTATGATTTCTGCATTGCCTTTAGTTATCTCAAATGTCACAGTGATTGATGGTAAAACATCTTTTCTTCTGTAATGTTTCAGACTTTGTTGCTTGCCTTGAAGCAGATAATGTAGCCACAGCAAAATGTGAAATGGCAGATAAATAATTTGTCTTGTTTTCTCTCCTAAGTTACAACTAGAATAGCCAAGATACACTTGTTCACCTACCTTGGAATTGCTATTCGATAACATTCTGGTGACTGACACCAGACACATGTGGCACATAATCAAAAAATTGCAGGAAAAGTATGCATTCCTCCTGGAAAGAAAAGGTATTTTATTGCCTGGATTGTATAGCAGTTAGTTTCTTACAAGGTTTTCTGTAAACTTCACGAAACCAAACAAGTTAAAAACCCCAAACCAAGCAAAGAAACAAAGCAAACAGAAAAAAAAAGACTTAATTTTTTTCCTTCCAAATCTTCTCATTCAAGAACATTGATTTATCTGAAACATTCTGGCCTACCAGCAACATGATTTCTTTATGTTTTCTGGTTGTTTGTTAGTTTTTTTTCCAGATCTGAGGTAGAAATGTGATACTGCCTTGCTTTACAACAGACATAGGTGCTCACATGCCAAGTGCTAAACATCTCAGTTTGGTATAGACAGACAATTAATGACTGCCAGGTATGAAGAACCTCTTTATGTTCCCAATACCTCTATCAGCCCAGTTCTGATCCCTTAATCTCAGACAGGAAATACTAAGAAATAGAGAAGATCGTGAGAAGGGTAACAGGGAAGATTAGAGCTTTGATTGGCTTCAGTACAGGGAAAAATAAAATAAACAAGACTTGTTTTAGACTGAAAAAGATCTAACTGTGAAGTAATATGGTTAAGTCTCTAAATTATGTGCTGCATAATGTCCTAGATATAGGGAAAGGAAGCAGGGTTTAGCTTTAGGTAGGTATGACCAATTATGGATTTTATCCCATTCAGTCCTTTTTGATGGACCGTCTCTGTAAGCACAGGTGACAGAACTGTCTTTACCGTGCCTGAGTTGCAGAAGAGAATGGACGGGCACCCTGAGCCACAGGACAGAAGCAGAAGTACCGTCAGAGAAAGAGAGAGAAGAGGAAATTACAGGCTGCGGCTGCCCCACCTCACCACAACCCGCTGCCATCGCAGGCCAGGAAAGAGAGACCTCCCATACTCAAGCCAGTATCACCACCTCTCTTTGGATTAAATAATCCTCCAGGGTTTTGTTTTGTTCGTGGGGAGTTTGTTTGTTTGTTTGTTTTCTGGGGAGGGCTTTTTAACCACTGAAGACCATTTGCTACATTTTTATTTTGTTTTCCCTGACCATGCGGTCCAGGGGTGGACCTGCTCTTGCTGTCCTCCAACAGAAGCTCAAAATAGATCAGGAGAACAACTCCTGAAGAATATAACTTTTTTTCCTCTAGATTGAGATGACGATGATACTATACATTGGAAAATGTACAGTATTGGTTAAACTTTTTGTTTAACCTCATCAAATACATTTGTCTGGAAATCCAGCCATGGTCCTTTCCATAGAGAGGCAAAGTATCAGTCTAAACAGACTCTTGGTCGCAACTGGTACATTCTTCTGCTCTTCAGGAAACAGAAACTCACTGATATAACCGTTTGCAGTGCCTGCTTCAAAAATGTCTACCTGCAGCATCATTTTGTTTTTGTTAATATCAGAATTGATATAAAAGCAGAAATACTACTAGATAGAACAATTCATTGTCTGTGCCCACTGAACAAAATATGCTTTGCACATTTAAAAATACATTTTTGTGTCCTTTAATTTCACTGCAAAAAGTACATGGTCCCAATTGCACTTGCTCTCTTTTCCACTATGAAGAAAAGGTAGGGTCCCTATTTTTTTCAAATAACACTGTAAAATACCAAATAGTCTGTTCACCAAAATTTCTCTTTTCTTTCCTGACCTATCCAGTAATTGCAATTTCTGTATCAATCAATGACATGAGGTTAACTAGCAGGAAGAATTGTCCTTGTAAAACAGACACACGAAGCAAAATACTAAGTGATAAGATGCAGGCAACTTCCAGCTGAGTGGGAGAATAAGAAGTATAGATGGGGTGTCAGTCTTTGTAAAGAAAAGAATAAAATCTCCTGTCTTAGACTGATGGGATGAAAGACCTTGTACAACTGGGAAACAAAGTTCTCTATGTAAAGCTGAAAGTTACTTATAGACTGTGTGTCAATCAGACCATTCTTCATAGCTGACAGTTCCTAAAGGAATTAGAAAAAAAAAAAAAAATCTAATATCACAGACAGACACTCTGAGAGCAAAACGTTTCCCTTCAGATTCTTCTATCTCAATAGAATTCTGATAGGCTTGACTGATCCTTCTGAACACGAGTTTGACTTGGTCACCTAGAAACATAGAAAAAATCCTTTGATTCATATTATATGACTTTACTTGCAAAACTCACGCTATTGAACACATACTTCTATAGTTTCATTATGAGAAATGGCCTGAAGAAAGGATTAATGATCTGAATAAAGAAAAAAAGAAAAATTCCATATTGGGTTGAAAAAAAAAAAAATCCTTGTATAGTTAGTGGACACAAGTGAATTTTGGATAAATTTCTGCTTGTTAGAGAAAGGATGAAATTAGAGCTGATGCCCATATTTCTGTGGATAGAAAGACAGTTCATATTCCCAGATTTAATTAACATTTTTGGAGAATTTTATCTATAACTGTTGAATGGGAAAGTGAAGCATCAAGTTAAGCATGAGAACATGAGGTAGCTCAGCAGTTTTGAACTATGATTATTTTACTGGGTTATCAAGGAATGTGGAAATATTTATATAATGCTAACTAGTTACTACCCTATTTTTTGTCTCAGTAGGTATAAAAAAAGGCATTCAGGTACCTTTTTTTATGATAATCACAAGAACTCTTGATATAGTGGTACTCGCCATTAAATGGAAATAATCTTGTGAAAATAAATTTGTCCCTATAGTGTAAAAAAGAGTATGGTTGATGTATTTCTCAAACACGTGGGTATTCATTAGAGTAAAACAATAAGATGATTTTTGAGCATCGTGATAGAGAAGCAGTTAATAATGTGGGGGTTTATCCCTTTAAAATGCATATCTTCTTAATACCTATTGGATTTTTTGCATAGCTCATTTTGATGCAGCCTTCTATATAACAACTCTTTAGGGACAGAAAGCCTTTGATTTGTGCCTTTTGAATGGCAACTTTAAGTGGGGGAATGCTCAAAATATCCTGTGTCTCTCTTTGCATTCCTTAGAGGTCAAAGGGTTTTGCTTTCTTTGGAGAAGCTTTGCAACTTCAGAGCAGCTGAAATAATTTCTATTGACCCCAGGCTTATATCACATCAAAAGAAGAGATTTTGAAACGACACAAAACTATAATAAAAATGCAAATAAATAAAAAACCAAACACATGGCATAGAGACTAACTCTCAATTTTTATTTCTTGTGAGTTTTTTGTGCTTTAGCTTATTGATTTTGTTTTCTAATGCTCTTATGCCATTTTTTCACAGAGTGGTTTTCTAACACTATTAACTTCCTTCTTTTGACATAGTAAGACATCTATATGTACAATTTAAATAACACCTCAACATTTAAGTTTTCACTTGGTTCCTATGGAAACCTTTCTTGTTCAGCCCTTCCAGAAAAATAATATGATGGTAACTAGCCCTTGAAAAGGTTTGCACTGAAAAATTCTCACTTTTGATGTTTCAGACTGCATATTACTGAAGCCAGAGTAAACACCCAGCTGAAGCCAAATGTTATTCCATTTTCTTCCATTCTAACATCAATCTGCCACAAAGGTTACTAAACTTCTTTTTTTTTTTTATGTAGAGCTCTGTATGTAGAGCTATCTCAGAGATAATTAATGAGATTTTTCTTGCCCATCCATCCTCAGGTGCAGCTAGACTCTGACAATCTTCATCATAATTTTTAAAATGTATTCCAATAAATTGAGATTTGCAAAGCTATTGTGCGGCATTTCATAATGTAAATCATGGACTTTTATAATTAATTTTATTCTACAATTGATATTAATAGTTGACAGATGTCAGGATAGTTGTCACAAAATAATCAACTTTTCAATGTAAAATCTTGTCCCCTCTACGTCTCCTATAACAGTCTTTTAGAAATTTGTTCAGAAAATTTCCTACATACCTGTATAATAGATAAGAATTTTGTCATTTGTTTCAACAAAGCCAAATTTGGTTCCATGTTGTTTTGCTAATGCCATGTTCAAACCGACTTACCATGAGTTGCTAAATGCACACACTGACTTCAAGTTTCTGCCTCTCTTTTGTCAGCTGATGTGCTTATTATAGGTCTAATCTAGTTACTCTGTAAGCCATGAATTCTAATTCTTCCTGCAGAATTATTTAAAATGTCCAAGAGACTAGCTGACTTAAATAAGGATTGCTGAGGGAAATTTCAAGCATGGGGAGAGCACTTGGAGAACAAGGTAAGAGCAATATCAGTAGTACTGTAAGTCGTATCTAACATGCTATTTCATCAGTCAGAAAGGGATAGGGTGTAAGCTGATGAGCTGGTACCTTTGGTATTGCACTGGACAAGCAATTGTTATCAACTTTAACTTTAGAAACATTGAATGCTCACTACTTTTGTTTGGAAATAATTGTACTCCTATTAATCACAACTTGGCTTTCTCTCAAAAGAAAAAGAAAAACTGAAAGTAATTTCTATGAAGATTATTTTTTTCTTTTTGTAACATTTTGTTTTGTTTATTAGTAAAGAATCAACAGAAAAGAAACATGGAGTCACACAAAACACAAAGAAGGTCTTAAAAATAATAAATATAAAACAATAAAAGAAGAAACAAAAAAGGAATTTTGAGGATGTGCAAAACAGAGAAAATAATGAATTCTCAAAAAAAATGAACAGCTTGTTAAAAATGTGCAGTTGAAACCAGTTCAAGAGACAACCATAAATATACAGTATAAATTTAAAAAATTTATTCCAAGTTTTGATACATGCATATAAATAACTCAGACCACCACTCTTGGAAAGATGAGAGATAATGTGCTCCAGTTATTAACCCAGTTGTTAAAAGATTTTCTCAGTTCATTTGTTTGAACTAACACTGTGTGAACCTTTATCCTTGTCTTATGCATTTAAGTGAAGAAGAAACCATCCTGAAATTCAGCTAATTGAAAATGGAAATAATCCTATGGAAACATCAATTCCATATTTTTCTAATCAGAAAACATATATTAAAATGTCATATGATGCAAAATATGGGATTTTGAAAAAGCCTACTTAAATTTTAGTAAGGACAAAGATATCTAATAAAGTCCATTTTACATCAGATTCTAAATCTTATCATTTTGATTGGAGACATTTTATATAAAATAAATGGAATTTGTGACAATTGTCAGGAACCATATTGATAAGGTCAAATCATAAACTGTCAAGTGTGTTTATGAAGACGAATAATAGTAGATTAAAAAAAAAGGATTATAATGGGTAAAATACTTGTCCATAATGAAATACCTACAGAAGTATTAACCAATATTTACTTCTTTCTGTGTTTTAGTTTGATTATACCTAATAAAAGTTAATATAATTTGTGATTTCATCGAAATTTCCCATAGAAGAACTGAGAATTTTTCCCTGGTAAAAAGTCTGGTAAAAACTAGCTAAATCACATGCATTAAAAGGAGGAGCTGCCCCACCCCAGTCGTAGTCCAGTCTGTGAGTCACTTCTCTTTAGAGTTGTTTCACAGTTACCTCTCCGCAAGCCCCATCAGAGTAGTTTCTCAATTGCTACCACAACCTGGACTGCACTACCCAGCACACTGGTGGTTTTGTCCCTGTTTTCCACTGTTTTCCAGATTGCAGGGAGGAAAACGGGTGAAGCTGTCTGACATCTTGCCTTTCTACCCAGGGAGCCATGTGGCATGCAGTGTGGGAACAGACCTCATCTTGTTTTCGTTCTAGGGGATCAAGTGACACGTTGCCTATTTTGGTTAAACCATTCCCTCTTTTGTACCATCCTTTACTACTATTGTTTATTGCAATTTCTTCACTAATTATGACTCCAATTTATAATCTCTTCTAATATTTTTTCCTCCACTACCACAAGGGGACTTTGTTTTCCCACTGAGTTTTAAGACTAGCATAGGAGACAACTCATTTAACAATAGACATGTTTTATTATTGCAATGTAATTGTCCTCAGCAGTACTTAATAAACCTTTTTCATCCATATGATATAATAAGACAAGAGTAGTGACAGATGTGTGGGATCACAAGGATGTATGTATCCAATGAGAAACCAATACTTAGACACATTTGAAGAGAGGAACTCTAAGCTCAAATAGGTGGTTAAAGTTATTCTTTCCTCACTGGAGGTTACAGAGTCTACTTGTGTTTGCACAGCAGAAGTCTAATGAGCACTGAAAATTATAGCATACTGTGAAACCACAGCACTGAAACATTGATTTATAAAGGCAATAAAACACACACACACACACAAGCTATTGTTTGCTAATTCTCTTTCTTATGGTTACCAACAGAACTTAGTGCAAGTGAACATGATATTTCTTCCATTAGAAGAGTAAAGTTCAATTGATGTCTCATAGGACTCCCTGACCTGAGGGAAGAAGTTGTTATCTCAGTTAATTGAATTCTTTGGTGGGAATCCAACTAATTAGTCTTCTATTTCCTCAGAAAAAGGAAAACAGTTCTCCTATCAGTGGGTGAGAAATAGGGGGCAATGGAGGTGAGAGGATGGGACACATAAAAGTGGTAAGACAGTCTGGAATTCTTCATCTTTCCTCAAAAAGCCAAATTAAATCAAACAAACAAACAAACAAACAACCCCCCAAAAAACCACAGAATCCTGAAAAAATCGGAATATGTGAAGTTAAATGAAAATTGCAGCTTGTTTTAATGATCAAATACAGATCTGTAAATGATAATATATACAAAACTATAACTTTGGTTCGAAAGTCTAATAGAATTGATAACCTAGCAAGGATGTTGCACACAACTGTCAAGTCAGACTCCTGCATGGATAATTGGAGAGGCTCTTTGTATTATCATTTGCTTATACATGAAATGTTGTCAATAAAACTGTTTTGAATGGAGATTGATTGTCTTGGAATAAAGTACGCTGAAAGAAAGAAGATCCTGTGCAGAAGGATCTGACTATCAGTCCATTTAACAGAAACTTAGCATGCTGAAGAACATCTTGCATTGTTTGGATTCAATCCATCATTAAACATAAATGAGAGGAAGACTGAGATACACAAATGTGCAAATGCCACATGGATAGATATATTAAGGAATCTGTAACCATCTGGACTCAATATGGAACGTAAAATATGCCTATTTATCAAATTATAATTCCCATACAGCATATCACTCAGTATTTCAAAGCCGATTAAAAGTAAGTTTTTTAGAATTGATCAAACTGAGTTCAGAAGTAATCAGTACACTTTCATTATGTAACATATATTCTTCACAGATTATTTTATTCTCCTCCGCTAGAAATATGCAGCAATTATGGCCCTGGTCCTGCAGAGTCTTGAACTCGTGCTTTACTGGCTCCAGGCATTGGTCTGATTAACTTTAATTGGACCATTCAATGAAGGAAATAAAACTTGTGCAACAAATAAGTCTGAAAAAGAAACATTTTAACACTGAACTCTGTGGGAGAGAATAACTTGCAAGAAATAGAGAGATATCAAAAGGCCAGTTCAAAAGTTGTCTGTGACTATGTTTGAATATTAAGATATGTAACATAATGAGATAGACGTTGCCTAACTTTGTAAACTAGGACACTGGAACAAGCCACCTATGAACGTATTACTATAGTCTCCAGCTCCTCAATGTAGCTGATTTTGCAGGTTGGTAAATAAAACCAATCAAATTGGTTTTATTTAAACTAACTGAATTAGTTAATTTATTAACTAATTTGATTCAGTTCTAGAAATTATTTCATTATAATATGTACTTTACCAAATAAGAACGGAATAATGATTTTAACCTAGTCTATATAAAAGTGTATTCTGTAATGGAAGTACTACATCATACTTGCAATATCAGTTTTGCTGTACAACATGAGACTATTGGACAAATGTCTAAAACTACACTTTGAAAGGAGACTTACATAAGCAAAAATCAAGTATGAGAAGAAGAAAGTGAAAACCTCTTATTGTTTATAAAGTATTAAAGTCTAAACAGATTTCTAGCGATCTACAGGTCAGAGCTGTATATAGAGCAATTTCTGTATCATACTTAGATGGAGAAGTATAAATGGAGAAGTATAAATGTCAAAGTACAGACTAAAGATACTTGAACAAATTAAAGTAATTTGGTTTAGGCAATGAGGCTCTCAAATAACTTCACATAGTTTAAAAATGTAAAGGATATAAGAGAACTTGAAACTACTTATTTTTTTAAAATAAATTATTAACAACAACAACAAAAAAGAAGGCACTGTGTGAAAATTTCCTAGAAGTAAAAGGACAGCTAATGGCAGCAACAATGTATTTATAAGTCATAGTCTCATCCAAATCATAATGATCTAAAGATGAAATCATTCCAGGAAATGTGGTGGTGGCAGTTGTTATTCTGAAGTAAGCTTTGATTCATATGAAAACATACAGTGAGAGGTATCTCTCACCACAGGACTGTAGAGAAAGACACATTAGATAGATTTTCTTCTGTGGAGTTTTATATTGAGGGATGTTTTCACCACAACTTTGTACAAGGCTAGAATTCTTCTCTAGTAATGAAAATCTTAGTGTCAGTCAAGTACTGTACTTAGAGAGTATCTATCTACTGACAGCTTTTATAACAGTTCTAAATTGACCAGGGAACTACTGAGACATCAAATATCATTGGACAGCATCAAGTCTCATTGTTAAGAATGCCAGTTAGGAACTCCAGAGGGTTGCCTCGTTCTTACTGTTTAACAAGAATGGGAAAGCACTGCCATAGCACTGTTTCACAGAATAATTTTTCTGAGTTCATTTGTTTCTTTTTCCTCTTCAGTTTCTCAGCTCCACTGGTCACTTCTCCTTTAGATTGTTTTCATGGTTTTGATCACTAAGCAATAGTAGGAATTCTCTAACAGAAGGAGTAACTGGGTGAGTGATTTAGAGTGATGAATATTTTCTCTGCATAATCAAATAGCTGGCAATAAAATGGAGTATATTTTACTCCCAAATGCAACAATATGAACCAAAGTTAAGTCCTTGTACTTAAATTACTGTTAACCATCATGGGGGGATACAACAGTGTGTCATTGAATTCACACGACTACTACTATAGCATTTGACTTTCTGTTTGGCAAAAGATTATTATATTTCTGAAAGTGAGCTATTGATCTTGACATTTATTATTATGTTTGACATTTTCATTGATTTTTCTATCTTTATTTTCATCTCACTACTTCCGTTTTAGTTGAAACTTTACTTCACTTGCTGTCACTAATTTGTATACAGCTCATTTTGTCAAATAGCGTGGTCTTTTTCCAATGTATTTAGAGAATACATACTGAGATATGTTTCTCCAGCCTTAGTGGAATTGGCTTCTATTCTCTTTTTACTGTTCCACAGACAAAAGAAAGTAGGTTAATTTTTGTTTTTGTTTCTTTCTTATCTTTATTTTTGACATCCATGGCAAATTAGTATCAGTACACTAGTTTGTCAGCTCAAACAACTAGTAATTGCATTGATGTCACTGTAAGAACCAGAAATAAAATATTAAATAACCCTACACACCAATATATGACATCAAACTGAGTAGTCAAGGACTATTTTTACTATGTATGTATGTCTGTACATCTATTTACTATACAAACATTATTTCGGATCAGACTATGGTATAAAAAATTGAGCTCTTCCAATCAATACCTGTATTAAAGTATATATGTGTGATATGCTTAAGGGAGTTATTGTTATCTTTAATCTCTCTTTTATGCTGTAAACCAACCTATTTTATAAACCAACAAAACACATAAGCATATTAAGGCAATCAGAGTACCTTGACTGTCTTGGCTTAATTTGCAAAGCATAGGCACTATAAGGTATTGTATTACTTGGTCATGACATAGAATAAAATTATCCTAACAGTTTGTTACTTCAGAAATAAGAAGTTCAAGATCAAAAACTGTGATGTGAGATTTCATCTTATTATTAGATACTGTTTGATTATTTCATGGAAATAAATGGACTATCACATTCTAGCTTGAACATAGTTATTATATTTCATATTAATTTTTACTTTTCCAAAACTTCTGATGCACAGTGAAAATAGTTCTCATTCTTATTCAGAAAACCTATTTCATTTAGGGAAAAAAAACAAACCAAAGCAACATAAAAAAACATTGTTGATACTCTCAAACTTTGTTGACATACCAGCATCAGTGGAACATCATAGGAAATAGTAGTGTGCGCCACATTGGATTAGGCATCACTAGTGTAAATATATAGAATACAAGTAACAGAAAAGTCTCAACAAAAAACACCTATGCTTCTACTGCAAAATAAATATCAGGACTGAAATATAAAAGAAAAAAAATAACAAAGAATTCTGGTGACATTTGTACCATTATAATTACCTTAGATTAAATAAGTCATCATTATTTTTCACTTTTACAATAGACATGTAAAAATAATTGTTAAATCATCAAGATGCTTATAAGATGACTTTAAAAATCATTTTCATGAGATTGTAGCACACCATAAATGGAACATAATGCTAATATATCAATGCTATCGCAGTTGGCAAGGGCACAGTTGAGACCCCCTGCGTAAGGATTAAGGAACAGACAAATAAAGCAGATGTCATCGTGGGAGTCTGCTATAGGCCACACAAGATGATACCACCAGTGAGTTATTCTTTAAGGAACTGAGGGACACCTCTAAACCAGTCACACCTATCCTTATGCGGTACTTCAACTTGCAAGATATTAACTGGAAACGTCACACAGACTGGTACAAAAAGGTCCATAAGATTCCTAAAAGACCTGGACAATAACTTCTTTCTACAAGTACTAAGGGACCTGACTAGGAAAGGTGCCTTCCTTGATTTGTTACATGTTAACAGAAAGGGTCTCATGGGTGAAGACGTGACTGGTAGCCATCTTGGCCACTAGCAACCATGAAGCAGTTGAGTTTAAAATCTCACATGACAGGAGGAAAAACAACTGCAAAATTTCAACTCTGGATAAGAGAACAGACTTCAGGCTGCTCAGATAACTAATTACTAACGTCCCCATGAAAACCATTTTTGAAGGTGGTGGGGTCCATCACTGCTGGTCACTTTTTAGCTACCACCTGCTAAGAGCACAAGAGTGGGAAATTCCAAAATGTCAGGAAACAACAAGGTGAGACAGAGGCTGTCTTGGTTGAGGAGATATCTTCTGCTGGACCTAAGAGTAAAAAGGAAAGTGTATGTCCAGGGGAAGTAAGGTAAGGTGATGTGGGAGGACTACAGAAATCCTGTTCACCATCATGACCAGATTTGTGCAGACATAACTCAACTAGAGTTGAAGTTGGCTGGTACTGTAGGGGAAAATAAAAAGGTCTTTTAAAAAATTTTTACAGTAAAAGGCACAGAGAAACATATTCAGATTAGGAGTGGGGCCAGATATACTGAGAAAGGAACTGACAGATCTGTTTTTGAGGAAACAGTGAAAATGTCAGTCTTGGGTGGGGTAGCAGTACCTCTGAGCTTTTTTATCACTTCAAAACATGTGACCCGTTTGCAGATTTCAGTTAACTAACATTCTTCTTTCAAAATTGATGGACATATCATATAAATTCAGTCCAAAAGAAGAAGGGGCATAAATAACTTTCTTCCTAATCCCCTCATATCCTCTTTCATCAGTTCCTTTGCATCTCAGTGATTACACTGCTTGTCTAAAGAGACACGTTCAATTATCTTCTTTATCTCAGAGGATCTGGATCTGTCTCCCCCATTATAAGACCCTGTCCATAGTGTCATAGGTATTTTGGAAAAACCTCAAAATCCTCTCTTTTAGAAATCACTTTGTTTTGCATGGAATAGCTAAACATTAATTGACCCCCTAAGTAATAGAGAAAATAAGATGGCATACCTCAGAGAGGTGCACCCACTAGTGGGCAGAGATCTGTGTTTCTCCTCATTTTCTTTGCTTCACAAATACGGAAAATTTTGTATTCAGCATATACTTAACTTTATTGTCTTCTGTAAATTCAATTTGTGAGCTCAACCACAACATTTTCCAAATGAGCAAATAGTATGCCACTGATGGTAGCACCGCGGAGAGAACCTATATCATTCATATTCAGGTCTTTTATGCCAACATGCTAAAAAAGATTTAGTCTTGTTCACACATTTGTGATTTAAATGTGTTTCCTCCCTGTTTTTTTTTTTCTTTTTTTCCTACAGTAAATATTCTGTGATACAAGTCTAATGACCAGATTACCACATCAAAGAAAACCACTGTGGAAAAAGACACTGATAGGTATCTTTTTCAACTGTATAGGAAGAAGCCAGACTTTAAAGAACCCCCTCATCCCAGATTACCTTTTTTCCCTCAGGCATTTCACAATTCACTTTATAGGAGAATGCAGAAAACTTGACACAGTTTTTAAAGGACAAAAAGATTTTTAATTTGATGACCAGTCTGTTTGGAAATGATACGGTTTTTGTTCTCTCTAAAACACTTTTCAAATACTGACTTAATATGGAAAAGAAGTATCTCCAAAATTAATTTGGCAAGGTTATCTCTTGACACAGACAAGACAAAGGCAGAAGTTCTCTCAAGTTCTTGATAGAGAAAGGAACATTCTTAAATACTTATGGATGTAACCAATCTGTTCAATAGGCCTTCTGCTATTACAAATGACTCTGATTTTTTTCTTGTTTCATTGATGCAATGGGTGTGACATATTCATCAAATGCTAGAGGTGACTGAGTAATTTTGAGGGACATATTGAACTCTTTATAGGAGTTTCATGGCATCTCCCTCTGCTTACTCAGTCACTTCCTATTCACTAGGAAAATCTCTTCAAATTTCAGGTACTTTTGTATCCTCTTTGCTACCCTGTTGCATGATACAGTCATTGATAGCAACAAGGGGCAGACATTGTGACAATTTGCATGGCCTCACAACTAAGACTTGTCAAGCTTGTTTTCTGTTAGCTTTTCTTTAACCTACCTTGGTGACTTGATTTAGATATAAGAGCAATTTTTCTAACTGACTGGGAAGTTATGGCTAACTTGTTTATCTTCGTACAACGTTGCCATGACTTTTAAAGTGTGCAGGGAAAAATAGATCTGATGTGACAACAGAGGCCTTTAGAAGTGGAGATGATAGAGAATGCAGCCTAGAGGAGCACAGCCACATGATGACAGGGGATGGGACACAGGCCCTGGAACCAGAAATTCATACCTATAATCAACTCACCAGGTGTCATTTAGAGAATATCAAACATAGAGCCAGACAAAACTGGTTCTAGGCTAAACATCACATAAAAGCCACCATATAAAGTAAAACTGGGTGTATTGTGAAGCTGCAGACCAACACAAAGTGTGAAAGCATGTCAGTAGACCTGTAAAAATGACTATGAGTAGATAAAGGAGGGAAAAATTATCAGTACTAGCAGCACATTACCTCCAGTGAAAGATGACAAAGGTTGACTACCAACCATGGGAATGAAAGCATCAATCTTAAGATCTGGAAACAGAAGGTGAAAAGCAAGCACACCACCAGTCAATGGAGTAGAAATTAAGTAGTAAACATATAGGAGCTCTACCTCTGTTATTAGTACAGAAAGGTTTTGTCCTAGTTTCAGCTAGGGTAGAGTTGATTTCTTCTCAGTAGCTGTTACAGTGCTGTGTTTTGGATTCAGAATGAGAACAGTGTTAATAACACACTTGTGTTTTGGTTTTTTGCCAAGTTATATTTATCCTTAGTCAAGGACCTTGTTTTCCTTGTCTTGTCCTCTGCCAGTGAGAAGGTACATGAAAAGAAACAGGGAGGGAACTGGGACAAGAAACCTAAACTGACCAAAGGGATATTCTACACCAAGAACATCAAGCCCAATATATAAACTGAGGGGAGTTGCCTGGAAGGGTGGCTGATCTGGGTTCAGGAAGGGGGAGACTGTCATCAGTCCGCAGGTGGTGAGAAATTGCATTGTGCACCACTTGTTTTTTCCCTTTTTAGTATCATTATTATTTACTATTATTATTGTATTTTACTTTATTTTCAATTATTAAACTGTTCTTATCTCAATATACAAATTTTACTTTTATTTTCCTCCCAATTCCATTGGGGTTGGGGGGAAGAGAGGAGAGGTTGAAGGAGTGCCTGCATGGTGTTTCATCTCCAGCTAGGCTTAAAACCACTAGGTTTTCTGCATTTGCATATTGTTTCTTTTCCTACTGTCATGGTTTAGAAATGGTACTTCCCAGTTTAGTGCTTCCACCAAGACTCTCTTAACCTCGTTTTGCCCGCTTGTTCCTCCCTCCATCTCCCCTTCCTCTTGTGGTGGGATGAAGAGGAAAATTGGAGGCACAAAAGAAAAAGATCAAGGGTTGAGATAAGACCAATTTACTGAAAACAGCAATCAGATAACAAAACAAACAGTAACAACAATAATACTAATGACAGAGGATATCAGAAAGAGGTGAATTATTCACACAGAAACTCCCTAACTATAGACCATTCCCTCTGCTATACTACAACAACGTGGAAGTGAGCCCTTCCCCCATCCTTGGAAAATAATGTGAGGTGGTATAGAACAACCTCCAGATCCTAGCCATGACCCTCCTGGCTACTGCAAAAATTACCCCTTCTCCTGGCTGGAACCAGGACATCTGCAATAATTAGATCCAGACTAAGTTGGCAAGACTGCTAAGATTTCATTTATATCATCAATAAATTCCTGGATTTAAATAAAAATTCTTTGAACTTTTTTCCTTGAAACTATGATTTCAAATGTTTTTTATCTAGACACAGGTAAGTAGGCAAAATTTATGTCAGTCATTGCCACACACCTAGAATGGGTTTGACTCCCTTGCACTGGAAAATTTGCAAGAGGCTGTGTTGATTTAAACCTGCAGTGAATTTGTCCCATAGGATATGTTGAAATTAATTCTGCTGGAATTTTTTGTAATGTATTCATAAAATCTTATGAACAACTTTTGTAATTGCCTAGAATTTCTTTTGAAAAAATGTACATCAGTAGATTCAGAGCACTACATGGACTTTCCTACTCTGTTAATATCTGCCAGTGTTATTGCCTAGAGTGATACCTAAAAGGAAGAGAAGCTAGATGGAGAATGTAAAAACCTGTCTACTGGGTGAGGAAGAATTTATATTATTTTTCTGTCTTTTTCTTTGCCTTTTCCCTTCCTGTATATGTTTATCTGCCTGTTTTTTGTTTGGTTTTTTTTTCAATAAGTCCTGTAGCAATAAAAAACAGATGATGCACATGAGGGTTCATTCTAATAAAACCGTGAAGAGATTGTATTTTGTGGTACTTGTTTCTGTTTCCTATTAAAAGAAACAATGTATTAATGCCAAAATAAATGCTATTCCATTTAATAGACTAAAAGTCAAAACACATTCCTACATTTAAGCAGCTCAGAATACTGCCTGTTAGCACAAAATATTAAGATTAAGGTAATCAGAATAATTATCAAAATTTCATAGTGTTCCCTGAGGCATTGGTACCCATTAGGATTGAGATTGTTAATAGTTCCACCCACCTTTCTTACCTACCTAGTCTATGGCAGTGACAGACAAGTGAAAGCCTGATCAAGACTGCACTGTAATCATTATTTTAGGATAATGTTTAAATCTTTTAAGAGTATAGTTTGTTGAAGACTGTTCATTTTTATATGTGCAATAAGACATAAATCATAAATACTGATTTTCCTCCAAGCTCCATAGACTGGTAAATATAATTCCATTATGGATACTTGAAGAAGGAAAATGATCAGTCCTTTCTAATCTCTCTCTGTATCCCTCTCTCCTCATCCCTATTTGTGTACTTTGGTACCTCCTATATACTGAGGTACAACAAAAGGAAGTATTATACTGCTTACCACCTAGCTGATGGTCAGCCAGCCAGATCTTCTTTCCATCAGAAAATAAAATTTCCAACAAATCTTTCCATAATTTTTTAGGGACCAAACTCTTGTACCTGAACACTAACATTCACATTTAATGTGTGAAGACAAATGTATTTTTTACCAGTAGACTTAAGGATCCCTAAATGCTATTCTGCTGTAATGTCAACCTAAAATTGAACACACAGAGCATCAAATGAAACACTGCCATTCGTTAGGCTTATCCCCAGTTGTCATCAGATTATGAGAACAAATCCAAAAAGACTCAAACCAAAGAAGTAGAGATTGTATTCTTTTTCTTGATTTTGATGTTAAGAATAAAGTCTGATTGCAGTTATTTCATACCTGAAATCAGACATCAACCTCTGGTTCACACAACCATGAAAGGCATTTAGGAGGAGTTTAATACATGGTTATGTGGGCCTTTCAGTTCTACCCGAAACTTTAAAAGATTTTTTTCCATTCAGTTCCTGAGCAAATCAGATTACCAATATCATCATAATGATATGTGACTAAATATTCTTTGGGGGAAAAAAACCGCATGTGGTTGGATTAAAAAGAAAAAAAAATTTACTAAAATCCATGTTTCCAAATGTGTTTCCAAACATATATTACTTCATGGCCCATGAATGGTAGTATAGAAGATTCCAAATGAGAACTCTGATGTTCTCCACAGCTTAATCTTTCACTATGAAAATGAAGGCAAACCCAAAGCATGATGTGCTTGCAAAAGAAACTTTTGAAATTCAAATGACAAAGTGCTGCCTAGAGAGACATTTTCCTGAGAAAGTAAAGGGCCAGATGCCACAGTTCTGAGCTGTGAAATGTCCTGTTTATTCCATGTGAGGCAGAAACTGAGAAAGTGATTTTACAGTTTAGCATTATTAATTGTTTAACTCATTTTCAAAACATATAATAAAAAGGCTCATATTGGGATGATTATTTCTCACAGTGTTTGTTTTGGGGCGGGGGGGGAGGCATGAAAAAAACAGAGGAAAGACATGTGAACATGTATAAATTAAGATCCATAGGCTTGCAACTCAGCAAGATGGGTTGCAGTGGGGGCTTTATCACCTCCTCTAGCGGTAAAGCAGGGATAGCAATACTTCCTGTTTTGGAAATACTTTAAAATAGGGAGGTGGATTTCAGCAAGGGTGAGGTATAATATAATAAGGAATAAAAATTGACTAATTATCCTTCTACCCCAAAAATTATGGAAATAATTTGGAAAAGAACATTTCAAAATTGTCTAAATTCAAATAAAAACAATAAAAAAACTATATGTTTTTTATATGAACACATTAATGAGCCATTTAAATAACAGCTAAGCAGTGTCTATAGTTCCAGCTCTGGGTCTTTTGTAGAGGGAGAACTTTTGCTGCTCATGTTATTAAAACAGATAATAACAAAATATGGTGCTATTATCTTCCAATACAACCTATTATAAAAGTTTTAGAGATAACTGAGTTATCAAATTAACAGCTAAGATGCTTTCATCTACTTACAAGTTAAATATTCAAATATGTGTATATTTGCAAAATTTTTTCGTTATGAACATAATGTCTTCAGCCATTTCTGTTGAATATCTTGGACTTCAAAACTGATCATTTTGCCAATTGTATGGTATTTCTTTTCATCTACTTAACTGGATTTCCTCGATGCCTTCAGTCTCACTAGTCCTTTTTTTATGCACTGAAGATAAATATTAGATCTGCAATACAAAGAATACTGATTCATAGTTTAAAAAAAACAGAGAACAATTTCAGGCTAATAAGGCAGATATCCTAGTGGGAATCTGTTATAGACAAGCCAACCAGCAAGAAGAGGCAGATGAAGAATTCTATACGTGGCTGGCTGACATTTCATGATTGAAAGCCTTGTTCTTATGAGAGACTCTAACCTGCCAGACGTCTGTTGGAAACTCAGCACAGCAGAGAGGAGGTATTCTAGGAGGTTCCTGGAGCATGTGGAAGATAATTTCCTAACACAGCTGGTAGGTGAGCCTACCAGGTGTTGTGCCCCACTAGACCTGCTGTTTACAGAGAAGGGCTGGTGGAAGATGTGGTGGTGGGACACTGTCTTGGTCACAACAACCACAATATGATAAGAGTTTTTGATTCGTGGTGAAGTAAGGAAGGCAGTCAACAAAACCTTTACTTTGGACTTTTAGAGGGCAAATTTTGTCTTGTTCCAGAGGATCCTTTAGAACAAAGGAGTCTGGGAAATCTGGACATACTTTAAGAAGGAAATCTTAAAAGTGTAGGAATAAGCTGTTTTTGTGTGCCAAAAGACAAACTGTCAGAGAAGGATACCAGCCTGGATGAACAGGGAGGTTTTGCTGGAACTCAGGGAATAAAACAGAGTTTATGACCTTTGGAAAAAGGGAAAGATAACTCAGGAACAGTACAGATATATTGGTAGTCGAGATAAAATTAGAAAGGTGAAACCACAGCTAAAACTTTATTTGGCCACTACCATAAAAGGTAATAAAACATACTTTTATAAATATATTAACAACAAAAGGAAGGGCAAGGAAAATCTTCATCCTTTATTGGACTCAGGGGGAAACATTGTAACCAAGGATAAAGAAAAGATACTGAGGTACTTAATGTCTTCTTTGCCTCTGTCTTTAACAGAAAGACCAGTTATTCTTAGGGCAACCAGCCCCCTGAGGTGGTAGACACAGACAGGGAGCAGAACAGACTTACTGCAATCCAGCAGGAATTAGTTAATGACCTGCTGTGTCATTTAGACACTTACAGGTCTATGAGGCTGGATGGGATTCATCTGAGGGTACTAAGGAAACTGGCAGAAGAGCTCACCAAACCACTCCCCAAGCTACTCCCCATCACTNATTGTAACCAAGGATAAAGAAAAGGTACTGAGGTACTTAATGTGTTCTTTGCCTCTGTCTTTAACAGAAAGACCAGTTATTCTTAGGGCAACCAGCCCTGTCACTAGCATAAGTGCCTGGTAAGGTTATGGAACATATCACCTTGAGTTCAATTTCACGGCACATACAGGACAACCAGGGAAACAGGCCCAACCAGCATGGATTTAGGAAAGACAGGTCCTACTTGACAAACCTGATCTCCTACAACCAGGTGACTCAGTGAATTAGGGGAAGGCTGTGGATCTAGACTTCAGTAAAGCTTACTGTCCCCCATGGCATCCTCCTGGAGAAGCTGGAAGCCCATGACTTGGACAGGTGTACTGTTCACTGTGTTAAGAACTGGCTGGATGGGTGGTCCCAGAGAGCGTTGCATCCAGTCGGCAGCTGGTTGCCAGTGGGGTTCCCCAGGTCTCAATATTGTGACCAGTTTTGTTTAATATCTTTTCCGATGACCTGGATGAGGGCTTTGAATGCACTCTCAGTAAGTTCACACATGACACCAAGTTGGGTGGGAGTGTTGATCTGCTGGAGGGTAGGAAGGCTCTGCAGAAGAACCTGAACTGGCTGGATTGATGCGTCAAGGCCAATAGTGTGAGATTCAATAATGTGAAGTGCTGAGTCCTGCACTTTGGCCACAACAACCCTGTGCAGCACTGCAGGCTGGGTGTGGAGTAGCTGGAAAGTGGCCCAGTAGAAAATGACCTGCTGGTGTAGGTCAACAGATGGTTGAAGGTGAGCCGCCACCTGTGCACAGGTGGACAAGAAGGCCAATGGCATCCTGGCTTGTACCAAAAATAGTGTGACCACCAGGACTAGAGAAGTGATTATCCCTTTTTAGTCAACACTGGTGAGGCTGCACCTTGATTACTGTGTCCAGTTCTGGGCCCCTCATGTCAAGAAAGACATTATGATGCTGGAGTGCATCCAGAGCAAAAAACTGTGAAGAGAGTAAGTCATGTGAGGAATGGCTGAGAGAGCTGGGGTTGTTTAGCCTAGAGAAAAGAAGGCTCAAGGGAGACCTCATCACTCTCTACAACTACCTGAAAGGAGGTTGTAACCAGGTAGGGGTCAGCCTTCTCTACCAGGAAATTAGAAACAGGATGATTTTTCTTATGCTTTATTAAGATACGGAAATACCTATAGAAGTAACAGCTTCACTAATTCAGGCCTCTATCTTCTTATCCATCATATTGACATATTGTTTAGTTGCTGAAATGATAGCACAAAAACCTGTTGAATATTATTAGATAAATTTAGAATTAGTTCTTGCACTCTACAAGGTCAATGCAGTTGAGATTTTTTTTTAAATATAAACAAAATAATTGATGGAAGAAGTAATAACGGTAAACATGACAAAAAATCACCCGAGGAGTTGAACTTTTTCATACATTCAGGAAGTAATTGGACAGATAGAAAAGCTCACAATTTGCTTAAAATTTGATATTATCATTATGTTTATTGTTTTTATTATTTTTAGAAAATAACAGATGTCATGGTCTTTTTATTTACCTTCTGTGTATTCAGGCTTCAGTATTAGTGGCCTCAGGCTTCTGTTTTTTATCATATAACTAGAAGTTTAGTTTTAAAAATGAAAATTAGTCTTTCTACATAGTGAAATTATTCCTGAATCTAAGATTGAAGAGATGCATTGGCTTCAAGATGAAGAAAAATATGAGGTTAGCAATATAGCTATATAGTTCAGATCTGTGGGATTTCAGTGGCTTACCTTGACTGCTTCAACCAACTGATTTGAGAACTGACACAGGCTCTGAAGTCTCTGAGAAGACAGAAACCTATATTGTATCATGCTAAGCATTTCAGTGAGTAGAATTTGGTGATCTCTTTCTGGGACTGAAATTAACAATCTTGGACTCCATAGGCATTTTATGAAGAAAATTCAGAATAAAATTTTAAACAAGATGATTGTTCAGAATATTGACAGTTTGTTGGTTTGTTTTTTTTTTTAATAACAAGAGGGTGGCAGGCTTGCTGTTTAATATAAATGGTTTGTTTTTAATGCCAAATTTATTTCTTTAAAATTATTTGACATTACACAGGTTTCGTTTATTGGAGTGATACCGCAATGTACTGAAATCACAATGAAAGTAAAAATTACAACTGGCAGAGCATACCAGTTGCAATATAAATGCGATTCTCAGTATTGATCTCTATAGTATGCGACTGTTATGATGCTGGGTGTCCCCTGTCCGAGGGAAGGAATACATGACTTTAAGCAAGCTCAAGCCTATTATTCTCTTTGAATTCTTTTTGTTGAGCCCTTTTTTTAAAAAGAGTTCTGTTCCAGAGAGGGTTTGAAGGGATGCCGAAATTGAAAACCAAAACACTGCTGAAAGCTCAAAAACTCAGTATTTAGTACTAAAAAGTGGCCAACAGACCGAGAAACCGAGAGAGGTGAAAGAGGAAAGGAAATAAGACCTCAGTAAAACTTCCTGCTCATGCAGGCGTTACTTACGAGGTTGTCTTACCGACCCCAGAATGGCCAGTATTTTCCCATGGTAGAAACTGCATCCTTGGAGTGTCGGCAGGCTCACAAGGTAATGGGTGTCCCTGCTGAGGCAACGTTGTCCTCCATGTGAAGCTCAGGTGCTGTCTGCCTTTTTATATAATTTAGCTGGTTACGTCTACCTGGGCAGGTGTGGCCAGCACTNAGTTCTCGTTTATTGGGCCTTGTTTTCCCACTACTTGGCAGGAAACAGAACAAACTTTCACAGGTGGCTGGGCCAAACACAGACCAAAAGTAGCAGTGTCTAATTAAGCACGGATACAAATTCATAGTAAAAAAATTGCACAACCAGATATTCCTGTCAACTAATGTAGCTGTCTATATATAGTAAAGGACATCCTGTAGTTCCTTTTGTATTGCTCTGTCTTTGCAGCAGCAGTAGTGGTCAGTCATTCCACTCATTCTTCCCTGAGCTTCATAAGCGTGCTGCTGTTGCCCATCATCTCTTTCAATCAATTTGTAATTGTTTGATCACAAATAGCCGTATAATCCAATAGAGAACAGAGGAAATGAATGAATCACTGGCCTTCCTTTATTTATAGATGGGGCCACCAGTCTGCACTGTCTATTATACGATATTATCCTAAGCTAGTAACTCATTATAAGTAATATTTTGAACATTATATAATATATTTTCGTGAAAACCATGAAACTTGCAAAAGAGGAGGTGCTTAAGCAGCTAAGTGATTTTTTTTCAAACATTCTGCTTGAGTAAAATACCTGTCTGCCTGAAGTGTGCTTATGCACTTTAAACACTTAGTGAATTTCAGATTTAGTGTCTTTTCTGAGAATGTCACAAACGAACAGGTTTCTGGGTCAGCCAGACATCTGAAATGAAAGATCTGGATCTTCAAGTTTTCTACAAATTCTGGAAAGGTTAGTGAATTCTGGCACTATCCTTTTTTGGAACATCAGCTTCAAGAAGGTAAGGCTTGAACTGAGTAAGCTTAGATTTTCAAAAATACTTATTTATTTATTTCAAATTATTTCTTAAAAAAATATTTGAAAACACTCCTCACTGTTTTATTTCAGGATGACTTATTTTCATTGGTTCTCCATCTTTACTCCAGCAAACTTCAGTGATTAGTAGTGCCTAGGAATACTGGTTTGGCTGTCAGAGGTTTCCTATCTGTCTGTGAAGTGAAATGAGGAGTTATATTTATTGAATGGAAAATTTTATTATTATAGATAATTTGAAAAATAAATATATATTAGAAACTAGTTCAATTACTTACCCCACTTTTTAAACTTCTTCAGTATATATCATACAAAAAGTAGAGTTTTTAAAGCACAGTATATGTAACTGTCATAAAAAATTTGTTTCTGTGAAAGAGGGAGTTATTACTAATCCACTACAGATCAAAACAGGCTTCTCCACTGAGTTTTCAACATATGTGCCTAGTGTTTTCCACTCCCAGCTCCTCTGAGAAACAGCAGTCTCTCTCTTGATATATGTATTTAAGAATGATATAATGATACTACTCCAGCTAAAAGCTTTATTTCAAACTCTCTTAAGTAACTCAATGAATAATAACCAGTATTCATTTAGCAGATGAGGAAATACTATTAGAATAATATTTTTGTGTTAAAAATAATGTTTTTTGAAATAAATTACAAAGAAATATACAGGACAGGAAAAGAATAAGTTTCAGGTTTACTTCTCCCCTTCTTTTTAAAGCACTATCGCTTGCCAGAAAGATTCAGCAAAAAAACATTAAGGATCTTGCTCCCTCACTCCTACTGCCAAAAAAGGAAAGATATTTTTTCCTAACCCATCCTAGAATATTCACTGTCAACAGCTTGTTCCCTATGCATTGCACAGAAAATTTGCAAGCTTCCCTACTCAAGAAGGAATTCAACCAAGTTGGAAGGTCCTTGAATGTCAAGTGGTGCAAATGGTCAGCTGACAGAGATAGGCACTAGATAGTATGTGGCCAGCTGCACCTGTTCATTCACTTTGGATCCCCAGTGTGCTAATTGTCTAATATTTTGCTCAGATATAAAGAAAATTATTTACCCTGTCTGATGATGTACAGGATTTAATTTCAGACTGAGGGCTGTATTTTGCATGCAGAGTACCACTCCCAGGGTATTTTTCCAGAGTGTCTTTTATTAACATAAATACTTAAAAATTTACTCTGTGAGAAAAAAAATTATTCATCATCTCAGTGCTTAAGGAACCTATAGAAAATGCAAGTCTTTCCTTCAACAAGTTTTGTAACATCATGTATGCATGCAAGCCGTATGAGGAGAGCTGAGGTCACTTGGTTTGTTCAGCCTGGAGAAGAGGAGACTGAGGGGAGACCTCATTGCAGGCTACAATGTTCCCCTTGTGAGGGGAAGAGGAGGGAGAGACACTGATCTCATCTCTGTGGTGTCCAGTGACAGGAACTGAGGGAATGGCCTGAAGTTGTGTCAGGGGAGGTTTAAGTTACATATTAGGAAAAGGTTCTTCACCCAGAGGGTGGTTGGGCACTGGAACAGGTTCCCCAGGGAAGTGGTCACAGCACCAAGCCTGACAGAGTTCAAGAAGCATTTGGGTGATATTCTTGTACACATGGTGTGACTCTTGGGGGTGGTCCTGTGCAGGCCTAAGAGTTGGACTTGATGATCCATGTGGGTTCCTTCCAACTCAACATATTCTGAGATTCTGTTATTCTGTGATTTTTCTTCTCCCTAAAGCCCACAGCATCTTTGTGAACTAAAGCTAGGAGACTTTAGGCACTTTATTTTCAGCATTCATTTTAGTCATATTTTAGCTTTAGGAAGAAATTTACCCTCTTATTAGGTTAGCCTTGTAAGGAAAGGTATTTCAATTTTTGTTCAGCAGTGAAGGGAGAGTGTGTTATTGTGTTTAAAAACTTCATTGTACTAATGTAAAAATTACACACTGTACATAATCATGCAAAAGTGTCATTTCCTTTTTAGCAAGGTGTAGCTCTGTCACAGCTATAGTGTGCAGTTTGGCACACAGAGGTGATATCTACTGTTTGGGACGTGTAAGCTCCTCTTATAGTTCTGGTCATTTGCTCCCATGGGGTTAGGATGGGGTCAGGAACTGCAGAGCAAACACGACAACCACAGAGATGGAGGTATACCATATTTCCACAGTGTATGTTATCTGCAGAAAATGAGAGAAAACCTGAGGACACAATAGCAGCTCAAGTGGGAAAGGGCTTGTGTTTTTCATGTACTTGATGGACAAAAATGAAGAGCAAGGAGATGGTATAACTGTATCAAATAGCACGATTAAAAAGCACATATTCTGTTGTGGATAAATGACGGTGATAAATATCATCGTCACTTTATTAAGTGAGGGTTTAGTTAACTTATCAGCTACCACTACCCTCTTATCTTTCATTTTTTGTTATTCACATCAATGATTATGTTGTCATTGCTCAAGGAAAAATAAAATTGAACCATATTAGCTTTACGCCTTCTGACTCTGCAGATCTGACAGAAATAAAACATGTCAAGAGATTATTTTATATTCAATGAATTCAGCAGATTTTCTTCATGATACACTTAAGAGAGAGTTGTGTTGGGTAAGGTGCCAGTAACATACATTTACTCTGAAAGAAATGCACTATTTACTTTCTACTTCCCTCAATAAGAAAATCCTATGGAGAACCTTGAAAACCATCCTGCACTGTTTCTTAAAAATGGTAATGTCAGAAGATGAAAAACACAATTTGCTGCCAAAACATATAAAAAGGCCTTATACCACAATATTTCCTAACAGGGCAATCGTCAATACACCTGTGATCTTCTTTCCTGAAAACTCTTTACTCAATCAACAGTATAATGAAGAAACATAAAATCATAGAATCATTTAAGTTGGAAAAGACATTTAAGATCATTAAGTGCAAATGTAAATTTAACATGGCCAAGTCCACCACTAAACCATGACCCTAAGTGTCATATCTCTAAGTCTTTTGAATACCTCCCTGGGCAGCCTATTACAATGTTTGATAACCCTTTCAGTGAATAATTTTTTCCGAATATCCAATCTAAACCTCTCCTGGCGCAACTTGAGGACATTTTTTCTCATCGTAGACACCTCATGCATATCAGAAATTGACATTCACAAACTGTAGGGTGTTATAAGGCACATTTCCCCATAAATTTTTATCNAATTTGCTGCCAAAACATATAAAAAGGCCTTATACCACAATATTTCCTAACAGGGCAATCGTCAATACACCTGTGATCTTCTTTCCTGAAAACTCTTTACTCAATCAACAGTATAATGAAGAAACATAAAATCATAGAATCATTTAAGTTGGAAAAGACATTTAAGATCATTAAGTGCAAACGTAAATTTAACATGGCCAAGTCCACCACTAAACCATGACCCTAAGTGTCATATCTCTAAGTCTTTTGAGTACCTCCCTGGGCAGCCTATTACAATGTCTGATAACCCTTTCAGTGAATAATTTTTTCCGAATATCCAATCTAAACCTCTCCTGGCGCAACTTGAGGACATTTTTTCTCATCGTAGACACCTCATGCATATCAGAAATTGACATTCACAAACTGTAGGGTGTTATAAGGCACATTTCCCCATAAATTTTTATCAGTAATACAATGATCTTGATCTCTGCAGTTGTCAAAGAAAAAAAAAACCCAACTCCAAAATAATCATCAACATGGCACCCAAGAGAACGAGCTGATTGATTGGAAAGAAACTATTTACAAAAGCAAGTAGTGACAGGACAAGGGGAAATGCGGAAATGGACTCAAATTGACAGAGTAGGTTTAGATTAGATATTAGGAAGAAAATCTTCACTTGTGAAGGTGGTTCGGAACAGGTTGCCCAGAGATGATGTGGATGCCACATTCCTNGTGAATAATTTTTTCCGAATATCCAATCTAAACCTCTCCTGGCGCAACTTGAGGACATTTTTTCTCATCGTAGACACCTCATGCATATCAGAAATTGACATTCACAAACTGTAGGGTGTTATAAGGCACATTTCCCCATAAATTTTTATCAGTAATACAATGATCTTGATCTCTGCAGTTGTCAAAGAAAAAAAAAACCCAACTCCAAAATAATCATCAACATGGCACCCAAGAGAACGAGCTGATTGATTGGAAAGAAACTATTTACAAAAGCAAGTAGTGACAGGACAAGGGGAAATGCGGAAATGGACTCAAATTGACAGAGTAGGTTTAGATTAGATATTAGGAAAAAAATCTTCACTTGTGAAGGTGGTTAGGAACAGGTTGCCCAGAGATGATGTGGATGCCACACTCCTGGATGTGTTCAAGACCAGGCTGGATGTAGCTCTGAGCAGCCTGGTCCAGTAAAAGGTGGGTGGTTGGAACTAGATGGTCTTTAAGATCCCTTCCAAGCAAGGCTATTCTATGATTCTATAATTCTATGAGTACGGGTAGACTTATCTTCCAGCTGTGAGACTACAGATGTTAGCAGACACATTTTCAAAGGTACTTTGTCAAAGGGCAATCATCTAATGGTATGAATCTTTTGTTCACTTTGATGTGGTCATTAACAGAGACTCAAGTCATTTAACACTAAGTAAGAGAGAGTAGGTCATAAAATCTGTAGTAACAGAATCATAACAGTTCAGTGAGAACAAATTTTCAGCACATTACACTAAAATAAAGACTGAGGAAGAAAACTTTAGAGGCAGAACCAGAACAAAAAGAGATATAAAGCAATCTGATATTTGTAATAGCTCTATTTCAAGCATGATGTTCTCACTAGGACAGAGTTGTTGTTCAACAGTGTTGAAAATGAAGAAGCACATAAATGTTGGGTGCACCAAAATCGAAAGTACATTTCAAGTTGCATTTCATCTGCACTGCATGGGCAGTGATGTAGAAGACAGGATTCACTGACTTACAATAAGCGGTAGAGATGAAGATGTCCTTGAAAATGCTCTTAGTATTCTAGCTGACCTTTTCTCTTTAGGAAATGATATGGTTTATGAAACATTTGTCTTCAGGCAAAGCAGACAAAAGGAAATGAAAAACTGACCAGCTTTCCTGCCAGATTTTACCAATTGGCATGCACACGGAGTGTATTGAGCTGGATCCTTCAATCAAAATGTAAATCATGTGTCATTACTTATTATCCAGGCTCTGAGCAAGCTTTCTGCAAGCCAGAACTCATGGCTGACAGATTTTTGAGCACTAAATGAGTAGTGATATCAGCAGAGATACAGACTCAACACAGGAAAACTAATGTGCAATTTATTAGCACATCAAAAGAAAACAAGACCATATTTCAAGAAAGCCAAGCCTCAAAAATTAGTGTGGATTTTGACGTACTTACAGAAGCTGAAGTATGTATCCTACATTGGAAGAGACATTTCTCTTATAAAACTTTGATAATACTAAACACAGAAGAAAAAAAAAAAAACACAAAAAAAACCCTCTAACAAACCTTTATGGAGTTCATCCTATCTCCAGTCCCATAGGAGTATAGAATAGATGCCATGGAGAATTTGAAAAAAATCAAGTAATTTAATCAAGGAGCATGGTAGTACTCAGAGATAACAAAATACATTATGAAAATCTCCATGAAATGCAAAAGACACGGAAGGAGAAAGTAAGACATAAACCCAAGGAGAAATACTCAAGAAATGCCCATGTTATTTGGGATAGGATTTTTCAACAGAAGAATCCACGGAAATTAACTGAAAAAAAAAATGCAGAAGCCAGAATATGTCACATGAAAGCAGATTTAATATTTCAGGAAACTGGAGATTGAAAACATTGTACATGTTTTGTGTACATGAATTGTATACATGGAGCACAAGAGAAAATGGAAGGATTTT
>VYXB01005522.1:655868-753127 GCA_013397135.1 Pachyramphus minor | reverse complement strand
TGGAATATTAGCTGGGATGGGAACTCTAGATAAGACTATTGACCAATTATCTCAAGTCTAAGGAGATATAAACAAGGTTCAGGGAAGAAGAAGGTATGTGTAAAGAAAACCAAACTCAGTAGCTGTGTTAAGAATCAGCCCTAGCTGGGCTCCATGGGTGGAGGAGAAGAGTTTTGGGTGTGTGGTGGGGCAATCTCTCCACACAAAACAGAAGGAATAAACCCCCTCCACTGCAGGAAGCCCACATACACACAGGACATTCATGTGAGATGCAGCTGTCATAAACCATCAAAGCCCCCCAAAGTGCCCCCCAGATTCATTCCTGAGGCCTTCCACCACCACTACATGATCCAAGTGATGCATCAACTCCAGAGTCTGTTGCAAGAGACTGTATAACTTTCCCAGGGGAGGTGCCTGGTCATCTCTTGATTGTATATTAATCCATTGGAATCTATATTTTGTAGAACTCTCACCACTGAGAAGACTAGAAGAAGAGGGATGTTGTTGGGTTCCAATGAGTGGTGACATATTTTTTATTTAATCTCTCCTCCTTTTTCCTATTTCTTTCTATCTCTCTCTGCCTCCCATTGACTGTTAAATAAACTTCATACTATTGACTTCAGCATGTGGTTTTACTTGCACCTTAATTCAGACAGAGGTATGCCTAATAATTTTAGTGACTGGATCATAACACCAGCACAGAACTTTAGTATACTATAATATAAGGTTATATGTGATACCAGTCACAGACCAAAAGTCTGCATTTTATAAGAGGTGTCAATGAGCAACCTTGAGAAGTGACCCAGCTCGGGAGACATCACCATGCAACCAGCTCCTGATTAGGGACAACTCAAAAAGGGTTGACTTAGGCTGTCATATTTATGAAATAAAGTGGTTATCTTCTAGTTAAGTTACATGCCATGAGAAAGGTATTCACAAGGCTACTTAATTTTGTTCCTTGATAAATGAGTTTTGGAAAAGTGTTTGTAGAGTTTAGGGGGGAGAGGAATTGCCCCCTGTCACCCATCTCTCGAGTGCAGAGATGGGTGGCAGAGGCCGCAGTGCCGGCAAAGGGCAAGCAGCGCACAGGGAGTCCAGCAGAGAAGGGGGAATTATTCAATTTTCCCGCAGCTTATAAGGCTGCCAGGAGGGATGGGTTTTACCGCTCGGCCAGCCAATGAAAGGAGACGGCAGAGTAACCATGGGAACCCAGGAACAGGAGAGAGACAGGTGAGACAACCAATGAGACCACAGGAGTTACATACATGAGGAGTAAACATAGTACATATAATACACAATAATTAAAACACAGAGTTAACAATTTCCAACCCCGAAAAGTGTTCATGTGTCGGTCACATGATTGGTGTTCCATGCTCATAGTTATAGATGCTCACCGTGTCACTGTTTCCTTGGGAGTTTTCAGAGAATAGACTGGAACTAGATAGTGCTTGGCCCAGTAACACCCTAGGCATTTACCTCCTTTGGAGATGGTGCAGAGCCACTGCTAATATGATTATAGAGTTGAGTGTGTCCGTCACAGAGGGACAATGTTTTTAATACTTGCTTCTCCAAGTACCTTTATATCCTTGTGTGTAGCTGCAATCGCATATTTTGGGAATACCAATGCTGCTCAACAATAAAAGGACTTTTTGTGTTCTTTGATTCAGAATGGAATATAATGAAATATAAGAATAACATTTTGAGGTTCATTTCAAGTGATAAAGTGAAGAGAATTTTAGCATGCTGCTTGAGACCTCTGTAACTTAGGTCTACTGTAACTCTGTAGAATCGCCGAATCATAGAACAGTTTGAGTTGGAAGGGACCTTGAAAGGTCATCTAGTCCAGCTCCCTGCCATGGGCAGGTTGCTCAGAGCTCCATCAAATCTGACCTTGTGTGTTTCCAGGGTTGCAGCATCAACCACCTTTCCAGGCAACCTATTCTAGTATTTCACCATCTTCATTGTAAAAAACATCTTCCTTATATCTAATCTTAATCAAATCTCCTTCAGTTTAAAAGCATTACTCTTTGTCCTAACACAACAGGGCTTGCTAAAAAGTGTGTTCCCATCTTTCTTATAGGTCCCCTTTAAGTATTGAAAAGCTGCAACAAGGTCTCTCCAAAGCCTTCTCTTCTACAGGCTGAACACTTGAATTTCTCAGGTTTTACTCATAGGAGAGGTGTTCCACTCCTCTTATCATTTTTGTGGCCGTTCTCTAGACTTGCTCCAGCATGTCCACATACTTCCTGTGCTTACGACTCCAGAGCTGAACACAGTATTCCATATGAGGTCTCCCAAGAGTGGAGTAGAGGGGCAGAATCACCTCCTTTGACCTACACAAAAAAACTCTCAAGAAATAAAAATTGATAATATTAGTTTTAGAAATATAATTACTTACTACTTACATATTTAAATAGACTTTGTAAAAGCAGCTTATAATTATTTTTTTTTTCTGTCTTGGGATGCACAAAGTGCTCAAAGACACAAGGGCATTTAACACCTGATGTGCATTCTTTTCATGTATGTCAAAACTCAGTGCTGTGTTAGGATTTTGAGCTAGTGGTTAGATCTTCCATCATGATAATCATATTCCATCATAATTCATCATATAATTGTTATATAATCATTATAATTAATCTTTTTCACTTGTCAGCATAGGTAAGACGTGGAATCTGACTTGACTAAGCAACAAAGAATAACACTTCTAGAGGCATATCCCAAGAACTTGCTCAGGAGAACAAGATTCTTCCATTTTTACCACACAGTAAGTGCTGATAGAAATAAGGGATAACTCTAAAGGGTGTCTCTGCTACTGTTTGTTGAATACCCACTAGTCACTAGCATAATTAAGAGTAGCCAGTGACTTAGGAAATTGAAGAATGGGTAAATTCTTGTTCACTGTATATAAGAAGCAGGAAACACAGCATTAGTTAAATGAAAAGTGGGCAAACTTGCATTTATTCTGAAGTACACTAGTTATGTCAATATGTCTTATGCCAGAGTCAGTCCAGAGAACAATGAGGAAACTTTAACTGAATACATACTGTATTTGAATACATACTGTATTATTATTTGCTGACCTTAGGCAACTGGAGCCATCATAAACTAACTCTTCAGTCACTCATAACTTTCTGAAAATGTCATCTGTCAGTCAGAAGTTGCCTAAATTTATCTCTATTCATAAGTAAAAAAAGAGATATGTTTTTCATTTTACTGAATAATGCAAAATGAAATGTTATAGAACTTCCAGGGTCTTTCTTTTAAAGTAGCAGCTAATTAACATAATTAAGCCATTTAGAATGAGAATGTCAAAGGTAATACATCAGGAAAAACAAAAGCAAAAACCCAAGTAGAGATGTAATAATAGACAAAACTGACTTTAAAAATACATATTCTGATTTATTTCCTTATTGTATAACATCCAACCTAGAATTCTCAAAGACCACCTAGAAAAACTTTCTTCTAATGTGTAACCCAAGCTTTAGCAGAATTATAGACTTATTAAAAATAGACATTTCTAAAAATTGAAAAATTGTTTTTAGACAAGAAAGAATGTTTTTCCATAAAATTTCTGATTAACAGAACACCTTTGGACCTTAATTTGCAGAAAATTTTAGAATATTTAAAATCACTTACTATTTAGTGAGACATAAGATATGACTGAATGATATTTGGGACACTCACAAATGCAAATATGAAGAAATTACTAAATACTTAAGTAAGGACTATATTACTACAAAAGGCTGAGTGTTTTAACTTCTGCAAAAAAAAACCCACAAACCAAAAAACAGGTCCTATCTCTCATAGGTTAGAGATATTTGACAAATGAATAAACACACGCTAAAAATTCTGTTACATCATTTAGCCATCCTACTACTAAAGCTTTGGAACTTGAGAACTCTCTACCTGTTCAGAGCACTAGATGCACTCCAGTTTAATTATATGCTTTTAGCTGTGCTATTGAGAAGCTGTGCCCTGCTTCAATTATATCTTTGCTAGGTGCAACTCTACCTAAAAAAAAAAAAAAAAAGAGAGAATATATCTGAAGTATTCCAGATATTGAGCCAGCCAGATAGCAAAATATTCAGACACTTAATAATACTTCACAGTATAGCAATTTTCCTTTGCAAACAACAAAGTGCTTGTCCAAATACGCAACATAATTCGATAATTAACCATACTATAAACGTTTGAACTTTTATTACCACACTCATAGAATTCTGTGAATAAATGTCTGTTGAATCACCTACATGAAATTTGTAAATGTTTAACAGATTACATGCAAAGATTATTAAGGTACGACATGACCACCAGGTCAATATCTAATCTAATTAAAAGTTAATTTAAAGTTATGAAAAAATGCAAGGTTAGCATTAGAAATTGTCTTGGTTTACAGTACGTGAGAGGAAGAGAAAAGAAAAAAGGAATTGTAAGAAACTCACATAACCTTATCTACAAAGTTTCAGATCAGATGTTTGCCAGGTACAGTTTTGCAGATAATTAACAGTCTGTGTTAAAAGGAAAAAAAAAAAAAGTATTTCTGTGTTGTATATAGACTTCACCCTTCAGAAGTACTTGTTTTCTGAGGAATCTAATTAATCTTCACAGCAGTCCTGTTAAGTAAAGCAGCACTATTATCAACATATGGCAGATAAAGAAAGGGATAGATAGCGAGCCATGTGTCACCAGATGACAGGTGTTTTAGCCAACATCATAGAGGAATTTTGCAGCAAACCATCACCTAAAACCACATGGGTAACTGCTAGGCTTTGTACTTTTGAGTTCCAAACAGCGATCTGTGGCAAAACAATTTGGTTTTCAAGACTGTGGTGGCGACTATTTCTGTTGCACTTCTCAGAATCATATTGTCATCTTTTTTCCATTCTATTAAACTTAATTATCTCCTCTCTAGTCTTGTAATTACCACAGGTAAATTTAAATAATAAAAATCTTTTTTCCACCTTGAAAAAAAACTGTGATGCAGGTGGGAAACAGATTGACATGACAAGTACAGCTTCAGGACAGTTATTTTCATGATCCTGACTATATACAGACGAATCTGATGTTCACCTTCAGGCTTTTTTGTTATAATTCATTTTTCTAGGATATGTTGTTACACAAGGTAGATATATAATGCTTCTAAAACCATATAGGCCTGAATCAGGTTGATAGTAAATGAATTTGTAAAGCCAAATTGGTGGGGAGACTGATGCAAAAACTCCTACTGAAAGTGTATCTGTATAACCAAATCAGAAAGGATATGAATCTTTTTAATGCCATAGAGGTTCCTTTGTTAAAGAAAAAGAGCAAAATACAATGAACCCTCTCAATTCCATTTAAACTGTTCTGTGGTTTATAACAAAATCTCACTGAAGTGAGAAGCTTCACTTAGTTGCATCATATATTACTTCAGAACTTGAGTAGGCTGTTTGAAAAGCTACAGTAAGGCACTTCCAGTTTTCTCTTTCCTGGTCACATGGACATGAGGAACACTGCATAAACTTGCTTTAATAGTCAATGAGATATGTGTATGAACCACTGCATTGGGTTTATGTTAAAATGTCTGTATTTTTGTAGTTGTTGTTGTTAGTTTTTTCCCCACTCTCTTTCAGATAATGCCAGGCAGAAAGCAGTACATGAATTTACCTGCTTATTTCTGATTTTATGTCATGATATTTTTCACCAGCTAAATAATGATACTTGACTGTGCAGTTCAATGTTCTAGCAACATATATTGAAAGTATAAGATTGAAAGTTTTCACCAGATTGTACTCTACTAACTTGTGATAGTACTTGTGAAGGTCTTGCAGTAAATTAAAAAACAAACAAACCAAAAACTCCAGCTAAACGAATATCTTCTGGAAATCTTCTGGCCCTCTATGAGTGGAAAAAACCCAAACCTAAGAGTATCATAAAATGTAAACTTTTCTGTTTTTAGTTTCAGATATATACGAAAAGCTATATTTTTACCCCATCTCTCTCTTATATCAAATCAACCATCACCAAAGGTCCTTGAAGGGACTATCACATGTGGTGAAGAGAAAGGGAGTTAAAATGAGGAAGGTGGAGAGAAGGGATAGACTGAACCTGAGCCTCAGGAATGGTTAGAAAAATAGTTTTTTTAAAGTGTTGGTTTAATTAATTCTCCCTGTTAATACCTGAATAGGTAATTAAAAGTTCATGTTAACTTATAATTCATTAAATGGAGCGAAGTTCCTCAAGTCAAGGATGCTTTGCTCATGAGAGGTTCCTGTGTGTACATTTTAATTTTTCATTGTACCTGATATACAAATAAACTAATACACACTTAAGAATTGATGTACATATAGCATGGCTATAATGTCTTTCCTGTTAATGCATGTTAGTTACTTCTGTGGTTTAACCCCATCCAGCAAATAACCCCACACAGCCACTACCCCCACAGTGGGAGTGGAGAAAGAAACAGAACAGTCAGAAAACTTACGGATTGAGATAAAGACAGTTTAAAAGGTAAAGCAAAAGCCAAGCACACAGGCAAAGCAAAACAAGGAAGTCATTCACCACTTGCCATGGGAAGGGAGGTGTTGAGCCACCCCTAGGAGAGCAGGGCTCATCATGCACAATGCTGACTTGCTAAGACAAGCACCATCCCTCTGAATGTCTCCCTTTCCTTCTTCCCCCAGCTTTATATGCTGAACATAAGGTCATACGGTATGGAATATCACTTGGGTCAACATGGGTCATATCCCTTCCAAACTTCTTGTGCACCCCAAGCCTGATTGCCACTGGGGTGGGGTGAGAAGCAGAACAGACCTTGACACTGTGTCAGCATTGCTCAGCAATTACTAAAACATCCCTACTCAACACTGTTCTCAGCACAAATTCAAAGCATAAACCCATACCAGCTACTGTGAAGAAAGTTAACTCTATCCCAGTATAGTCAGCACACTTACCTTAGTACTTTCTTTTATCAAGACTCAGAATCAAGTCTTTTAATCCTCTTCTCGCAGATTTTTCCTGATGAACAGGAGGAACACTCAGTCCCTTGGTGTTTACAGGTTTACATGTAAGGACTTTCTGACTGGATACCTTAGCTGTTCCAATTTTTTTCTTTATAAGTTCATAAAACTTTGTCATTGAAATCAAATACAATTATCACTCCAAAAGGTTTACTTTTTTTCAGATCTAGATGTAGCTGAAGAAAAATGGGAAGAAACAAATCAGAAGAGTAGAAGGTTTTACTATATAATACCATCTCATTTCAGTGGTTTGTGAAAGGAAAGGTAAAACAATTATCCCAATTTACTGTCTCCTCTGCTTATATGTGTTATTCTGAAACATTGTTATATTGTCACCATGATATTTATTGTTTTTTGATTAAGTGTTGACTGAGGGATAAATATTGTGTGCAGAGGATGTGTATTTCAGAATGAGATTAGGTAATTAAAATAAGTGATGTGGAAGTTGAAATCAAAGTCTAACATGAAGAAAACGATAGGGTTTGTATGTTTACAAGAACAATTTTTGAAGATGAGAAAGCCTCATGAACTGTACTTGAGAACAATGAAACTGCATAATTTCTATTAATATCACATTTTATGCAACTTCTTAATATTTGTATATTTAAAAATATTTGTAACATTCTAATAAAAATAATTCTAATTCAATGTTCATCTTGTAGTTCCTATAAACCATTGTTTCTTTTACCCTAGAAAGATAGAGGATGCTTTATATGTTTTAAGCCTCCTCTGTTCATCCTATATAACTTTTATAGAGCTAAAATTTAGAAGTAAAAAAACTGAACAAGTGTTCTAGGCTTCCTTTTTAGTTGATAGTGACAAAAAAGTATGTATCAGATTTTATTTAACTAACTCTGAAACAGACATCTAAAAGAAGTCAGATGATTAATTTTATAAGACTTAATTTTTCTTTGTGACTGCAAAGGAAATCTAGAGAATTAGTATGAAGAAGACACATGGCTTGCAGCTCATTTTGCAATATTTGCTTAATACTAATTTCTTTAGAAGACCAGAAAAAGAGATTTGTTTTCCAAATATGTAACATTATATAATAAAATTAATTTAAAAGGAAGTATTTGTTCTGTTGACATAATCATACAAGGGCATAAAGTTGATAGGTTTTTTCTTTTACATGTATAACAGTTCAACAGCTGAGGAATATGAAGAACACTTGGATGATTTTTTAATAAATTTTCTGTGTTTCAAATAAAGCTTAATGAAGGTGATTTATTACATTTTAGTAGAACAACACTTTACACTTGTCTTTTTTTCTCATTGATCAGGCAGGATCAAGATTACTTTGCAGAATAATAATGCAGGAGTAGAAAAGTAAAACACCATCTGAGCTGTTAGTCAAACTGAATTACAGTTTGTCATCTTCTTCAAGCCAGAAACAGGTAGAAATAATTTCACATCTGCATTGAATTTCTTGCTAATTAGAAACAAGGCATCGGTATTTTGAGTTACAGTATCAATATTTAATACAGCATTTCCCATCAAGAAACAGGCCCAAATGGGGCAGGGAATAGTGCAGAACTGTATAACAAAGTCAGCAAGGAGAGTCTCATTTCCTCTGTGTGAAAGTTATCACCACAAGCCCTTTGCCAGCTTTCTTCTTGCTCTATTATATCTACTCTCTGGTGGATGTCGTATTAGAGACTGCAGCCAAAACACCCTCCATTCTTCACTTACTGGTGCATGAAGGAATCTGTGACAGATGCTGCAGCATCATGCAGTGTTCAAAGACCAATGTATTAATTTAATAAATGTTTTTGCTGTCTTATGGCCTTGCCAGTGATTGCATTTCAGTTAAATGGAAAGATAAAGACTGCCTCCTACAGGAACTGAATATGGTGTTCAATACAATGATGACAGATTATTTTTATAGCATATATCCAGTGAAACAACAAATAAAAAGAAATAACATAGGTAAGAAATTTCCAAGTTTAATGAGAGTAGAAGTACTAAAGAAAGTCATAAAAATGACTACCTAACACAGTGGTAACTGTGTGAAAAAATATTTCAGACTCATAGAATGATCTCTTTTGTCCTAAAGAGTAAGGTGTCATCTGAAAACTGGAACTTTTAAATCAATGACCAAGTTAAAGTTTGATAATTATTTTTTTTCAGATTTTAGAATACTTTTCATGTGAAATATGGGTTTTCATTTCATAAGACAGAAATATATATCTGTTGTTAGTAAATTTAAATGCATCACTTTTAACCTTTTGTTTCAAAAGGTAATTATTTGCTCCAAATAAATAACTCTGTTTTTGCTGAGATTGGATTTACCAGAATTTGTTCCTATGATTTTCTGGGCAAGATTCATATGCTCAAACATTGTGAATGACTGGATAACCATAGCAAAGGAGCAAGATCCGGAAGGGGAGGTTTAGTAGATGTCACTCCTCTATAAAAAGGCAGAGAAGCATCAGAGATCCTGAGGCAAGTTAACGAACAGTACCTTTGAAAATTGTACCAATGTACACAAAAATCGTTAGACAATATTTAGTTAACAACCTAAGCTGCTAGAACTCAGTGAAAAGTGTTGTGTTGCACAAACATAGGCAAAAAATATAATATCACCAGCTATTTCAAGCAACAGTGAAAACTGGATACCTGGGATCCTCTCATGATGCTCCTTTTAACATAGGTTTACCTAAATGCAAACATATGCTATATACAATATTTGGTCAGCTGAGGTAATTTCTTGAATACAAAGTTACAAGCATGAATCCCCTACCTTATTCCACAGAAAGACTTTTAGTCAGTATTGTTGACTTGTACTAATGTGCTTCAAATTAGGGTTAATAAAAGGATCTCTGCAAATGAATTAATATAGACTGCAAGGACAAGGCTAAGCTTGTGGATAAGCAATCTGTAATTTGAAATTTGCAGTGTCATGTTTTGGGGGGTTTTTTAATTATAGAAAGTCATAGAATCATAGAATCATAGAATTAACTGGGTTGGAAGAGACCTCTGAGATCATCAGGTCCAACCCTTGATCCACTACCACTGTGATTCCCAGATCATGCCAAAAAGTGCCACGTCCAGCCTCATCTTAAAAACCTCTAGGGGACGGTGAATCCCCCACCTCTCTGGGCAGGCCATTCCAATGCCTGATCACTCTCTCTGTAAAGAATTTCTTTCTAATATCTAACCTAAACCTCCCCCGGCAGAGCTTAAGACCAAGCCCTTTTGTCCTACTGCTGGTTGCCTGGGAGAAGAGACTGATGCCCACCTGTCTACAGCCTCCTTTCAGGGAGTTGTAGAGAGTGATGAGGTCATCCCTGAGCCTTCTCTTCTCCAGGCTAAACAACCCCAGNTCTTGGCCACCTGGGCACCCTGCTGGCTCATGTTCAGCTTCCTGTCAATCAGCACCCCCAGGTCCCTTTCTGCCTGGCTGCTCTCCAGTCACTCTGTGCCCAGCCTGTAGCACTGCAGGGGGTTGTTGTGGTCAAAGTGCAGGATCCGGCACTTGGCCTTGTTGAACTTCATCCCATTGGATGAAGTCATGGGTTAATTTTGAATAGTTTGTTTATTCAAGTAAAACAAACAATGATGGCCTTATTTATTTTATTTGTTTGACTTTAGCAGATTGAAGTGATGATAATTTTAGGTTTTCCAAGTAACCAAATTACATCAGTAAAAAATATTTATAAGCTATTATATAGAGATTATAGATGTTATAATTTAAATCATAAATATAAAGCAAAAAACTTCAATAAGAGGTTTAGAACATAAATTGCATTAACTCAAAACTAAATTATACAGATTTAAGCAAATTCTATCCTATGTATACTATCAAAACACAAAATCAGGTGTACTTTTTATTTAACAAATGTAAATTTCCTGGGAAAAGTATTTTTTTTTATTAAATGCCTTTTCTGCAAAGCATGAAGCAAAAATTTTAAATCTATCTTATTTTGTATAAGGTTTTCTACTTGGCTCTATTACTCATTTCAGGACATAAGGGATTCCTGAATTCTTTACCATTGGTCTAAACAATAACAGATCTTTTCCCCCTAATTTACAGCTTCTGTCAGGTTACATTTTCTGGCCTTTCTTTTATGTACAAACAAAACCAACCAAACAAAATGATGAACAACAAACAAGAAAGCCAAAACCAAAACCCCCACACAAATTTAAAAAAAAAAAAAAATCTTTCCTTGGAATCTTTATGCTGATGTTAATTCAGTGTACACCCATAGTATAAAAACTGTGACTTATTCTTTATACATTACTAAAAGTAAATACTAGATCCTTCTTTTTCTTAGATATAAATATTTCTCACTTGAACACTTAACTCTGCTACAAGTCATAGTTCCTTTAGAAAGAAACTCTCCAGCCAGTTTTATATCAGAATAAATTGTCTGCATTGATATACTTGGTGTCAGGTCAATGACTAATTGTGAATTTAAAAGGCTCAGAATCATGTTAAAATTCAAGCATCCTGTCTCTACATCTGATTAGTCCATGCCAAGGGGCAATGAACGGTCAGTAGGAAAAATACTGCTCCATTAAACTGTATCTCGAGGCTTCCAAAGGCCATTTTTTTGGCAGGCAATCTTTTTCTCAGAATCTGAATAATTTTATTCTTGAGAAAATATGTTTTGATTATTGTAAATGATCAAGTGTTCTCTTTTTTTTTTTTTACTCTTCTCACATCAAGGTTCAAGGCAGTCCAAAGGTACCCTCTGGTATATACGTACTCTGAGCTGGACAACAAAGACCATCTAAAATAAGGACTATTCAGTACTGAATCATTGAATAAATTGTGCTTGAAATTTGTAAGCCTGACAGTCATATGCTTATATCTGTTGCTTTCTCTGTCTAATCTAGTTGGTGATAAGATTTTAGAGACCTGAATAATATCAGAAGTAAAGTCTTTGAAACTAGTGAAATACAGATACAATTTAATGATGCATGTGCTGTATGTGCTAATCTCAGATGTGCTTTTTTTTCCCAAGGGTTTTCAATTTTAACAAATGGCTAACACTAGAATTGTATTTTTAGTTCAACAACTCTGAACTGTGAAAAGATAAATGGATTCTGACTAAGTACATGCCTGTGTCATGTCATGGTGTGTCTATAACAGAGACAGTTAAAAACCTGTGTCTTCTGTGTTTAGAGATGAATAATCACTGTGATAGCTCATAGTTTTTCCATTTCTATATATTTTTAAAAAGGAAAAAAACACAAAGTTAACAAGATGAGCACGTGTTTTACAATACTGTGGTGTATTGACCCTGGCTGTACACTGTGTGCCCGCCAAAGCCACTCTATCACTCCTTCTCCTCAACTGGAAAGATGAGAGAAAATACAATGAAAGCCTCCTGGGTTGAGATAACAACAAGGTGAGATCACTCACTGTTATGATCCAATTATTGAGAGATGTTTCTACCCAAATTAAGGTGTAAACGAGACCATATGCCAAAGTCAATAGTATGGTTTTTACCCAACAGTAAATGTGAGGTAGAAAGAAATAGAAAAGGGGTGAAAGAGAAAGAGAGTGCAAGAAACACAGATTAGGTAGAATGATATCACCACTGGTGGATCCACACAGCATCGCATTGGTCCTCTTCATCCTGGGATTCTTGGTGGGGGTGGTCCTGGGGTCATTCAAAACTTTTCACTATTTACACCTTACAGCAAACAAAGGAATCAATGCTCATTGGCTACACAGTTCTCTTGTTCTGTTGGTTAAATGATTCCCTCGCTTCCAGTGCTAAGTAGTTCCCTGCTCACACTTTCTCTTCTTCTGAATCGCCAGGTCTCCCAGACAGTGGGCTACGGCCTCCCCCTGCTGGACCCTGACAAAGCTGACCTTCAGCACAGTTGTTCAGCTGGCCTTCCCTGCAGACTCCTTGCAGTGCCACATTCTTCTCCCCCAGTCTTGTTTATCTCTCCTTAGGCCTGGGATAATTTGCCAATAGTACCACCTTTATCTTATCTCAAGTTCCTGTCGGTGGCTTAACTTACAGTCCAAATTCTAGGAATTCATAAAGGGATATTCGGGACGAGGCAGGGACGGGGTGGTTTCACTGATCACAGATGAGCAGTTGCTTCTTTGCACAGTTTCTTGAAGTGGGCAGAATCTTTCAGTGGTCGCAGATGCCAGCTGTGTTTATCTTCAGGGCAAAGTCCCTCCGTGGTCCTAGCAGTGTTTGAGGCAATTGTGATCCTTAAGTCTCTTACATTCACCAAATACCACCACAGACAAAATAGAGTTAACCTGGGAAAATTAATTTAATTTATTACCAATTAAGATCAGAGTAGGGTAATGAGAAATAAAAACTAAATCTTAAAAACACGTTCCTACCCACTCCCCTGGCAGATATGGGGGGAAGCTTCTGGCAGCTTCTCACAGAAGCCACACCTGTGGCCCCCCAATGCCAAAACCTCATCACACAAACCCCATACAAATATTCAGTCAAATACATATTTGCCTAACCTTGTTGGTAACTTCCATGAAGGAAAACAAATATATTGCAAAATCTTAGTAACATTCAAAAAATTTGATCTAGTTTTGCCTGTGCCCTCCATTTTTATTTTAGTAATTACTCGTTCTTTTTCATATAAATTCTTTTGTGGTTTGGTTTTGTCTTGTTGTGGGGTTTTTTTGTGTTATTTTGCAAGTAGTAGCAGAGCACACTGTCTTTTATAAGACCTTCTTTAGCACTTGCTGTTCTTCATTCTTGCATCTTCAATTTTATTATACTTTCTGACATTCTGTAAAAACCAATTACTTTTATTCATTTGGTATGATTTGGTTTATATAAGTGTTCAGATATCAAAGGCAGTAGCAAAATAGTGTGATACTATGTAGGTAGTTTAAAAGATTTTTATCAGATTTTTTTTAAGATATCTATATTTTCCCTTTGATGACTATTAGAAGACCTCAAAAAATTTCTCCTTATCTCATGTAATCTATTATTACTAGCTTCAATGTAGTTCCATGTATAAGTGTTCATACTGATTTAGGCCAGGAAAATCCAGATCTTAGATTATATTCTTTAGAGAGTTCAATTTATTTATTTATAACTTTTGAGGTAGCAAAAGTTTATTATTTTTCAAGCTTTTTGTGACAAAGACATTCTTCTGCCATATATACATGTACGGCATTTTGTGTGACAGAACCTTAATTTTTGCTCAGCTTTCAGAGAAATACATTTTGTACTGCACTTTCTATAAATGTCATTACTAAGCTGTATTACCTATGTGATTTTTTCCTACTTAATCTAAGCCAAAGTAATTTTAAAGTGATCAAGTGGGAATGTCAGACAATCTATGAGTTATTCATAAAGGAAATATGAAGAGTCTGTTTATATGAGAACATATCCTATCTCATTTTATTTTAGCTAATAATAACGAAGATAGAAATCAGATACTAAATAATTCTGTTGATGGATAAGAGACATATGCAAGAACTGTTCCAAAAACTTTGTTAAGAGTTGGTATTAAGAAATATTAAGATGGAGGTTTGAAGAGCCTAAACATATCAGAGCACACCATTTTAGTCTGCTCTTCTTCCAATATATCTTAAAATGAAAGAATAAATAATGCTTAGTTATGAAGATGACTTTTTTATAAAGAACAACAACAACAAGAACAAACGGCCCTGGGAAGAAATGAAACACAAAGATATGGCCTTTTTGATATACTTTTGGGTAGACAGAAAGGCAACCAAAGTTTGTATTGCCATCACAACTGGTATAATAATAGCAGTAATAAAATAGATACTGAGATTTATCAGTAAAATACATGTTGCTCATTCCTTAAGAATGAGCAAATCTAATCTCAAAAGATTAGATAAGGCATTGAAAAGGTCGACATTTATATTGCTCAGGACTCACAGGCTCTTCAGTGACCTCTGTCACTTCAACAAAATATTGATCAGTGAAACAGTTTGGAATTATATTCCTAATTTCATATAATTCAGTGTGGACACAAGACATAAAATTAGTACTTCATATTTTCAGGACTCTTCCTGTAGGTAATTCCTACTACTTTGAAGTAGGTTAATATATTTGCTTTTTGAAAATTAGTTTAGGTATGGAAAAAAGAAAAAAGAAAAGAACTATTAACTGAACTTAAGAATTATATATGTTCTTTAAATAGTTAATCTAATTGTAGAGTTTTTTACAATGATAGGCAGCCTCAGCAAAAAAGGAAAGAGTAGTTACTGGTGCTGAAATATGTACTTCTCTAGGGGCCTGTTAAGTAGTAACATACAGTAAAAGAAAAAAATTTAAGTCTATAGCAAAATAAATTTTCAGGTAATAAAAATTTTATAAACTTTTAGAAAAATCTGTGTTGGTGTAATTGTAATGAAGGATTGCAATTTTTTGTCTTGTTAAATGAGAGGATTTCAATAGCATATTTCCACAGAGAGACAGTAGTTTAACAACTTAATGGTATGCTCAGGGTAACAACCTTACTTTGAAGGATATTTTTTACTTTTGTATTGTTTCATAATATCTGTATTTCATAACTGTACTTGAAAGATTAACTTATAACCTATCCTCATTGTAAAATAATTATTTCTTTTTGTCAGAATTCACATTCACTTGCCTGCAATAATTGTTGCATTTTTTAAAAGATTACGTTGATTGAAAATGCAAATATGAGTGTACTTAATACACATATCAAATATATTGAAGTACATAGCTTTAAATACTCTTAACAGTTTCTAGCTGCTCAGGTCACATTTTTTTGTTTCCACTTTTTGTTTTTCTGTTTTGGGTTTGGTTTGGGGTTTTTTTTCTTTCTAGTTTTGTTTGGGATTTTTTGTGTTTTGTTTTTTTTTTTTGTGGGGGAAGTGTTGTTTGTTTGTTTGTTTCCCCTCAGTATTGCTAAGCAAGTCTTTTCATCTGTTTCTCTCTTGTTCCTTCAGGGAAGAAACACCCAGAGATATTGACTGTGTCGTGGAGCAAGGTAAATACATAAAAAACAATTAAAGCCTAATAAATAAAACACAAAAGGTTTCTTCTCAGAAATATAAAGACACTTTACACTTTTGAGACCTAACCCAAAAAAAAGAATTGAATATAAAACAAAACAGAAGAAAAGTAATGAGGTTTCCTTCCAGTTACTGATACAATCTACAACATCTCCACTCCACTAGCCAAGGCCAATCTTAATTGTACATGGGACATACCATTTTCCTCTACTTATTTTACAACTATACAAATATTAGACTATACTTCAACTTTTCATTCTCTTCTTAATTACAAACCCATAACTTCCAAACCATATTTCCTGCTTCTGTTTTCTGGATTTTTAGTGCAACGTTTAGTGTTTAAAAAGGTAAGAGGAGAAAAGAGACAAAAGAATTCTATCATATTAAGTAGGTATGGTTCAGCACAGACTACTCAACTGTAAGTACTGATCTACTGCAAAGGCAGAACATCAGAAACCTATTCGTGAGACAGTAAGCCTGAGAAAGTAGCTCCTTCAAAAAAGAAAAAAAAGGTAGTGAAAACTTATTTTCTTCTTTTGAAATTTAAGTGGAGAATTTTTTTCCCCTTTTCCTTCTTACTTTAGTCAGTTGTGAAGAAATATGATTTTTCAGCCTAGTACACCAAAGGATTACCAAAGGCTGTGCAATATCAAGTTACATTTCTGTCTTTTACAGATTGATACATTTACCTTCCCTATTAGAATCACTGCAAATATTACTACGGACTGAGAGAAGAGAAACTGTCTTCACTGGGTTTACTCCTCTGTGCTTTCATGGGTATGCAGAGAAGATGGGAAGAGTGGAAATAGATGGATTGCATAATTGACACATAACCACTATTTAAAGGTTACAGTCCCATCAGGACTCAATTTATACTCTTGGTCAGACTAGCAAATTCCCAGTCCAAGATGTGATAGAGAGCAAAAATACTGTAGGCACCAAAATGAATTGTATTTCAAGTGTGGCAACAATTTTTTTAAAATAAAGAGCTACATATATCTACTCATAAAATGCATTCACAGTGAGAACCCTATAGACTCTGATAGACTTAGATCTCACACTATTCATGGCCTTTTTTATTTCCCAGTTACAACTCTAACTGAATTTTGTGTTTCGCAGGCTTTACCCACCCACAACGGATAAAGACTGTGACCACCACTTTGACCAACACACACTGAAATTGCCACAATCAAGTCTCATCGCTGAATCTACTGGTTTTGATAGCTTTATACTCTCTCTTTCTTTCTTTTCCTTCTATATTTTCTCAGGTGTTATTTTTATGCTTTTGTATAGCTTTATTTCTACAGATAATAACCAAAATGGCTACCTATCTCCTTTCCATTGCAATCAAATTGTTCTAAAATAAACCCTACATATATACATTCATATACAAACACTGGTCATTCAGTGTTATTTCACTCTAATTCACCCCAAGAGATCTATTAACAAGAATGCCAGTTACCCTCACCACCAGGGGCAGGTCATAACAGTCCCTCCTCTGTTCCTCTTCCTAGGTCCTAGTGACACTCGTTTATCAGGCTGATGCTTCACAGCACTTTTGTGTAACCAAAGCACAGTAATAATAAGGAAACAGAGAGATCAATTGAACTCACAGCCCAAATTTATTTTAATCTATTTTAGTTCTAAAACCTCATATGAAGACCATGATATTAGGAAGGTATCTAATGTATAAAACCAGATATTTTCCTTCCAGACTCATCATCATAATCAGGACATAAATGTGGTACAGAACAATAAAATACAATTAAATTCTTTGTCACTAATCAACGAATAAGATTCTTCAGAGATGATGAGTGTGTTGAATTCTCCTATTCATGTCAACATACACCTGACCTGCTGAAATCTGCTCTCTGATCCTCTTAGCACAAAAAGGAGATATTCTGAAATGGGCTGACAATATATTGAAAAGTCAAAGTTATGTGGGCATATGGGAAAAGAATGATGTAAGTTCAAATTTTATAAGGCAAAACAAAATTTCATTATGATTATTTAAATTAACAACCGATATTTAGGTTTTTTAACTTGGAATAAAAATGCCCACTGCAATCTGAAGTCTCAGCTTCCTCACTACCAATGCAAAGCTGAATGAGTCTAAGCCCAAAGAAATCTTATTCAAGCAGATGCTGCCAGAACATCAGAAATGCAAAACTTCCTGCCAACTCAGCTGTAGGATTTAGATCCCCTGAATATCCTAAAAAGAAACCCTCTCTTCATGGAGTATCCTGGCTAAAGATAGACTTCCTAGGTAATGAGGTATCCAGTTTCATGGCAGATAGTTGACATTTTGAGATTGCCAGAGTTAGGCTTGCTGGCAGGAAATTTTACCCTGGGAAATCTGCCTGGTTTCTGTCAGAAGATTTAAGAAAATCAACACCTTCCTACAAAATTTAACAATTTGACTCGTAAGTATTCAAATTAAAAGAGATCTCGGAAAAAAACATGACGATCTGTTCTTTTAGAGAGCTGCCTAAGTATGACTCAGTGTCAAGGCTGCCACTCTGCATCCTATCCTTAACATTGACTCAATTACATAACTGTAATGAGATTATTTTGCTCCATAGATATATCTCTAATTTTGCATTGCCAATTAAAATATCATTTAACCAGCAGTAGGGTCTGTGATAATAAGTTATAATTTTTTAGTTTTTATGGGAGGTTAGCAGTTTAGGTTTTTTGTATTTTCTTATTTCTTCTTTGGAAAATTATATGGGACTGTTCAATTAAATAAGTTTTTACAGTGCTTTGTACGTTAGACTTTGCAGTTACAATTATGGTTTTCCCAACCTATAGCTCCAGTTTTGGTGGAGAAATGTATCCGATTTGAATGTATCAATGTGAGCAAGATGTTTTGAGGGAGTAGGACAAAAAGGAATCAAGAGCAACTACACAGCCAATCTGGAATTATAAAATAAATTTTATTAACATAGTGTAGATGTCACACTTCTCTCAAGCAAAGTAACAGTCAAAATAATTCTGCAACAGTGTCTGGATTTTTCAGACAAGATCAAAGTCAAAGCTGAAGTGAGCCATTAAATAATTTTATTTGCCCCCATGTTGAAAAAAGAATGCTTTTCAATTTTATGCCCAATGTACTTGGTAGAAATGGGTGAACTTTTGACATTGGAGTAATCTAAGACTAAAAAAATCTATAGGTAGACTTTAAAAAAAATTATCTTTGCTGATCCTTGCTCTTTCTTTTTCATCTCTGACTTTGCGAGCCTTTAAGACTTGTTCCCTTTCTTAGTGCTAGATGAAATGTGGGTCTGTGCCAGATCAGAGGCACCAGAATTCCAGATAGTTTATTATTTCCTTACATTGAAATTTATTTCAAGGTGTGGCTTTAGTCTTCATGCTGCATATAGGATATAGGAAACTTAACAGAGTGTGGAGTTCCTATAGTTTAGAAAATCTATGATTTTTATCAGCACCTTTAAGTGTACTAATTCATTTATTTAATCTAAAGCTTAATTTTTGCTTAGCCTCGTGTTGAGTAGGCATTTTATTTAAATAAAGTTATAGAGTAAATTATTCCTCTGATGATCTCTCTTCTTTGAAACTCTGTATTTGATTCAGTTTCCAAAATAAGTTGCCAAAATATGCTCCATGGTAATCTAAAATGCTCCTCACTCTGGTCTTCAGTTTCACCAGGCAATCCTTCAAATTCATTTTGAGCTCCTACAACAGACACTTCTGATAGTCTTTCTGTCAACAATAACATTAATTTGATTTGCTATTCTTTATTTTGTGCACAGAAAGAATTCTACTTTCCCACTAAAGAATGATTGTGTAAAATGTTGGTGTGGTAGGTTTACCCTTGATGCCAGGTACCCACCAAAGCTGCTCTATCAGTCCTCTTGTCATCTGGAAAGTGGAAAGAAAATATAACAAAGGTTCATGAGATGAGATAAGGGGCCAGGAGAGATCACTCACTGAAATATCATCACAGGTAATACAGATGCATCTTGGAGATATTAACTGAATTTATTACTAGCCAAATCAGAGCAGGGTAATGAGAAGTAAAATAAATCTTAAAAACACATTCCCCCCACTCCTTCCTCCTTCCCAAGCTCTATCTCTTCCCCCACAACAGCACAGGCAGATGGAGAACGGAGGTTATAGTCAGTTCATCACAGGTTGTTTCTGCTGCTGCTCAGAGAGAAGAGTCCCTCCCCTGCTCCAGTGTGGGGTCCCTGCCACAGGTGACAGTCCTCCACAAACTCCTCCAACATGAGTCACGGGCAACAGTTCTCCATCCGCAGTGCGGATCACTTTTCCATGGGGTGCAGTCGTTCAGGCTGACTCAATGTGGGTCCCTCACAGGGTCACAAGTACTACCAGGAAATCTGCTCCAGCGTGGGGCTCCTCTCTTCACAAATCAGTAGGTCCCTGCAAGGAGCCTGTTCCAGCATGGACTTCCCACAGGTTCACAGTCCTCTTTCATCTCTGCATCCCCATGGACCTCCATGGACTGCAGGGACACAGCTGCTTCACCATGGTCTGCACCACAGGCTGCAGGGGAACCTCAGCTCCAGCTCCCGGAGCACTTCCTCCTGTCCTTCTGCACTGACCTTAGTGTCTGCAGAGTTGTTTGTCTCACATATAATCACTCCACCCTTCTCTGTTTGCAATTACATATGCATAATAACTTTTTTTTCTTCTTAACTACGTTATCACAGACTTGTTACTATCATTCCTGATTGGCTTGGCCTTGGCCAGAGGTGGGGCCACGTTGCAGCCACCTGGCATTGGCTCCTCTGGACATGGGAGAAGCTTCTGGCAGCTTCTCTCAGAAGGCACTCCTGTAGCACCCCCACCCCCCCCAAATCCCCAAAACCTGGCCATGTATATGGTGACTAGTAAAAGCATATTTAATCTTCTGTTGTTTTACTATATGAAGTGTGAGTTCAGGGCTGGTAAGTGAGCTAGGGGTTAGATCTTTGTTTTTTTGAAGAAAGATTTAATGGACAAGAGTCCTTTGGTATAAGATTATGTTCACTAAAGCTTGAATCTGCTGTAGTTTTCTTTATAAGACATGTTACAAAACAAAAGAAAACATTAAATAATAACACTTGAGATTCAGATCCCCTCCTAACTATAAAAGAAAGAAGAGGAAGTTGACATTTCAAAGTGCTTTCCTTTCTTCAGAGTCTCTAGATGGTTTTAATAAGATTTAAGAAACTTTAAAAAAGTTTTTATCGTCAAAGTTGTTTCTTTAGTCTTTTCTAATTTTGTTTTTTTCATTCTAAGAGATACCAAATTCTTTCTTTGGCACCTTTTCTTCCTGAGCTCTGTTACCATATTTTTCTTTTGGGTACAATTTAATCCCCATTTAAAGTGACCAGTAGGATGAAATGGTAATAAACTTTCCAAAAAAGATGGTTATAATTCTGTGTTTTCATGCAGTCAAAATTTTCATTGAAGGCAAACATCCCATACTTCTGCATGTAAAAAGGACCTTTGAATTTTAAATTTTTGTGCTTTGGAATCCTTACCAGTTAAAAAAAACCTCAGAAAAATAATTTAAAAATGGGCTTGTGTCTATTATCGCTAAGAAACTGAATTTCTTTGTTTATATTAAATATTATTATAAACTATACTTGTAATTATACACATTTGCCATCTAACACCTGGCTGAAATATGATTTAGATTCTTAATTCTGAATTCTGAATTTATTCAGAGGCACATTTGAAATCCAAACAGCCTCATGCTGGACCAGAGTGAAGGAAACAGACGTCAGAGTTAAGAACTTGTTAACAACGTTCCCTCCTCAGGTGCTCTGGGTACACAATCATGGAATTATGAGTGGTTTGAGTTGAAGGGTCCATAAAGATCGTCAAGTTCCAACCCAGCTGCCATGGGCAGAGATACTTTCCACTAGACCAGGTTGCTCAAGGCCCCACCCAGCCTGGCCTTGAACACTTTCAGAGATGGGGCATCTACAACTTTTCTGGGCAACTCGTTTCAGTGCCTCACTACATTCACATTAAGGAATTTCTTCTGTGTATCTTCTATATATGTAATGTGATATGCTTAGAAACAAGACTCTGGTTATGGAAACAAAACTAATTAATGTTATTTTAATAAGTTGTGTAACTAAAATTTTGGTTTCATAGCAGCACCACATGAATAAGCCATCATTTTCCACACAGAAATTTGACATAAACAAAAAATCAAACGGCATAATTTTATTGCATTGTAAGATCATAATTAATTTTAATAACTAATTACTCTTATACTACTAGTAAAACAATTAGAAAACTGTATTTTATGTCTTTAAAAATACAGAGCCTCAGAATTCATTTGTCTGTGAGTGTCTAAATACAGGCTGATAGGATTATTAAATAATTTCCTTCAGAACATTTTTGGGAGAGGTAAATTTAACTAATTTATCAAAAGACTGATTTTAATTCTTGTTGATGCATCAGTTGGTGTTGTTCTGGTGTTAACGTAAGGTCTAATGAAGCAAATACAAAGTCTTCACTGAAAAATTGTTGCAGGCTTGTTTAATATTAAGTATGAAGTCTATGTTGTGGTGTTATGTTTCTGCCATTGTGTACTTGTTGTGTTATGTGATTTATCTATGTGATTGGAAATGTGATTTAAAGTTGTTTGTTAAAAATATGGAACTGATTTAAAATTAATATACTTATATATATGTGTATGTGTAAACACTTGAACTGTGAAGCTGTTTATTTTAATGTATCGTTTCTAAAAGGAGACCAGAAGAAGCTGAATGTAGTCTTTCTATGTATCTCCTCCAAAGATAAAAAATTATCTATGTCTCTTTGCTTTTAAAGGTTATCCTTTCAGCTCATCATTTTTTTAGCCCACCAGAGTTTCTACCTTCTCTTTTTAGAATTTATAAAAAAAGCAAAATAAACGTATCTATTCTTTATTATGCTGGTTACTGTTTTGAAGATGCAACTGTTCTCATAATGTTTTAAAGAAATATCTCAAGGAAATACAAAAAATTGAGAAAAGTTTCAAGTAACTCAATATCAAAAATAAATGCAAAAATTCGTTTATCTAAAATTTCATTGGATGGTTTCAGGTAGTGAGGAAAAGAACATTGAGTAATTCTTGTTATCTCTGTTCTTGGGAAAAATTGCTCTCTTTTAAGAGCATTCTATAAAGTCCTTTTCTAAAGTTATCAGTCTAAAAAGTCCCTCGCATTTTTCTGTTACATTAGATGTTATTCTCCCACTTTATAAGCTAAAAAAAATTCATTCTTTAGCATGTTATTTTCTGTGACTTTTTTTCAATTTTTCTTTAACTAGGAAACCTCTTTATTTTTTCACAACTTTGAGTACTTTCCAATCCTTTCGTTATATTTAATTTATTGTAACACTGTATATTTTAATAGGCTTTCTTTGGGAGATGTTAAACAGTTACAGCTCTTAGTGATTTCTGCTAAAGAAAGAATATTGTAGAAGTATATCTAATGTGTTCTTCCTGTCATTGTTTTGGGAGGGAGAAGTGCTGTGAAGACAGTTAAATTACTCCTCATATATAAAAGCTTGATTATAAAAGAAGTACCAAATGCTTTTAAGGCTTTCTGAATACCACTGAATATGATGACTGGGTTTTATGGACATTTATGAGATCTTTAAATTTCCAAGTCACATTCATTTTGGAGAGATGCTTTTGCATACCAAACACTTTAAGATTTGAGGCTTCTTGGCCCCTTTTTTTGATATTTCTTCATTATGGCAAAAACAGGCAAGTAGATGAGCATTGTCAGTGTGATCTGAGCAAGTCATACAGTGATTGTCTCCAAGATTTAACCTTGTAAAAATTAAATATCTACTCTGAGTTACTCTGATAGGCTTTCTCCTTGAAGCTCTCTTCTTCCTAACACTTTTCATAGACTTTTTTTAATCCTTGCAGATTCAGAGACTTCCAGGGCAAAGAGGAGCTTGTTCTTTGTATGCTCATTTTACTGTCAGCCTGTGTCCCAGGCACCTCCAAAGATTCCCAAGTTTTACCACCCTACAGGTGTATTATCTAAAATAATTTCTAATTCAAACGTTAGACTTCATTATTTGCAAACTGTGAATAAAGAAAAAGATATACCAGTTAACAAATATAACTGTTGTCGTGAATGTGAAAACATATGCTCTCATCATTTTAGGAGTGGAACAATGCTGAACCTGATATTCTGACTATATGAAAATTGCATGTTTCGTTAATCATTCAGTTTCCGGATTCTGTATCGTGTATGATTTCATTTTGTCCATAAGTTTTGAGATTACTCACTTGAGACATTTATGTTAAGTGTCACAACTAGGTTTCAGGGCTCTCAATACTAACATATGTGAACATTGAATAAGTAGCTGTAAATCCTAGAATATGTGAGACCTAATTCCCTGCAGCACTTTTTCCCTTTGTTGTGTGGTGTTCACAATACCACTGATCTCATCTGTGATTTTGATTCTGACCATTCTATCATTCTATGATGTTTTTGAGGGGAAAAGAAGTGGAGAGGAGAAACAGAATAAACTAATTTATCAATTCATGTTCGTAATATATTCAATATCTTTTAGAGATATATTTTAGTGAGAAATTACTTCAGACTATTTAAGAAATCTGGTATGAATGGTGATTATTCCCCAAGGGATTGCCAAGATGGACATAGTAGTTTATACACAGATGAGTCAGAGTGAGGTGGGGGACACTGTTTAGACATTTTGTATCCATTAATAAAAGTCACAACATATTTCTTTTTGCCATTGTCAGATTGTAGTGCATTGATAATTTGATTCAATTTTTACTTTCTTAAATATTGAATTTCACAGTTTACGACTTCATTAAACTGGTAGATGAAGAAATTACAGAAAACATGGACCTCAGTGTAGAAAGAGTTATTAAGATCTCTTCAAATATATGTAAATTATCTGTTACAAGGTACTCACAGTTCAGGAAGGCCATTTAAATGATAGAAAAGGACTGCCTGAAGCAATCTAAATTCAGATAAGTTTTTGAAACAAAAGATGGAAACCCTGCTTAATGTTATCAGATGGAAGTGTAAAACAGGCTTCAAATTGGGTAATTAATACTGTATAAATAATCATCGCTAAGGGTCTCTTTTTTTTTCCTTTAAATAGTCCTGCACAGATTAAAATTGCTTCCCTCACCATCTCCAGCTTCAGCTCCTTTTAAGGAGAAGGTAAGGTACAAATTCTTACTGAGCCCTTAGGGTTCAATTCACCTGAAAAGTAGCTGTGACCTTCTGTACAGAGCAAGTCTATAAAAAGTGGCAGGTGGTGTCTTCTTGCCAGTTTGACCTATCCAGCTGCAAAGTTACTTGGCATGCAAAGTACATATTGATGCAAGGCAATCTGCTCCTGGGGACGGGAAAGGGGACTGAGGACTGTGTTGTAGGTAACTGAAGAAACAGGTTTCACAGATGCTGTTTAAGGAAAGTGCATGGAATTATTTTGTGGAATGAATTGAACCTAGAACATCTTTTATGTCCAAAGCAAAAAACATATTGCCCTAGTTTTAAAAGAGCAATATTTAATTTATAGCTCTGTACAGACAACTACCGATAGCAGTAAACTACTGAAAGCAGGGGATGAAACACCACTTACAACTATGACCTTTGGTGGGCCTGATCTAAAACATAATGAAATAACTAAGAATCTCTTTGTTCATCTAATTGTCTTTTGCAATAGTAAACTTGCCTTTCTGAAGTGCAGTGTCAGTGCCAAAATATAATTAGAGAATTACAACCAAAGCAACCCTTCTTAAGCTGTCTTTGTGACTGAGTGTCTTGTTGTCAAGCCTACAATTTAAAAAAAAAAAAAAAAAAAGGAGTCCCATAGGACTGCTGTCCCCTGCTGTTTGAATGTTTTGCATTCAGAATCCTGCATAACACAATTTTAAATAGCAAAACAAAATATCGCATACAGCTTTTATAGATGGTTTGGACATAGGATCTTTGTCACTAGCTGTACAAATACAGTAATTGTATTCAAATGGCCTGATTATTTGCAGAAGTTTTACACTTCATTGCTTAATGGAACTTTACCTAAATATCTGAAATCTTTTTCTATTTAAAGTATAACTTTGCAAATAACAGGAAGGAAATATTTTGTTTTCTTTTTTCCCAGAGTTCCCTTTCTCAGCTTGTACACTTTCTCAGATGGATTACATGAGCTTTGCACAAGAATTTGAACTTCATTGTCATATAGAAAGCCCAGAGAGGTGGTGAATTCACCATCCCTGGAGGTTTTTAAGATGAAACTGGATGTGGCACTTAGTGCCATGGTCTAGTACCCATGGCGGTGTTGGATCAAGGGTTGGACTTGGTGATCTCAGAGGTCCTTTCTAACCATTACTAACCATATCATATTCTATGATATCTGGACCAGGTTAATTTTGACACTTTTATTAATAATTTCTGAGCTGTGGAAGCACAGGATTCATATTTTTTTTACAGAACATCATTGTTCTAGTCCTAGTAGAGCTCCCTGCTACTTACCACAGGGGAAAAAAAGGCAAACAAACAATATAACAAAGGTAAGGAACTTGTCTGGTCGTAGTGATGCAGTTGTTGTGGACAGAGGAAGAAGATCACAGAAAATAAGTAGCTTTGTTTGATCATTGTAACTAGCCCTACATAATGGTAATCACTCTCGTTTTGTTTGCTGCTTACATATCAAGACTCAGGATTCAGTTTCATTAAAAGCAAAGGAGAAGGAATGATGTCAGGGACACAAAATATTTCAATGGCACAATGAGGATGTATTTTTAAGAAATATTTTAAACCAACACCATTGTTACTAAACAGAAGTACCAAGGCATTTTTCCTGGGGGGAAAAAAAAAAAAATCAAAGTTATGTTAACTAAATAATTGAATATTCAGATCATATTGATCCATTTGGTTGATTATATTCAACAAGGAAAGAACTTAAAGAAAGAACCCAAAACAATTTCTTACAGTTATATTAACTTACTTCTTTTTTTCATTTGGTAGTACTTACACAGATTTCTGAAGTCTAGTTTCATTACGAGAAAATATATTCTTTACATAGAAGTGTTTTTTGTTCAGGAAAGTTGCATTACTTGGCAGTTTCATATATCCGGACATAGATTTGAACTATGTTTTCTATATATAGTTCAAATAGGAAATATATATAGTTCAATATATATAATATATTGAACCATATAAAGTATATTTAAACACAAGGAAGAAAACCCCAAACAAAAATAAAAAGAACTTTCAGTTTCTTATAGATGGAAGCTGTGGAAATTCTCAAAACAAAAAATTATAGCAGTAAAATCACTGCAAATGCTGATGGGTTTTACATTCCTCTTCGATGACAAGTGAAGAATCAATAGAGTTCTAGGTCAGACCTCTTTAATCAAAAGGAGAAGAAGAAAAGAAATGAGAAAAGAGAGTGACAGAGGGCATGAATTTACTGGTTAAATGCACAGAATCTAAGTTTGAGGGTTTTTTTCTGGAAAATACATGTACTTAGTTGAAATCATACATTTCTAAATATGGCATTTGGTGAATCTTTCTGAACAAAACATTTAACATAGTGGTATGTAGTAAGATAACACTTTCTAATTAAGTATTGTTAAGTAAACCTCCTAGTCTAAGTACTCATGAGACTCTCTGGCAGTCACACTTCCAACGCCAGACTTCAACTGCTGGGAGCTGCTTTCAAGGCAGGCAGGTCCAGTGACCCAACGGGTGCCCCACTTGACTCCCCGCACACCCAGCTCCCATGCAGCCAGACCAGGTTTCCTTACCATCAACCCCAGGTTTCACAAAGCAGACTCTCAGATATCGCGTTCCTTAAAGCAATGTATTCATGGTACAGTAACAGAAACAGTTCGAGCTGGTGTCTCCGACGAGGGACTCCCAGCAAAGGAACCCCTGAGCTTTTATACCCTTACAATCTACTCTGGCTCTTCCTAATGAGTCCTGCACTCCTTCTGTGTCTCCCAGTGTCCATAACCTGGCTGGCACCTCTATGGTTGTGCCCTTTGTTGGCAGATCACAGCCTCTTGTCTCGGACAAGACCTCAATTTGCATCTCACTTTGCATCTCAAACTGCAGCTTGCAAACTGAGCTAACTGCATCAGATGTATTTCCCAACAGTATAAGACTTTCAAATTATTCAATGTTACAATATTATGAACTCATAAATACTGCTTAAGGTCCTTCAACCATAAACAACAGTGATATTCCTTCCTTTCAGTAACTAGTACTCTGATGCCAAATGTTTCTCAAACTCGATATTATACTGTCAAATCTTTGACATAGGTGTATTTATGTTAAACCAGATCTATGCCTTATTGTAATCTAAAATATAGACTTGGTTGACACTCCTCTGCAGTGTAAAATCTTAAACTTTTGTTTTCTGATAGTTTTTTTCCTGCTGCTAGATGCAAATTTGAGAGGGGTGTTATTACCTTGTTGAAATGAAATTACCATTGCTATGCAAAATTTTGATACAGAAATAGCACAGGGTAACCTGATATCAGCATGGCTTTATTGCCTCCCCAAAGATGTATGTTCTGAAAAGGACTATCATCTTTTGGCCATATGCACATAAGAACTAATGAAGATTAACACTTAGGTAGCATAACGATGTTAGAAAAGGTAGTCCCCATTTAGGAAGAAATTTAGAAAGAAATATATCACTTGCATACTTCTTTAGCTCTATTTGAGCATAAAATATGCTAAATTGCAAGTATGGATGTGTGATAAAAAGGGTGAAAAAATACATAACATTTCATCTGCAGTAAACTATTTTATAAAGAGTCTACTCTGATTTCTCTTTTTCTAGAGAAATCAGTACTCTTGTAGTTTAGTCACAACTTCCTTAAGTTTACTGGCAGGAAACCCAAGTCCTCAATCACTGGAAGTTCTTGACAGGTAAATCAAGACAAAGAGAACTAGCCACTTTCAGGAGCTTTATAGAGACTTTTCTTTCTTCTGATCAGGTAGTCTACCTGATCAGGTAGATTTTTTTTTTAATAATGTCCAGTAGTTTTGTTCCATGAAAACTGTACACTTCTGTTTTGAGTGTTGTTTTGGTTGAGCCATAATCTTCAGAAAAGAAGGACAAGACAAACAAGACTGCCTCCAGCGTAAGGACAGGAGATAGGTCTTCATAGGGAAGGGAACAGTGGAAAATTTCTAATAGAAGAGTAAGAGGAGGGATTAATAAAAAAGGAGGAATTATTCCATTAGTAGGCAAGGAATCCTTGAAGAAACTTGGTAATAAACTGCTGTTTGTCCTCTACAGATTGTAGTTATTATCCTTCTGCTGTCAAACCAGCAGTTAACCTGTGGGAATTTGAGTGTTTTGATGTTGCAGCTGAAGAGATAACAAAGAAGTTCATAAAACCAAAAAAGAATATCTGCTCAACCCTGTTCAAGGTTTGATTATGTATATTGCCTCTCTTTTCTTTATTGATAAAATAATAATAATAAGAAAAGATCTTTAAAGAAGTTAATATTTTTTCTGTTTCCATCAGTGACAATTGCTCTGATGACCATGGAAAACCTTTCCAATCCTACGATCATCTGTTGTGTGAAATGTAAGGGGTTATTGATCATAGTCCAAGTATTACGACCCACCCTGCCAGGCAGGAGTAGCTTTTGTTTTATTATTAAATCCCTTGGAGTGAATTAAAGTAAATTGATACTAGATGATCACTGTTTACATATATATATGGTTTATTTTAGAACAATTTGGTTGCAAAAGAGATGTGTAGCCATTTTGGTTGTTATCATCTATAGCAGCATGGCAATATAAGGACATAGAGCTATTGCAAAGGAGATATTTAGGCATGTAATATAGCCACACAAGAAAATGTGTAAAGGAAAAGGGAGAAAGAAAGAGAGAATAGGAGTTAAAAGAGTGAATGAAAGAGAAAGAAAAAGAATAAAAGGTCACCACTCAAATGTCTCTGGCATATTTGGATTTTGTTGTCATTGGTGTCTTGGTCCATCGGGGACTGGTGGGGGAGAGAAGCCCATGAAACATGAAATTCGGTGGGTTTATAAACCCTCAGAAACCCTCCTGGTGCCTCCCTTGTGTGTGGGGGGGCTGCTGTTTAGGACAATTATGCTGGTTTTGCAGAAACCTGGAGGTGCTGGTTTTTGCAAAGTCATTTTAGACTTGGTGAAGGAGGCGGGGGGGGAAGTGTGCTTCAGAGGCACCACTGCTAAGAGCTGAGGCCTTCTCCAGGGTATTCATTGTAGCGAGTCATAGACTAAGCAATCCCAGGGGAGGCAGGAAACTGGAATCCCTTATTGGCTTTACAAGTTCATATTTAAAGGGTTTAGGGTTTGCATATTAAAACGGGGTGGCAATTATTACAATTTATTACAAACAGGGGGTTTCCAGGTGATGACATATGAGGATGACATAAGCGGAAAACCCAGATGAGCAAATCTGGGGTCTTAACAATTACCTCATGGGAAAAAAACCACTTCAACTTAGGGGGTTTCACAAGGGAGACAGGTATTGATTCTACAGGATGCAAGGATTCAGGGAACACAAAAGAAGGGATAAGGTACAATGGGTCTTCAAGACAGATTTGATGAAATCAAGGCATGGACTCTCTGGGCTGGGACAGGGTGATCAACACTGATATCTTGATTGTTTCTCAAACTGAGGTTTCTTTCCCCAACTCTTGTTGGCTTTTTGCAAAGTCCACTCAAATTCCTCTCTACAGATGTCATATTTTGGAATCCGACAATTCCCTGTGTACACACAGGGGTGTCCTTTGACATGGCCTGTCCCATAGGAGATAAACATCACATGCCCAGAGAGCTGCTGCTGTTCTTTAGATAGGCATCACACACCCCAAGAAACATCACACACCCAAACAGTGGTCCCTAGCTATGGCCTCCTCTCCTTAGCCCTTATCTTCACTCTCCTGGCAGAAGGCTTGCACAGCTTGCTATAGTAGCAATGTTTTAAGGCAATTAAAAAAGTTCAGGTAATCACACCAAGTCAAGATAATTCTAAGAACTTGTTAACAAACAATATATTTCTATATAATCTCTTAGTTGCTTCAGAACAACACAAACCATGTTCTACATGAATCAACTTATTTTTAACAAGAATTGTTTATTCTATAAAATAATTACTTTAGAACAAAATATTTCAGAAGTTATTTAGTCCATTATTTTTCTTCCTACATTTTTGTTTGTTTGTTCTCTTTCTATAAAGAATAAAAATAATTTTCAGGATGTGTAAATAAAACATACTAGCATTTCCAAATGTAGTTATTTTATTGAGCAACTAAAATATTTTGATATTTTCAAAATATTAATCTTACTTTTTTCTGGAGGTCAGCTGAAACTATTCACTGAGTTTAGTTTATTCCTTAGACAAGACCAATTAACTTCTGGCTCAATATGTTTGCTTCCTATAAAGCAATTAATACAATTTTAAGCTAAAAGACAGATGCAAGTGTGTATTTATTCAATTATTAAAGTATATCAACATTTTCATATTCTTATGTTTACCACTTCAATAATACAGAATCACAGAATCATGGGTAAGATTGGAAAGGACCACAGTGGTCACCTGGTCCAACCCCCCTACTCAAGCAGAGTCATCCCAGAGCACACAGAACAGGATTGCATCCAGATGTATTTTGAATATCTCCAGAGTCCATAACCTCTCTGTGCAGTCTGTTCCAGTGCGTAGTCACCTGCACAGTAAAGAAGTTCTTCCTCATGTTCAGGTGAAACTTCCTGAGCATCAGTTTCTGCCCATTGCCTCTTGTCCTATTGCTTTGCACTACTGAGCCTGGCTCCATCCTCTTGGCACCTTCCCTTCAGATACTTATAGACGCTGATGAGGTCACCTCTCACTGGTCTCTTCTCAAGGCTGAACAGGCCCAGCTCCCTCAGCCTTTCTTAGTAAGAGAGATGCTCCAGTCCTTGTTGCCCTCCACTGGATCCAATCGAGGAACTCCATGTCTCTTTTGTACTGAGGAGCCCAGAACTGGATGCAGCACTCCAGATGTACCTCACTAGGGCTGAGCACAGGGGCAGGGTCACCTCCCTTGACCATCTGGCAGTGCTCTTCCGAATGCATCCCAGTACTTGGCAACTTAATTCAGAAATAATGCTTCCTGCAGTTTTATGCATTCTACATGTATCATATACATTAATATTAGTATGCAGAAGATTGACATATTCTTCTCAACCATAAATTAGCCACATACTCAAATATCTCAAAAGCCTAATTTAAATCACTTTTATGGTACTGTCATTCAGCATTAAAACAGTTTCAGGCTCTTAGAAAATATTTTTTTCAGCAAAGACATAGATATAAAGTCTTTAAGAAATGACCTAAACTGTAAAAAAAATATACAAAATTGTTATTCTCCTTTTCTGTGTATGTTCTATAGCTGGCAATGTCTGTGAAATTTCATTGGATTGTACAGTAGATTTTGCATCTATAATGACTTCCTTAATTCTTCTAAGTATATCATGACCATTCGGCACATTTAAATTTTTCTGTCTTAACACGTTTACTCTTTCTCTCTCAAGGCTTTAAGTTGATGTCTTTTCATCTATTTAAAAATGAATCATTCTATGAACCAGTGCACTAAATGTCCACATAAAGTCCTGAAAAGCAGTTTCTTCCTTATCATTTGGTTCTTAGGGAGTTTTGCTTTCCAAAGGCAATAACAGTGTCTGCCAGAGTTTTTGTCCCCAGTTCAAGTTGCTTATAAAAAGTAGCAAACGTTTTATCCAAAGCTGGAAAATTATGACGAGCATCTGATAGGGCAGTAAAATTATAAAATGCCCTTCTTTAATCCAACTTCACAAAAGTGCAGCAGAACCAAAAGTGGCAAGAATCCCACAGAAGAGATCTCACTTAAGTGAAAAATCAATTAAGACAATCCCAAGACTAGTATCCATCATTCATCTTTTGAACAAGGAAGTTCGTAACCATTTAGTGGGACCTTCTTTGCTTTTACCCTTCTGTGATAGTACTGCTGCATATGATGAGGCCAAAAAGACCCAAAAAGGCTAAGATACAAAAATCAAATTGACAAATACTGTCCATATTAAGAAATTGTCAGTATATACACATATAGGAACACATATAAAATTCCTGTATTCCTATATAATTAAAGCAAGATGAAATTATGATAGCACCTCCTATGTATTTGTAGTGTAAGTATGCTAGACAGGATAAGTGACAAAGTGTGACATATTAGCAACGTAAACATCTCCCAAAATCACGGTCCTGATCTTTACCTCCCGGAGATGTTATAGAGCTCATGGTGCTCTTTTGTTTAGATGGATGAAAGTTACAAGAAAAGGTCTTGAATTGTTGGAAGTGTGGTTTGAAGTAAGAGAGAAAAAAGAGCTTTTCATAAAAGGTGCAGAGGATCCCTGAGGGAGCCTGTAGTACAGTGAAGTTTGATCTATCACTAATAGATCAGTACAACAATTTAATTATTAATGTGACTATAATGTCTTCCTGGTTTATATTTCAAAGCTGATTTTATCTTGCTTTAAAATTTCAGAATTAGCAAAATGTTTTATTCCCAGATATTACTAATGTTTAGCTCAGATGGCGGAGAAATATATATGGGAATATTAATAGGATGGAAAACTTACTATAGTTTTAGGCATATTAAATATATATTAATATAATGCTTAGTTTCTCGAAAAGACTTTCACAAGACTGATTTAATGCAGTGTGATTCTTTACCTGTAAAATTTAGAGCACATGATTTTTATGGACCACAACATAAGTATTAGGCTCATCGTAAAACAGTGGAGTACTAAACACTGCAAAGCACAGGTTGAGCTTGACATATGACATGTAGGCTCCTTTTGTAAATTGATGATTGTTTCTAGTTTTAGTAAACAAGACTTAAACACCTGCTTTACTCTGTCATAATTTCAACATCTGTGGAAGGTTTCTTGTGCTTTGTCATCAGAAAAAGGCACTAGTGACAGTCTCTGACTGCTTCATTTATCACTGTAACACTTGGTACCACATTTTTAATTGATTGTTTCAAAGATGCAGCTGACTTTGAGTTCAGTAGGTGATTTTATGCATTGTTTGAAACGTCTTGCTTCCTGGTAATAATAAAATCTTTTTGTAAGATATTTATCAAGGTCTAAGTAATAAAACAGTTTGGAGAAGGCTTCAGCCCCTAAATTAAAATACATTTCTTTTTTTGCAACAGAGACTGAAAGCCCTGTATAGTGTTCCTCTAAAGAGCATCTCAGTTGTTTGAACTGTAGCTGTCAATTTGCAACAGAAGTCAGAATTTCTCAATTGCAAAGGAGAAACGTGCACTACAGCACTGACTGATAATAAAAATCCTAATATGTTCCCTCTTCATAAAAATAAAGGATTTCTTACAACTTAATTGACTTTGTCATCTTTTTAAGCTTCTCTAGAGGCTGCTTTTTAAACCTTGAAATTTTGCCTTCAGGCTGCTACAGAGGAGACTGTTCTTTGTATATTACATACCAGAGAAAGATATGTATTTTTTTGGAAATGTATAATGCAGCATTTTATGCTGAGGTGAACGTTTAGAAATATTACACCAATAATGGTTCAAAGGGGGAAAATTTTACTGCCTGGAAGGTTTTGGATATGGGAATTTAAATTCATTAACCTTGAAGAAATCTATTTTAAAGTCTGTCATTAGTTTCACAAGCCAGTCATTATAATTTTCAATGCTATGAAGAGCCTCTACAGTTGGGTATTAGAAGGGTGTTTTGTGCTCGAGAAGAAGATGCATCCTTCTTACCCACTGCCTTTCCTTGAGCCCTGATCTTGTAAAAAAATTGCGTATTTATGATGTATTGGGTGTTTTCATTGTCTGAAAGTTAGTTTGCCAGTTTGAACAGCAAATACTTACCAACATACATTAAAGTGGGAGGATGTAGGACAAAACTGACTCTTTTTAATATTAAACTTCTCTGTCCCATTTTTAATTATATGCAGTACTTAAAAATATAAATAATATTTTTATTTTTGATGTCCGTTAACTGTTGATTTGTCTTTAGGTTAGCACTAGTAATATTTATTATGGAAGCTTCACAGTTGTGTTGATTTTTATCCTGAATAAGTTTTCTTTCATTGGTAGCTCTTATGAAGCTATTGTAGAGATAGTCTTTCTGTATGCCATATGATTCCTGAGAAATTCAAGACATGATAAAAATTCCAGTAGCAGGAACACTAAATTTACTCAAGGTACAGGAAGAGCAGCAAGCTTGAATTTATCTTTCCATGTGCTGTCTTTTTCCATCCTGGAAGTAAAAAGAAATAAAGTAGCTTTTTTATTGGCAGACCTAGGTGTTAAAGATAAAATACTTAAGTACTTTTTGAGAAGTCTGTAGTGTTCTACAAACATTGGAAAAGGCTGAATAAAAGTTAAACTAGCAATTTCCTCTTTTTCAATATTTTTGTCCAGAACTTCAATACGGGACATGACATGGCATAAATCCCTTCCTGCAAAAGCACATTGAAAAGCAATAGTGATAAAGGAATTCTAGTGAAAAAAACCATAAATTCTTCCCAACATTGCTATTGCACAAATCACGAATGAGATTAGTTCCAAAGAAAGAAAAATGTTATGTACCCTTTATCAGTATAATTTACCTGGGATACCTGCAAAGAATGCCACTACTTGATTTTCTGGCCATGAGTGAGTTCAAAACCTTTTGTATTGGAGAGGAGTAGGAAAAAAAAATCAACCAGGAAAAAAAAATTTAGATCAGTTATCTTTTTTTCCTGAAACTCTACAGACCTGCAACAAGTTTAATATGTCCTCCCAGAAGTGTTTCTTTTTTTTCTTCCCAGCAGGCAAATAAAAATTCTCAGGTAGAAGCTCTGAAGTAACAGGAAAAGAAACACTTAAACTTCCATACCAATAAATATTTCATATTAAAAAAACAACCTGAAAAAAGGAGAAACTTGGAAAATACAATAGCAAATAATATCAGTAAATCTGAAATGAGGTTGCTTTAACCATATTAGAGTATTAGCAGCAAATGTCTGGATCTTTCGAATTTTTTTCATACAATACACATTTGTTTTTGTCTTATCTTGCCTCTAGATTTGTACTGTATCTACTCATAGATTTTATTAAGAATTATATTTGAAAGAATACATTAATTTTCTTTCAGATATTTCCTCAGTTGTTTTTTCATTCTTTTTATGTTCACAGTTTTATTTAGATACATTCATTATCATTCTTTTTTCTGTAGTTTCTTTTATCACTGTGCAAACTTCCTTGAGGTATGCCCTTTTTCTGTAAATTGAGGTACAACACATATGAATCATATACTTGGGGTTTTTTTTTTTCTCTTGTCTGGAAGATATGATCAAACAATTTTTCACTGATAGGTTTATTTGTTTTAATAGTTTCCTTTGCATTAAATGTGAATTCAACAAAGAGCTAGAGGAAAATTATGTTAGAAAGCTGAGATGTAAACCACCTTTGAAATTTCCTGATCTTCCATATATAAAAAAGCACTCACACTCAGGAAGGAAAAATTAAGAATGAATTGACTCTCTGTGGAATCCAAGCAGTAACTGACATTCTTAAGCATGTGGAAACAAAACCAACATCCTCTCCTCTGGGTGTGTTAGTGGAGTGGTCAACAACCTTGTCTTATCCTATCCTAAATTTCATAAAAGAGAGAAAAATGGTGGGCTTGTAAGACAGCAGTAAGCCTTAACATGATGTGTTTAAACATTTCATAAACCCTCTTTTTATATTTCAAAAACAACTATTGTTTTCATACATATAGTTCTTCTAAGGTTTTTTGAATTTTTTTTCTGATTTCTAACATAATGGCATTTCTATTAATGAAAATTTCTGGTGGAAAACTTTACTCTTTGTCCTCTATTCAGCTGAATGTTGAGTGCTTATCTATTTTGTGTTGTTGGTTTCTTTCTTTCCAAGGAGGAAAAAGATTAGTCACTTGCTAACTCAGTAAATGCACAAGTCCTTTAGAAGGATTCCATATTTTATCTTGCTCTGTTTAAAGGTAAAATACCAAAAAAGCCTACATGATCTGCAAAACCAAGCTTTATACCGAAAGACTATTTGTTTAGTTTTTTCTAGGTGTAAGGATATAAAGGTTGAATGTGCACAGGTTTTACTTAGGTGAGCAGAGAGGTAAACTGGAGGAAGAGCCACGCCCAGTCTTATGAGTTGACTGATTTTTAGAGTGAAAAGACAAAGATACAGATCTGCAGCTTCCAAACAGCTTCATTTGCCCTGGTAGAAGGTGAGGGAAGAAGACTTCATCTAGAGGGGTGTCAGAGCAAGCCAAACCTGAAATGTAAGTCAACATCAAAGGAAAGCAGCAGGTACTAATAGTTGAAAACTCCTTCCTGTGGGAAATGGAGGCCCCCCTCTGCCAATTGTGTTTGTTATCTAAGGAGATTTGTTTCTTGCCTGAGACTCAGATACCAGATGATACAGAGAGACTGCTGAGGCTTGTCCAGCCTTTGGATTATTATCTGCTGCTGTTCATCCATGTGGGCATCGGGGGTACTGTGAAGGGAGATGTCAATCATACCAAGAGTGGTTTCACGCCTTTGGGTGTGACAGTGATGGCCATGATAGCTCACTTAGTTTGTCTTTAATCCTGATAGATGAAGATAAAGGCTTGATTAGAAGCAGACAGGACTGCAGGTCAATAACTCATTGCACAACTGGTGTCAAACAGAGATTTGGCTTTTATGTTACATTATCCTTTTTGAGGATTGAGGACTGCTGGACAGGCCTAATTTTTAGGGTCAAAATCTGGAAGAAAGTAGAAGTGGTGAAAAAAGAAATTAGGGCCCCCATTCTTACATTCTACTATTTTAAAATGAAAATTTATTCATAGTTTCCAAAACAGAAAATGTTTTCCTGTTTTATCAAAAAATGTATTTCCCGCAACAGTTATACCTTTAGTATATCATTAGTTTATATTTTTCTTTTTTCTTCTATTTCTTTTTTTTCATATATCTGATGTGGAGACCTAGATTTCCAATAAATATCTCAACATAAAGTGCAGATTATGTGTTTTATAAAGATTCAAGGATAGTATCACAATTTACCCTTGATGAACAGTGGGAAAGTCGTATGTATTGGTAATTAGTGAAGATGATTCTTCTTGGGTATATGGTAATCATAAATGCCTAAGGCTAGATGGTGTCCTGATAATGTAAGGAATGTGCTTTATACAAGAAGAGAAGAAAAGCAGTACATAGATAAGAAAGAATTCAGATTTAGAGAACTGTAATGACATGAAGGAAGTTGCATATTTTCATCTTTTAACCTCATCTAACTCACTTTCTCTGCTAATTTGTCAGGGGAGAGTGCCTGAGAGTGGTTGCACTTCACTCAAGGCTGAATGGTTCAATTTATAGGCTTTACTCAGGATATCATGATATTATCCTTCTCGTACATGTTTAACATGTACAGTGCACTATCCATTTAAAGGCAATATATCTGTCCTCCTGTTTGCACCCTCTAAAGAAAAATCTCTCACCAGACCTCTCAACAACTAAATCCCTTATGAACTTTCAGTTGCAGAGGCTATGGCAGTGGTGTTTCAACAGATGCTTAGAAGGGACTGAGGACAAGAAAGCAGTGGGTATGAGGAGTTATCACAGAATTGATCTAGGATCTATATAAACCACAATACATATTAATAAAATTAGACAAATTCATTTAACAACTAAAGATAAATGATAATGTAAAATTGACTGAGCCACCAGAATCAAAGGGTAGTGATCAATGGCTTGACATCATCAGTGACCTGTAACAAATGGAATACCTCAAGTGTCAACAATGGGACCAATAGTGTTCAATACCTTAATCAATGATCTGGATGATAACAGAGAATTCAACCTCAGCAAAATTGTGAATATTACCATATAAGGGGAGTGACTGATATGCCAAATATTCAGAGGGACCTGTAAAAAGCTGACAACTGACCCAAAAGACATCTATTGAATTTCAGCAAGGAGACTGTACACCAGTGCAACTGGCTAAATAACAATGTACTATTCACCTAGGTATGATTCTGTCTTATCATCTCCCTGTCTCCAGTTCCTTGAACATTACAGATTATGTCAACCAACATAACAAAGATTATGTAATCTTTTGTAAAGCTCCTGGAAAACATTGTAGCAAAATTCCAGAAACAGAACTAGCTCCAGAAAAAATAGGCCAACAACATCTTGAAGCTTTTGTTCTTTTTCTTGGTTCTATAGATTTGGAAATATATATGGTGGCTCATGTACATTGCAATCACTGGTTAGAGGAGGCACTGGTCTAGCCTGGACTTGGGGGCAATTTCACAGAATTCTTATTAAATTACAGACTCCTTCAGTAAATCTCTAATGCCAATAGTCTGATTCAAAGACCACTGAAAGCCATGTACAAGGCACCAGAGAGACTTATATTCCATATTAGTGTCAGGTCATTGTTTACAGATAAGGTCAGTAAATCTGGAGCAGTAGCAAGGAGGTGTATATATGTACATTCAGAAGCACAAAGAGGAACATGCTCAGACATTTACTGAGGAACTGTGATTTGAAAGCAAAATAATCAAATTACATCTATATGGCATCTCAAAAGTAGAGCAGTAAACAGAGGACTTTTAGCGGAAATATTTCTTCTGAGTTCCTGATCTGAATGAGTTTTGGCCTTTTAGTTCTGTGATAGAAGGTATTCTTCTGAAGAGATAAAGAAGGCTGGTGATTGATGTACACTGATCTGTATCAATGAATTAGATGAGGAAAGCAACTTGTTTTCTAGTATAACTAAACCTTGGTTATAGATCTAGTAATGTGTAAGCTGGAATTTATGATGGGGAAATCCATAGATTGTTTCTCAACAGAACTTGGAAGTCACAGGAAAAAGTTGACTGAACGGAAAGCTCCCAGTGTGACATTGACCAAAGGTGCTAATACATGGTACGAACAAGGCAATACTGGACATCAGTACAGTGATTATATAATTTGCATATTTTCTAGCGTTGAGTATGATGTATTATCTGTAGCTAACATGGAGGAATTATGTGAAAACCTAACAGAGGTTTGTAGAAAGAAGCACAGAACTGAAGATTTACTCTTGAAGTACTAAAAATTACTGTAATCATTTTGCAAAATGAATTGGTGGAAGAAAAACATGACTGGTTGTCTTGGTTTAAAACAAATGCCAGGGCTGAGTCTTCAACAAATGAGCTCCCTCCCTTTTTCACCAATACAGAGAGACAAAATGCAAGGCGATATAAGCAAAAAAGTAAGTTTACTGACAAGAAATATAGCAGCAAAAACAACAATAACAACAGAATGGTTCAAACGAACAACAGACAGAAATTGCCTCTACTTCCCTCTACTCCCTTCACTCCCAAAATTCCAGGGACAAAAATATAAATCCTAGCAAAAAACTTTTGTCTACAAAACGTCATTCTATTAAACTGCCCACTTATGCCATCCAGTCAGGCTCAGATCCTGACTGTAGAAGCGGTGTTAGTGTAGAGGCTTTTTGTTCCCCGCCTCGTGGCTGCCTCCAACCCTGGCGTTGTCCCAGCTGGCTCGGCTAGGATTCAGGCCACTGGAGCCTGAACTGGAGCCTGAGCTCAGCTGGGCTGTGGAGCCGTGGCGGGGATCAGGAATGTGACGGGATCTCTCCCTCCTCCCGCAATGGTGGTGAGGTCCCAGCTGCAAAAGCGGCAGCAAAGCCGTGACCCCGGTTTGCGACGGCTACTGGCGGCTTGCAAAAGTCTCGGAGGGGCTTCGATCCACAATCAAACACTCTCTCCGAGGCAGCAGTGTCCACAAGTAGCAGTGCTGTGGGGCTGTCCCGAGCAGCTCCCAGAAAGCGGGTGGCAGCCGGGACTGCGGATCGCGAGGCAGAGTTTTTTCTCCGGCTGCGGCAGAGGTGCACACCCAGGCAGCTCCCTTTCGAGGGAACCTGGCACGGGTACGGGGGAGGGTGTCAGTATGGCAGTGGCTCCCGGAGGTAGCTACAACACACCGAGTGTCTGTTTCTCTCCCTCCCTCCACTCTGCCAGCAAGCGAAGTGTGGATCCCACACGATGGACTGGGATCTGCCTCCACCCGCGGCGTCCTTCTCGTTCCCTCCTCCCACCCCCTGGCTCCAGCGAAGGGTTTGCTCTTAGAGCAGTATGCCAAAACACGGTTGAAAAAAGGGGATAGAAACCCAAATCTATTTAACTGTGACACTGGTATAGGCTATATTTATTTTAAAAAATACTTTGGCACAAAAGGAGTCTATTGGTAGATCAGTATTTATGTTGGGACTCATTTTATTTGCATCGTATGCTATTTGGAAGCTTTCACTTTACATTAGTCTTAATTTGGTCTCCTGTGGATAAAGTTCCCACTATACATGTAATGCAAAGCTTTCTGAAGAGCTATCATATCATAAACCTTTGCTTCCTTGAGTGTGGGCTCTTTGGGGAACCTCTCTGGATGCCTCGCATTACATTTTCTCCTGCCATATGAAGATGATGACAGCAGATCAAGCGATGTCAGTTGCCCCCACCCACCATTTCCTATACAAAGATTAAGGTCTAGAATCTTTAATTCAAGTCCTGTGCAATTTCAAGTGATGTCATGTACGTGCTACCTCCTCCATCTTCCTGAACCCTCAGCCAATATATTTGCCAGCAAAGGAACAGGAAAACTCCTGACTCCAAGGTTATGGGACACCTTCTTTCCTGGAACAGGGCAGGTGGATGATATAAATAAGGTAACTCAGGGTCAAATGAGAAACTGGTCCTATTTTCCTGGGCTTGAACAACATCTGTGACATTTTGGTGGTGCTGTTCAGCATTGTGGTAGATGGTGTATGCCCCTCTGCCACTGGGTCATGAGATTGTCATCTATATGAATGGTAGAGGAAAAGGGGTAATATGACATAAAGTCAGTAAAAATCAAGGCAGAGTCAGAAAGCTGTGAGAAAAATGTGATGACCAAAATCATCATCATGTTAGCTAACATGAGTCCCTAGAAACAAAGTCTGAAAAATCTGGCCTATATGGTCTAACTAAAGGGACAAACACTACATTTGCAGTGGCGGTAAGAATGAAAGAATCCTTAGCAATTGCCACATTCTCCAGATCCAGTAGGCCTCTCTTCTCCAGGAGATCTGAACATCTAAAGGACTTGTGTACAGCGGCTCTGTAGTCTGGGAGCGCATATTAGCTGATCAGGTTAATCTTCACTTCTTCCTATCATTGTCCTAGTATTGTTACCTGGAAGCATGGTTTGGCAGCATCTTCAACATCTGATCCAGGATGGCTTTTCTGGTGCAAGTTGCCTACTTTCTCTGGAGCACGTGGATACTACAAAGCCTCTTCATCAGAAGAGAGCAAAAGAACAAGTCTGTCAGTCCTGTGTCTCTGATGTAATGTGTAACGTGTCTGTGAAGACACAACACATTAGCTTTCTGTCTAATGTCATCTTTCCTACGGATCACAGCTCGTGAAGAACACAGTTTTTGCAGATCATAGACCTATTTTTGCCCTGATCAGTTCCTGTGATGGATGACTGAAAATATGCTCTGAATAGAATAGGTAGATGAAGAAGGATTAATAGTATCTCAAAAACTAGAGAGCTGGCAGAAAATATAAAGGCATTTGGTCTCTATATAACAAGAAAAGCAGATTTTGAAGTCTCAAGTTTTTGTAGACTCAAATACACTTGCATGATAGGTGTGAAGTACTTTGATACTCGTTGAGTGAAGGCATTTATTGGTTTCATTTCCTCTGGAAGGGGTGGGAGGGATGAGGGGCTGTGTGAATGTGTGGTCTGAAGCTGCTTAGAGAATTAACTCAGCAGATAATAAGTGAAAGGATTTTCTACAAAACCTCATTACTTCTCCTATCCAGACTGTGAATGCAGACATAGCCTTAGAGAACTAATTTGATTCTGGAACACTAAAAACTTTTCTTCTAGTTTCAGTGTCTCTAGACTGCCCTTGAGTTTTTTTCCTTAGCTTTTCTATCTGCTGCTTTGAAGGCTATAAATGATGTTTGAGTTAGTGGTTTTGGTTGGTTCCTTGTTTGTTTTAAAGGCAGTTAGACTTCATGCACTTAGATTCTAATATCTGGGCTTTAGAAAATATATAAAAACAGTGATATCAGGCTACCTTTGCAGTGAATAAATAAATACTATAGTTCTCTCTAGTACTATAGGAGTAACATCATATCCTCTGAGCTCCGTCATACTTCTTGTGCCCTCCTGATTGATGCCTTTGTTGATTTATGGCAAATATAATTAAACAACCCGTAAGTATTCAGTTAAAAATTAAAATGGTTTCTGAAGACAAAACAGACAAACAACAGAAGAAAAACATAGAAAAAAAAAAAGGAAACCCACTAAAGAACCCACTTTACTAGTTTTAACTGTTTCAGGGGGTTGTTTGTTTGTTTTAATGATGAGGGTAAATAAGCTTTTCCTGCAGTGTAGTTCTGCCAGCATATGTAGCCTTACTAAATGAAGATGAGGTAAAAAGGAGTATTCAGAAACAGGCACAATGGAAATTAAGTCTGCCTCTAGGCACGTTTATATATCCAAATCAAGCAATAGAATATTACAAAGGCTTTTGTTAAAGGTTTTGAAAAACAAAAACTTATGGACTATTTTGTAAGGGTCAATTCTGAACGAGGCATTTGGGCACAGAAGTACTCAAGAACCCTTCTCTCTTTGTATTTCATTCCAAAAAACACATACCACTTTTAAACCATTGAAATATGACATGCAAATATGTAAAAGTACATGGAAAGTTTGAACATGTATTGAATGAGCAAACGCAGCATAGGATTTGTCTGGACAGGTAGCTGGGTCATCTTGTTTAGACCGCACTTTTACCAAAAAAGTTTGGACCAACTGATCCTTGACGTCCCTTCTAAACTGGTATTCTGCAATTCTTTGTTTGAAAGGGTAGTTTGGCAGTTTTTATAGCGTATTGGTCCTCATTTATTTTGCATTCTTAAACTGTATAGTTCTCTGATAACGTGTTTAAGAAGAGGGGGGAAAAAAATCCTTCTGTGCAATTGCAGAGAAGAGAGGAGTGAAAATACGTGAGATAAACAGCCCTGCAGACACCAAGGTCAGTGAAGAAAGAGGGCGAGGACGTCCTCCAGGTGCCAGAGCTGATTCCCCTGCAGCCTGTGATGCAGACCATGTTGAGGCAGCTGTGCCTCTGGAGCCCAGGTCCACTGTGGAGCAGAGATCCACCTGCAGCCCCTGGAGGGCACCGTGTGGCAGCAGGGGATGCCCCTGGCAGGATCTATAGACCCTTGGAGGGAGAAGTCCACACTGGAGCAGGTTTGCTGGCAGGACTTATGACTTCATGGGAAACCCAGATTAGAGCACCCTGCTCTTGAAGGACTGCACCCTGTGGTAGGGACGTATGCTAGAGGATTTTGTGAAGAACTGTAGCCTGTGGGAAGGACTTACATCGCAGAAATTCGTGGAGGACTGTCTGGAACAGAGGAAGAGTGTGAGGAATCCTCTCCCTGAAGAGAAAGGAGTGACAGAGGCAACATGTGATGAACTGACTATTCCCCTGTCTCCCTGCATTTGAAGGCAGGGAGGAGGTAGAGAAAATCAGGAGTGAAGAAGAGGTGCAGGGAAGGCATCTTAAGATTTGGTCTCATTACCCTATTGTGATTTGGCTGATAATAAATTAGACGGATTTCCCCAAGCTAAGCATGTTTTGTCTGTGATGGTTATTGGTGAGTGATCTCTCCCTGTTTTTATGTGTGTCCTTATGTCCAGTCTGGGTCAACCACCACACAGTACTTACTGAACACAATCAAATTCTTCATACTTTGAGGGGAAGGGGTAAATATAAAAATAAAACAAGACAGTGTTATATATTGAGCAAATATGAAGAATCACCTCAATTGAAAAAAGTTTTAAAAGCTTTAGAGCTTTACAGTGACAGACCTCATAGGCCACACAGCCTGTGTGAAATTGGATTCCATGTGATTATTTTTGGGCAATAATTCAGAGCAAATAACATCAAGAAAGCCTTGCATAAATCCTGACAGAAAAAGTGGATTTAAATCAAACTAATAGGTTGCAAAACATATGAAATATGCTTTGTACTGTGCCTTGGAGACACATGGCCAAATCCATATTCAAAAAGTAAAAACAAACCAGAATGATTTGAAGAATAAATCACTTGTCATCGTGATCTTTAAAAATGCCAGAATTTAATGCAAAAATATAATCCTAACATTTATTGCAGCAAAAATAAATGTCAACATATTAGACTTAACTGGCTAAGCCTTGTGGTAGCATTTCTACAAAGTGAAAGGAACATGACAAGTTGTATTTCACATTTATTAGAATAAGATTTGGTCTTCTTTATCATAAGCAGTAGATTTAAACACTTTATTTTAATTTACTTCACAGTATTGAGAAAAACATTGACTCAGATAAGAAGCGGAATACCATATACACTTTTCTCTGAAGCAATCAATCAATTTTAGAAGCTAAATATGTAATGTGACAACACTAGAGCTTTGCAGTGGAATACAAAATGTAACAGAAAATGTTTGTGACATTTCACAAACAGTACTTAGAAACATATCTGCTATATCTAGAGCATTGTAAAAGTTATAGTCTACTATTAGTTATATTAGATATATCTTCATAAACATGTAAATACACATTACTATACAGAAGGACTATAAATGAGAGCATCTTTTGACTACAGCTAAGTGAATAACCAGAAGCAATCATTGTCCTAATTCCTTCTCAAACTTTGATTTTGTGCAACACTTCTGTGCACTTCCTCTCCTTCCATTACTTATGACATTATGCTTTGCAAAGTGTTTTCCTGTACATTATCTTTCCATTGCTAATGTAATTACACATATGAAACTTAGGCGTGATAGAAACTATCAGTTTTTAAAGCCTTTTATTGCTAGGAAGTAATCCAAATTAATTGAAAATTAATACATTTCTTCTTGTTATAGGAGTAGTAGCATAGCCTTCAAGGCATTTTAAATTATTGTTTGTTGCCTCACAGGGTTAAAATGTTTAGATAATTTTCTTTTAGTCAAAAAATAATATTTACATAAGTCTAGAATAATGAAGTAATGTAAATATTAAAACATCAATATGATAACTGCATTAAATATCTATACAAAGTAACATTGTAAAAAAAAGATTGTAATTGAAATTTTAAAAATACTTTAAATTAATATATTTAAACTTGCAAAAATTAATCATTTGAGAGATGACAGATTTGTATTCCATGCAATATTGTTCAGCCTCTCAATGTTTTCTCTCTGACATGTCAGAGGTAGTTATCTCTTTAAGAGAAAAAGTCTACAAAGAATGTATGTGGTCATGTAATTAAAGAAGAAGAGTGTACAGGATTGTCAAAATACAGAATAGTTTTTTTTTAGAGAATTACTATTCAGTATAAACTGTCCATTTTACAGCCTTAAAGGTTATATAAGCAGTGATACATAACAATATAACATTTAGTTTTGGTTTATGCTTTCTTTTAGTGTTCAGTATTTAGAGTTTTTTTACAAAACAATGGCAGAAACAAATATTATATCTAATAGTCTCTCCATGATTCAGGGAAGATTGTGTATGTTACATAAAAGAACCCGGTGCAGTTTTCCGTCTTTCTTGCTCCAGGAGGGGCAGAGCTGCTAAGAGTTGCTGCTGTCTCTGACTGGTGCTGCTGCTGGCGGTGTTCTTGTTGGAACCCCCTATCAAACCTAGCCTAAAAATTGGGAATCCTAAATGATTTACCAACGTAGATGCCAGAGGAAGGTCTAGGGAGAAGAAAGAGAGTGCTGTAAATAGTATGAAGTAGTCTGTAGTGATGTAATGAGCCCATTAAAAGTGTCCAGAGTGGTAATTGGTCCTATTTACCAAAGCTAATAGGCACAGACAATAGAAATAAACAAAGAGACAGTTTTCTAGCAAGTAGATTAAAAAGACTGTACCTTAGAAAAGAGTATGATCACATGACATGATCAGAAGATCCAAGATTATTTGAAAGACTTGTTTTTTCTCCTAATATCAAATATAAACATTCATCCCAATCTTTTCATAGAAACAAACTAAATTATTTTAGTTTTTACCTGGTTTTTGGGCATGCATAGGTTTGATTATGATCCGGTATGACCAACTGACTTGTTATGAAGGAGTTGTCCAGGGAACTAAATACTTTCATTATCTTATGCAGGGCCTGAGGTGAGCGTTCTCCTTTCTTGTACTTATAGGCAGAAAAGTCTGGTGCAAACTAAGTGCTGGTTCTAGTGGAAAGTTTTACAACCTCTGAAAGTGTTTATTTTTGAGGAGATTGTCATATAGATCATGTCATAACACTGCTTTGTCAATTGGCCTATGTCTCCTTTGGTTCTCAGGTGTTTTAATGAATTTCACTCCCTTGGAATGCAACTGCTAAAATAGGCTCTGTGACAGACAGGTTACATCCTTTGTTGTTTGTAGGGGGCTTTAATGTTCTTATATGCAAATGCCTCCCTTCCTCTATTTATTTAGAAGTAAATCTATTTCATTATTCATATTTATAAGAGATGATATGTGTATAGCACCAGTAACACTATGTCTCTTAAAGGCCTGATGTTACAAACCTGAGAAGCTCAGGAACACATTATTCACATAAATGACAATATGAGACATAACTGTATGTTATATACTCCATATATATCAGTAAACTAAGAAGCTGAGTATTCTTTCAAGTGACCAAATGTACAATTACACATTTGACTCTGAAGTGCATGCTGTGAAAATGAGTTGCAGCATATATTGATAAGCATATATTTAAATTTGAAACTAGTTAGTACTTTTGGTAATAAACAAGGCTCACAAATGTTTAAGTACTACACTGTTTTTTATAAATGATAAAAATTACCAAAAAAATCTAATTACATATACTAAACATATGCTGCAGTGAGAGAGTAATAAGATATTATAATGTTCTTTTTTAGAGGAAATCAAGCTTCTGTTTCAGTGGAATCTTATTTTTGTATAGCTTTTATATCCTGCATTTTACAGATTGTGTGTTTATAGACCTGAAACTGGTAGCCACTTAAAAACGTTTAAAAATTTCTACAGGAAAAATTTATTCAGCTTTTGACACATCAAAACTACATATAGCTCTTCTCATATACTTTTGTAGGTTACATGAAAAATTCTCCTTACTTTTCCATTGTATTTTTATCTGCTCATAAAACATTCACTAAAGCAAACAGAATGTTCAGATAGTAATATTCTACTTTATGTTTCCTCTACTTTGTAAGGAAGCTTTCTTTATTTTGATTTATGTTTCATTGCCCCCTGCTGTTTGATAAAGAACTTTTTTTTTTAAGACTCAACATCTTGGTCTACTTTCTTTATTAGTGAAATGAGCTGGACTTGAAAGCATCTTCTCTTATTATGATCTCAGATTCAGTATGCTTCTTTTTTTTTTTTTTTTTCACCTGAAAGACTGAAGTACCAAATAGTGCAGTCATTCAATTAAGCAATTACGAAAATGCTGCAAAATGAAAAAATGTTTTCTACATTTCTGCAGTATCTCTTCCTTTTTTAGTTGCTGTCTTGAAATACTGAATGCCTCATGTGAAAAAAGTTTTCCTTACATATGCAGATTTATTAGACCTTTCTATCCTTGAGAAGGATATCTCTGTTGCTTGATGACACTGTTCACGTAGTTCTCCTCATCACCTGGCTCAACATAGTTCTTTTGGTTTTCCAAAATATTTACCTAAAAAAAGCTGAAGCCGTTACTGGTGTTAATTTTTTCCTTCTGGAAGTTACACAGATATTTTGTCTAAGTGATACATTTTCATATGGATAAGAATACCTACGACTTCTCCAGTGGTATCTTAATATTACAAACCTAGATATGACAGCTCTTGACTGTGCCCACCAGCAGAAAAATCTGTGTACCCTTCTGTGTTGCCTTCTTCAGTGAATTTCTCTCATGCTAGGGAAGCTTTGAGTCTACCAAAATGAGATTTTTTTTTAATTTTTTTTTTTTAATAAGATAAATTGACAATGACAACAAAAAATTTATGCAAAAGGCATCCACAAGTCACAAAATCTCATCAGTACCATCAGAATTGTTGGACTATATTTAAATTTGTGGGTTTACTTTAAAAACTCTATTTGGAAATGTTACTTGGGCTTCTAATCCAAACCCACAGATGTTTTATAAGACGACTGAAGCCCGTGCAGAAGCATTTGTACCATTACCACTACACCCAAGGGATAGATGAATGAAGAGGAGCCTGAAGACTCAGGCTAATATCCAGTATATCTTGTCTGATGAGCTAGCCTGAATGAAAACCCCTGGTATCTGGCTGTACCAAACAAAGAGCATGCCTTAACTACAACATCTTATTTCATGTCATTTTATTTCATGTTTGTCAGAGGCAAACTAAGAACATAGCCAATTAATTAGCTCAAATGACTTGGATGACTTGACAGTTTGCCTGAGCCCTGAGGCTTCTTAGTATATAGCTACAGTTTATAATGTAGTACAGAGCTGGTATGCCTGAGCCAGATCAGATGCTGTGTAGGTGTATTACATCAGTATAGATGCACAGCTCTACACAAGTTAATTTAGAATATTCCTTGCTTAAGGGAAGAAGCAGCTACAGATAAAGCCACAAATGTGTTTTTTGCTGCTACTCAGCTAACCAGAATCACAAGTCCTTTCTGTGGAAAAGATTAACTGCCTCTGTCTGCCTACATCACAGTAGAGTGCGAAACTAAGTTGACTGCAGAAAGAATTACTTCTAAATTACCAAATGGCAGAAATATTTACTTCAAAAAGAATTTTTGTGAATTTTAGTGAGGCTTTTGGTATTGACCCTCAAAGCATCCTTCTGGACAAGTTGTCCAGCTGTGGGATGAGCAGATTCACAGTGTGCTGGCCAGGCTGGAGGGCAGGGCTCAAAGGGTTGTAAGGAGTGGGGCTACAGCTGGCTGGCAGCTGGTCATTAGTGGTGCTTCTCAGAGTTCAATTCTAGGGAGAGCTCTGTCCCTAAAAATAATATTTTTTATGAATGTTCTGGATGCAGGAGTTGAATGTAAGGAGCTGAATTAAGTATGCTGATGATACTAAACTGGGAGATGTTGTTGGCCCTCTCAAGGGCAAGGGACCTTGCAGAGGGATCTAGATAGGTTAGAGAGCATTTGGAAACCATCAGTGCCATGAAATTCAACTAGAATAAATGCCATATTCTGCACCTGGGATGGAGTAACACCAGGCAAAATTGGGACAGGAGTGCTTGGAGTGAAGCCCTGCAGAAAGGCATCTGGGGGTCAGGAGTAGCTCAATGTGAATCAGGAGTGTGCCCTGGCAGCCCAGAGGACAAACCCACCCTGGAGTACATGAAACAGCTTCACCAGTCTGGAGTGAAGTTTGATTATCCTGCTGCATTCAGTGCTGGTGCAGCCTTAACATAAGCACTGAAGGTAGTTCTGGACTTCACAATTTAAGAAGGATGTTCAGGTCTTTAAATACGTCCAGGGGAGGGCATCAAAGCTGGTGTAAAGGGCTGGAAGATATGTCCCAAGGATTGACTGAGAACTTTGGCCTTGTCTGGTTTGGAGAAAAGAAGGCTGAGGGGTGACCTCATTGTTCTGTGCAGCTTCCTGAGGAGGGGAAGTGGAGAGGGAGGTGCTGATCCCTGTTTTCTGGGGCCCAGGGATAGAACACGTGGGAATGGTTCAAAGCTGCAACAAGGGAGTTTCAGACTGGGTAGTGGGAAGCATTTCTTTATTGAGAGGGTGGTCAAACCCTGGATCAGGCTTACTAGAGTGGTGGTTGATGCCCTAAATTTGTCAATTTTAAGAAGCATTTGGACAATGACCTTAATAATATTCTTTAATTTTTGGTCAGTCCTGAATTGATCAGGCAGATGGACTAGATGATCACTGTAGGTTCTTCCAGCTGAAATTTCTATTCTATTCTATTCTATTCTATTCTATTCTATTCTATTCTATTCTATTCTATTCTATTCTATTCTATTCTATTCTATTCTATTCTATTCTATATCAGTTATCACTCACCCAGCCAGCATCAATGTTTTGTCTTCAGGAAGTGAAAAAGAAGCTCAAGACAAACAAGAGAACACAGAAAGCCTCTGAAGGAGAATGAAAGGATGAAATAGGTTTGAAGGAGAAAAAAAAAGAATGTTTAGGCTGATGGAAAACTATAGGAACATGTTTTTTTGTGGGGGAAGGTACAAGGAAAAAAACTTGGGAGAAATAGGAAGCTGACAGTGGAAATTTGCGAGAGAGAGGAAAAAACAAATGTGCACAAAGGCATTTATATCCTTAGCAGTAGGACAAATAAATTGTAGTCCAAGGTCTAGAACTGGAACCCTTGTTAATAGTGCTATTATAAATCTATGAATCTGTATCCTGTTCCACTTGTAGCACTCCCATCCACACATCCACATCCACATATTTCAGCTTTGTCTGCAGACACACCCCACTGGATGCAAACTTCATATCCGTAAAATAAGAAATTATGTATTTAGTTCCCAAGAAATTCCTCTCACAGTCTTTTTTCTGGTTCAGTGTTGCTTGTTTTTCCTGCAATGATATGTAATAATTTTTTCAGTGTTTGTTTAAAATATCTTGATATTATTACCAACAGTTTGTTTGCAGTCTTGTCCAAAGCTGGAGATTGTTGATGGCAAAGCTTGAAAGGACAAATTATCATTGTTATTTACATAGAAAGCTTTAGTATGTTAGTACAAATCAATGGTGTTACTGTTTAACTCTTAACAGTCTGGCTGCAGTATTTTTTGTTTTGACATTCCTTGACTCTTATTTTAGAGTTCTGGAATCCATTTATGCAATTATTTAGCAGCATAGCTACTGGCACCAGAAACTTAACTCACTTGCATAAAGACTTCCTTCTGGCTTATTCATAATTTACAAATGAGCATCACGCTGCATAGCCTAAGACAGATCCTAAGTGTGCATTTTCACATTTAGGATAATTTTTGTAGTGAATTCTCTTCCTTGGTGACACATTGCTCTGATTTTCCATCCTGATAATTTACTTCCATTGTTTTGTAAATCTCTCACAATTTTTTATAAATATGTGTTCTATCTGGTTTTCTTCCTAGATATTTGACAGATTTTTTGAGAACTATTTTCTTAGAAAATGTCTTTTTGTGCCACTTTAACATCCCAATATATTTCTTTGTTTATCTTAAGGATCTGTGTCTCTTTAAAGAGTTCCTTATTCTTTATATCACCATATCTGCTTGCTGTTACTGTTTTTGTTACTCATTCTAGCTTATAGTACAAACATCAGAGATCATTTCCTTTGACCGATATACATAAAATAAATATTAGGTCAAATATGTGTCAAATCTGAGACTAAATTATGTAGAGGCTTCGTATTTGCTTTGGGTGGTATACAATACCGTGAAGACTACTGATTATTTTTGTAGATTTAAATAACTATAAAACAGCCTTTCTTTGATGGTGGCTGCAAATCTTCCTATTCTCTAACACAGCCAGTTGAACAAAGTAGGAAATCTTCCTATTTTGTATAGAAATGAAAGAAGGAATCAGTAGAACTGCTTCTGTACAGGTTTCGTTTCTCTCAGTCACATTCTACTCTCTTGCAGTATACCTGAGGTCTGGTAATCTTCCCTGACAATGCCAATTGTTCCAGCTTATTGGGTTGCTCATAGAAACAATAACAGAAGCTGTTTCTAGAATGTAATTTGTCAGAATATTTTATTATCAAAATAATTGTGCAAGGTTGCCTGTTATGTACTTTCAAGATATAAAGCCATATATAGAATACTTATCAGCTTTCATAACCTATTCTTCCCAAAGTAGAAAGTACGCAAAATCAATTATACTACATAAACATGTAAAAAACCCTTAATGATATATAATAATAATAAAGCAATGTAGACATTACATATCTATTGTAACGTTATTGTAGGTTACACTTTAGAGATATTTTTTCTTTCCTATTGTTTGCAATAGAATCAGTCCTGAATTGATTAAGGCAAACAAAAAAAAGTCAGAACAGCACACCATAGCAATAGGTTTGACATGCTAGGCCAAGAATACATTTGAGGCAAATTGGAAACAGTCTGCGTTAATGTCTGATAATTTAGATCTGTATTTGAAAATTAGATCCTTAATATAAATAAAAATGTGCCAGTGCAAAACAGTTTTTACTTTCTGTGAGTGAAAATACATACATACATACATATCTTCATAAAATAGGACAACAGGCAAATACACTTTTTATTATGGCTTTCTAAAAATTCTGGTCCAGATCGCAACCCTACTTTTCTAAATAAACTACAGATAAACACTAAAAAACAACCAAGAAAAATCATTGTTACTTGTGAGATTAAAGAGAATTAGTGACTCACAGAAGTCTCACAGAAAGGTGATAGAAATAGTATTTTATTTCTGAAAGGGATTCAGGCTTCTAGTTAACCATAACTTATGCCCATATAGAAGGAGAAAAACAATCAATCTTCTGCAGTTACTAAGAGAAAATATATCACATGGTCTACTTTTTTTCACTTTTTTTTTTCCTCCAGATATTTTAGTTCTCTAAACAAGACTAGCTTCTTATGTAGAAGTCAAAGAGCATTACTTCAAAGCCAACAGGAAATGGTTTCAAATTTCAAGAAAGTACATTTAGATTAGATGTTAAGAAAAAAAATCCTTACTATGAGGGTGGTGAGGCACTGGAACAGGTTGCCCAGAGAAGCTGTGGAAGGCCCATCCCTGGAAAGTTCAAGGCCAGGTTGGATGGGGCTTTGAGTATCTCAGTCTAGTGAAAAGCATCCTTGCCCATGGCAGAGGGGTTGGAACTAGGTCCCTTCCAACCTAGTCCATTCTATGATTCTATGAATATGGACTTCCTTATATTAATTTTCCTTTTTTCTTTTTCCCATCTGCATGATAACTGGGGTTATGAGAAATAATAAGCCCACATAAGCCAGGACACTGAAGCGGTCTTGCCTCACAAGATAAAATATTGATGAAGACAGAGTCCCTACTCAAAAAGAGTAGCTCAAAAAGAGCTTTCACCTGATGATTATAGGCAGATAACCTAGATATTCATATTTAACTCATAGAGTTTGATTTTAAACCATTCAGGTTGAAAAATTAAAAGCCCATTTTATGTGGATTGTTGTTGACAGTCATGCTTGCCTCTCTTTGTAATATTTGCAGGATGGAAGCAGATGTGGGGTGGCAAAATTTGGACCAGAATGCTCTGTTCACACACCTAGCCAAAAGGAGAAAGTATGTTCAGAAATCTCTGCTTCTTAAGTTTTACATAAACTTTTCAGCAGTTTTATCACAAAATCACAGAATTGTTAAGGTTGAAAAGAACCTCTGGAGATCATCTAGTCCAACCCCTGTGCCAAGGCAAGGTCATGGTTTTTTGTTTGTTTGTGTGTTTGATATTAGATCTCATTAGAAAATTTGTTATTTTTTATTTTGGATTTAGGGTGGAAAGCTGATTGACCTTTATTTCTGAAAGATATGCTAGATGCACAGCATACTATGTGTTCCAAAGAAAAAGGGAGCATTTGTGGATGTTTATGTATGTATTTATATATATACATATATATGTAAGATCTGTGGACACATATATAGATATACTAGTATTTGTCTGTGTGTATAGATACCTATAAAGTGAGAGAAACATGGTTTCTGTGTAAATGTAATAAAGAAAGTAATAAATATTAAGAAAGTAAGGCAGCTGTGTGGTGTTTCTCATTATCTTCACCATTCAATGCATAATTCTAATACATATTTCTGTTCAGTGTCAAAGGTCTACCCTGAATATAAAATTATTTTATTCATGAGGTGCTCCTGTAGCACTGCACTGGATGAGTTTTCACCATATCCTCCTTGTAAGGTGAAATACTGCAGTTACAAAACTGCACAAGGCTTTTGCAGACTCACTGTCACAGTGAGGATTAGTCTTCATCATGGTCTCTCATTCCCATGTGTTTATTCTCCCAATGGTCAGTTGCACAAATCATTGGCTCTATCCATTGGCTCTATCCAAAAGAGGAAGACCTCTTTTAGGTGGGATAAAGTATTCATCCAGAAAAAAGGTGTTATATTTACAAATTGCAAATGTTCTATTTTAGGTGATTTTTGTCTTGCTGAGGGATAGGATTGCTAGAGCATGTGGTGAGCACCTGCCAGTCTGACAAGGTTAACCCACCTCAGGTTACTAGCCAAGATTAATCCACCACATTTATAAATGAAAGGATGCAAGTATCACAGATTTGTTCTGTAGAATTGCATCAAGATATAAGAGTGAGAAAATTCAATTAAAATGAGACTTCAGTACACAGGCCACCTTGACTATGTAAGAAAAAAATATAAAAACTTCATGGCTTGAGATAGTGACAAGGAGATACTAAGCAATTAGAGTCATGGACAAAATAGACTATATTTGGGGGAAGTTAATTTATTTTATTACCAGTTAATAAAAGAGTAAGTAATGAGAAATAAGAATAAATCTAAAAACTCTCAAATTCTCTACCTTTTCCTTCCCCATGGTGCAGGGGAACTGGAAATGGGAGAAATGATTAGTTTGTCACAAGTCCTGCCAGGAGTCTATTCCAGTAAGAGCTCTCCATGAGTTTACACCTTCCTTTGACGTGCATCCACCTGCTCCAATGCAGGGTCATCTACAGACTTCAGTCTGACATTCTGCTCCACTCTGAACCTCCATGGGCTGTTTTTTTAATGTTTGTTTCTCTCTCCGTTTTAGCCTATGCAGTTTTAAAAAAACTAATAAGGGAAATATTTCTTTTTTTGTTTGTGTGTGTCTTCTTAATTTAAATTAAACATTAATGTAGTAGATTCTTCCCTTATGTGGTTGTCTGTCATGTGCCGATGCCATCTTCTTTGTTATTGACATCTCTTGTCTTCTTGGCTTATAGAACATGAGGACTTCATCTGCATTCTCAAATATATTCTCAAATATATTCTCAAATCGCAAGTGAATTTCAACTTATGAAAAACATGAATCTTCATATTTTCTAGCATTTGCAAAAAAAATTAATCACTCTACATCATCATCACAAACTCAGTAATAGTGCCTGCTATTTGAGTTCAGTATTTTATAAAATCTATCTTGATCAGCTGTCATAAAGTAATCAGTACTTTGGGGAAAAAATTCCTTTGCTGAACAGATTCCCTGATTTTTTGTTTGTTTGTTTTCATTTTGCTTTTGTTGAGTTTTTTTTTTAAGTTATTTATTTCTGTATTGTCAGGAGTTCAAAGAATTAAATATGTCTTCTTATCAAAAAACTTTTGAAAAAAACCCTTGTTTGCTTTTAACACAATTTAAAATAAATCATATTGGCTAAATCTATAATTCTAAATGTTAGTACCTTATCTTGCTCATTACTTATTTCGTTTTTAAATGACACTCTAAGGATTATTTTTGTGCATAGAGCATAGTCCCTTGGCATGCAAAATAGCACAGCATTTCTAGTCACATATCTATCTTATTGTTCATTGTACTGGATCTGGCTGGGATGAAGTTACAAAGTCTTCACAGCAGCTCCCGTGATGTTGTGCTTGGCATTTGTGGCTAATAGACTGTTGATAACACAACAGTGCTGTGTTCAGCACAAATCCAAAACATAGCCCTGTGAAGAAAATTACATCTGCACATAACGAGGGTGTGTGTGTGTGTGTGTGTGTTCCTCTTTATCAGTATGAGGGAGAAAAGGGACTTCCTATAACACTAAGAATATACATGGAACTTTAAAATGACAGGAAGCTTGCCTTCTCTTGCCTTTTTAAGATTTTCAGTTATAGAATGAAGGCTGTTCAGTGTTTGTTTTAATTTGCTCTTTTCTCTGCCTCTATTTCTAAAGTTTGTATTTGTCATAGTGTTTTTCTTTTTGATTTATTAAGATACATGGGATTATTAACAATACATGTAACTGTTAAGAAGGAATAAAAATATTAACATCTTCACAAGCCTACATATGAGTACCATGTCAAGTACTGAGTCAAATTCTTCTGTATGTAAACATTTGCAATCTGGTAGTCCAGAAACAGTAATTCTGCTGGTGGTATTTTTGATAACTCATACTTGACCCTTCAGTCCATTTTCTTGACGTTACCTTTACTGATGAGAATGATAACAAAAGAAAATTTCTCAAATATACTTTTATTGTCAGCAATAAAAATCAAAGAAACAGCATGAGGACAGCATGAACAAAAATCTGATCTTTTTCCCTCTTTTACGTTTTTTTTTTTTAATTATTTTTTCAATCATGTATATACTTATCCTTTTATAACATTTCTTCTAACACACTTTTAGTAGCAAAATTTATTTCACTGGTTTGTATAATCCTTAAGGCTTCCCACTCACTTGCAGTGAGACCTATAAATTTCATAAATATTTATGTAAAAATTAAAACTGAATTGAATTATGTTTATCTTCCCAATTTATAGAAAGAATTTCCATATTTTGGAAAATTGTTTGCATAACATATAGGAATACAATACTGGCTTTCAATTTTTTTAATAGAATGAAGTTTCAAAAAGTGATGACACATTTTAACTACAGAATTTTTAAGTGAAAAAAATCAGTCAAAGTTATTGCTGTATTCATGAGGAGAAATCATGAATACTTCCACCAAGGTGTTGCAGAACTGGGCCACTTTTCTATATGCAATGAAGACAATTAAGAATTTCACATTGTTTCTTGTTAAATATTTTATTGAGATATGGAGGTTTTCTTCAGAAAAGGAAAGTCACTTAGATTACTTGGATTACTACGTTGAATAACACATTATCAAAAAAATGCAGAATCACCACATTATTTAGAAGTAAACTGATAATGGCAAGTGGACTCATTTTTAAGTATAGTTTTTCCTTAAAGATGTTTTTAAAGTGGCTTACCAAATGTAAAATATGAAAAAGGACTTAAGGTCATGGTTGATAAACAGTTGACCATTTGATCTCTGTCTGATCTCTGCTGTAGCACTGGAGGCTAATACAATTTATAAATTATATTTTAAATTCCCTTACATGAAATAGCAAAATAGGAATTTTAAGATTGTATTACTTCTGTACATTAATGAGACCATTATGGTTTTATGAGAGCTTGAGAAACTGAAGAATTTTAGCAATAATCTGAAATGAAGGAAACCATGTTTTGTAGCAAGAAACTAAGACTTTTACTTTATGTAGATGACTTGATCGATGTCCACAAGAACTCACAAGAACTAGATTGCTGACATCATAGCAGCCTTTCATCCGGAAGAACAGAACGTGACAATACCACATATAGAAGATGTTATTCAAAGACTTTAGATCAGGATATAGGTAACTGAGGAACGTATTATTAGAAAAGAAAAAGAAAAAAATCACTAGATGTGTCAGAAATCTGCATTATTCAGAAGGTCACTATTTAGCGACCATAGCAGATCTTTTAAGCCTTGAAATATTTAATAATCCACATACTTTAATAGTCTTTGCCTCACTAAACAAGTATTTTATTTTTTAGCAGTTTTCAAGTTTCGCAGTACCACAATACTTCAGTTTTTCTAGTGCTTTTGGAAAAGAAAAACCCAAAGAGTAGATGCTGGCAAGATGCCACGTCATGGTTTAACCCTGTATCTTGGATTTTCTGAATCTTGCCTTGCCATGCTGCTTCATATCATAGCTGATATAAATAGGGTAGACTTCTCCTAGGATTTATACACAGCTTATCTGAATATAATACCATCTACTAGCCTCATTTTGCATTTTCCTATTAACTGCAATGTATGTATGGCTCAATGCTTTTTGAATTCTTTATACACTGACCCAGCAAGAAAACATGTTTCATGGTGATAATTCACTGGTCTTTAATTACATCTTGTATGCATGCCAGAAGCATACTATCACCTTCACCATAGTGGTATTTTCCTATACCTGATTTTACAAAGCATTTAATTGATTTCCTTTTATTAATGAATAAAGTCACTTCCTCACACATGGAAAGCAATGAAGAAGTTTTCACCTTTTTTTTTTTTTCAACAGCACTCTGCCCTGAAATCTCAAACTCATGTGTCACTCATCAGTCAAGTCAAAAAAGCTGTTATCCAGGGAAAATGTGATTAAACTAGAGATGATGGGGAAAAGCAAGATTGTCTCAATATAACGGTTCAGAGAAAGTGTAGTGTTTTTCCCATTGTCGAAAAAACAGGGGATGTACAATTAAAACAAAACCATAAAGTAACCAGGTTACTGCTACTGTTGTTTCTCTAAAAACAACAAATGGAAGGCTAAGGAAAATCTCCACCCTTTATTGGATGCAGGGGGAAACAAAGTGAACAATTATGAGGAAAATTTTGGGGTAATTAATGGCTTTTTTGCCTCAGTCTTTAATAGTTAGACCAGTTGTTCTCTGGATACCCAGTGCCCTGAGCTGGAAGACAGGGAAGAGGAGCAAAATGAAGCCTCGATAATCCAAGAGAAAATGGTCAGTGACCTGCTACACCACTTAAACATTCACGAATCTATGGGACCTGACGTAATCCACATGAGGGTACTGAAAGATCTAGCATAAGTACTCACCAATCATTTACCAACATAGTCCTAGCTCTCTGGGGAGGTCCCACTTGACTGGAGGTTAGTAAATGTGATACCGACCTACAAGGGGAGCCACAAGGATGATACAGGGAACTACAGGTCTGTCAGCCTGACCTCAGTGCTGGGGAAGGTCATGGAGCAGATCATCCTAGATACTGTGAGCCACTGCATCACTAAAAGTATTTTATTATTGGGTCAGAACCAACTCTGTGTGTGCAGAGGGAGGGCTAGCCTCAGAACTCCCATGGCCGGGCTGCAACACGCACTCCACATGGATTAGCTGTCAGTCAAAAAGGAAGCCTGGTAGCCTGCCCACACCACACACCTGGAACTCCTGACCCAGCCTCTGATTGTCTGCATCACCCCTCACTCCCACCTGGGAGGCACTGAGTGGCCAGTGCCAGACATCCTGCCTGGGAGGAATGGCCACAGAGGGCCAAAGCACAGAGCAGCAGAGGAGGCCATTTTTCTCTCTTTCTTCTCTGGAGCCCTTGCTGTGCTTTGTGGAGCTGGATCTCCATAGAATTCTTTGGTAGTAGCTATTTTTTCTTGTTTCTTCTCTTAATCTCTTTCCTTCTTTACTATTTTCTTACTTAATATTTTGGATGACTTAAAACCAGTGTGTTGGATTCCACTAAGTGGTGTGGGTTCAGTGCTTTGGGGAATGCTTTATCTTGGTTGTTTGTTATCTCTTTTCAACTTTTTCCAAAATACTTGTTTCCTCCTAAAATTAACAATGTCTCCTGGGAAAACATGCCTGCATTCTCTCTTTATGCTATCTGAAGGTATATAAAAAACAAAGGCTCTGCAAGGGTTTGGTGGGCAAACTCTTAGGGTCTGAAATATAAAAGTAATACTCCCAGTTAAGCTTATGGCTTTGGGACTGGAGTCTTAAAGAGGCTACCAGGCAACATGTGAAGGACAGCCCCAGGATCAGGCCTAGTCAGAGTTTATGAAAGGTAGCTTCTGCTTGACAAACTGTCTTGGTTTGAGACAATGTGAAGGGGTGGAGACCTCAGACAGAAGTCTTCGCTCTTTGATTCAATCCCCCTGGTTTCTCCAATGCAGATAGAGAGAACAAATATGTCTGGATTTAAGAGGAAAAAAATGGCTCTTTACCAACAGAAATGCTAATAACAATGTAGATAGAACTGGCCCTGCCCACCAGACCAAACTGAGTTGGTGGCCAACCTCCCCCATCCAGGAAAAAACATGTGGTCACAGGACAGAGACAATATGACCACCCATCCATGTGGTTTGCCTTCCCCAAACACAACAAATCTGGCAGGAAACAGTTGGAGAGCCAGTGCTGGCAGGAATGGCAGATGTCTGGGACTTGATATCAGCAGGCACTTGCATGGAACTGGAGTGAGGCTTCAGTGCTGGTACAGGCAGTTGGAGCAGATCTCCAGACCCCCAGAATGTTTGAGTCATTAATCACTAACATTTCAGTCTCTTTAAAGAAGGCAAAACTCCAAAAAGCCAAAAAGGCATATTTGGAGAAAAGAAAAGGTGGATATGAGAATTTTTGTGTAACCCAGGACACCAAACTGATCTCCTTCTATGACAAAATGACCAAATTAGTGGATGAGAGAAAGACTGTGAATGTTGTCAACTTGGACTTTAGTAAAGCCTTTGACACTGTCTCCCACAGCCCCAGGAAACAGCTATGCTGTTTCCTGGAGAAACTGGCTGGCTATGGCTTGATGCTCTCTTAACAGGGTAAAAAACTGTCTGAAGTCTGAATGTCCAGGCCCAGAGAGTGGTCATGAATGGAAATAAATCAAGTTGGTGGCTGGTCACTAGTGGTGTTCTCCACTTGGGGCCAGTCCTGTTAAGTATCTTGGTCAACAACTTGGATAAGGGAAGTGGGTGCACCCTCAGTCAGTTTGCAGATGACACTAAGTTGGGTGGCAATGTTGTCTGCTGGAGGGTAGGAAGGCTCTCCAGAGAGAACTGGACAGGTTGGATCAATGGGCTGAGGCCAACTGTATGAGTTTCAATGATGTGAAGTGCTGGGTTCTGCACAACAATCCCATGCATCTCTACAGGCTGGGTGTGGAGTAGCTGGAAAGTTGCCCAGTAGAAAGGGAGCTGGAATCACTGTTTGACAGCTGGCTGAACATGAGATGGCATGTGCCCCAGTGGCCAAGAAGGTCAATGTCATCCTGGCTTGTGTCAGAAATAATGCAGACAGCAGAACAGAGGAAGTGATTGTCCCTCTGTATCTGGCATTTGTGAGACCACGTCTTTAATCTTCAGTCCAGTTCTGGGTCCCTCATTTCAAGAAATACATTCAGGTGCTGAAGTGTGTCCAGAGAAGGGCAACAGAGCTGGTGAAGGGTCACAAGTTTTATGCAGTATAGATGAGGAAGCTGAGATTGTTTAGGCCAGACAAATGGAGGCACAGGACCTTATGGCTCTCTACAACTACTTGAAAGGAAGTTGTAAGTCAAGTGGGGGTTGGTCTCTCCTCCTGAAGCAATAGGATGAGAGGAAATGGCTTTAAGTTGTGCCAAGAGAAGTTAAATTTCATACTGGGAAAAATTTCATCACAGGAACGGTTGTCAAATATTGGAATGTGATGCTCAGAGTAGTAGTTGAGTCACCATACCAGGAGGTATTTGAAATATATCTAGGTGTGACACTTAGGGACATGGATCAGTGGAATTGGCAGTGTTAAGTTAGTGGTTCAACTCAATGATCCTAAGGGTCTGTCATGTGAAAAGGGGAGATTTCCTCACACCCTTTGTGTTTGATTATCTGTCAGCACTGCAGGAAAGCTAAGACCCTTGACTGTCAAAGTCCTCTTATGGGGACTCTTCACAGAACAATTCACTAGATCAGAGGGTGATTCAGACTTGTTCAGGGTCACATGCTAACAGAGAGACCCTCTCCCAGGTCTTCACACCTTTACCCACTGTTGGCAACTGCCAGCACCCTTGAAGGACTCACACTAACAATTTATAGAATAACACTCTTTTTTAATAAAATTGTGACAGGTTAAGGTTCAAGGATTGCCAGTGATAGCATCTGACTGCAGAAACACATTCAAAGCAATATACTAACAAGCTCTAATCCCTAACAAAAGTTAGTTTGAGATAGTCAATCAGAGTATGGTTCTTACCAATAGGCATCCTTATGGGGGAGAAGAGAGGTTCAACCCATCAACTGATCCCAGAGGTTAAAATGGAGTCTTTACTAACTTTTCCCCATTCTTGACTCACTTTTATACTATTTCTTTATGATTAAGTGGAGTTTGAGTGACTCTGATCATATATGATACTCAGTGAGGAGTGGTCATATTTTGGAGTAAGGTACATCAGTATGGTGTCTGAGATAACCTTGGGATGGTGAAATACATCAGTCCAAAGAGAGTGATTTTGCCACAGTTGCTGGTTCAGCAGCAAGGCTTCTTTTATGTCTCTTGTTTTTCAGCTGCTGTAGATGGAGGGGCTCAGAACAAAATCTGTTAACGACCAATGTGATCAACAGTGTTCCACTTTATTTACATAAGCTGCCCTTTTATACACTCTCAATACACCCAGATTGTGGTCACTCTTAAACTATTGGATCTATGAACTAAACATGCATTACTATCACACACCTAGTTGGACCACTGCAGGTGTCCACACAGTGTGAAATCATTATTTACCTTCTGGGACTCCTCCCTTATTTTGGCACAGGAGTCTCTTTGTTTCAAACCAGAAGGTTCGTTATCAAAATAGTTCAGTGTTCCCACGCTGTTTGTGCTCGGCTATGCCATGGCTGGGCCTACAGAAATGCAGGATGGATTGCCCACCACAATCCTGTTCTCTCCACAAGCTGCTACATGGCTTATCATCTAAAAAGTACCACCAAGTTCCCTCCTCTGCAAATATTTCAACAGAGCCTGGCTGTGATGTCTCCACTCTGCTCCACCCTGCATTTATCCTCCTTAGATTGCATGTGGGAAGTTGGACATGCTGACCACATTCCATCCAGGGAGTAGCAACTGCATTTTCCCCCTTAGCATATATTCTGTGTGGAGAGTTGGGATACTGATCGCAATCTCCATTTATTAGAATGTAATTTTACCCCCGGACTTTTTTCCACAGGGGTTTTTTCCAACCTTAATGTTTCTGTGATTATATGATAACTGTTCTTCTCCCTTGTATACTCCAAGTTGATTATGTGATCCAAGTCTTCTGGAAGATACTAAAACTACTAAAAATGTTTTAAGGAAATATGTAGGTGAGCCAAGCTGATGCATCCTACATCTAGTGTTCTGCTTGGTGTTGTTCCATTGAGGTCAATATGGTTTTTGGACTGGTGCTGCCTCAGACCACAGCTTATTAAGAAGTATAACAGCCTATATCATTTTTGCTGCATTGCTTGACTAAAAAGCTCTTAAGATTTCCCTGAGAGAAATCTATGCTGGTCTTCAGTGTGAAAACTAGGAAAAATTTAACTTGCTTCATTAAGCCATTGGAGAACTTCATGCTCTTAAGAAATTTCCTGTTGTTGGATCACTCGTCAGTGTTCTAGAAATGTCAACTGGTATTTTTATTTTCATATAGAAATACTGAAACTAATTAACAATACTTAAACCACTTAATATAAATGTCTGTTGCGGTTAAAGAAAACTAATGTAATTGGTCAACGATCTTTAAACTTCCTGGAAAGCTTTAAACTCTTAATCCCAGTTAATTAAAACAAACAAAAAAATACAACAGTGTCTGACACTTTAATGTTATTTAACAATGTGGATAGTCATTGCAATTTATTCTTGACTTAAACACATGCTGTGCTTTCCTATATGCCGAGTATGGAAAAAAACCACAGAAGCATAATTGACTCTGCATAGGCTTGTGTTTAAAGTAAATAAAGAATATAAAAGCCGCTTTGTTGTAGAGTGTTGGGGACAAGAAAGAAGTGGGATGTTGTCCCTTTATTTAGAAGAACTTTATTGTTATTTTAAATGGATTAATTTTCTTCCAGTATCTTCAGGATGAAGTTTCAAGTGAGTAAGGAGAAATCACTATGTATTTCTTTATTACACATTGCCGCAGTTCTTACAGATTTATCTTACAGTATTATCCTTCTTAAAATCACTGTACTGTTATTTTTCTCTAGTGCAACGTCATCGACAGTATGTTTTAGACTTTCAAAAAAAAAAACCACCAAAAAAACCAAACCAAACCAAAAAACATTCACTGCAACCAAGTTAGATTAAAGAAATTTATTTTCAGAATTAAATGTTTCCATTCATAAGTAGTATTCTTTAAGATTTAAAAAATAATAATTTTTGAGGTGTTTGTAGACTATGGATTAGAGTGTACTCCTTGGGAATAAGGAAACAATGACTTAGAAAATGCAGATTTTTTTTCTTAGCATGAAATTGAGACTTCTGTTAAATGCAGTGTGATGTTTTACAGATGGAATGGGGTGAGAGACCACAATATCACTCCATCTCTGAACAACTATGTTAAATCCAGAAGTTTTCTAAAAATTCTGGACCAGAACCGATATGATATTTCTCTGAACTCAGTCACATCTGTGACTTTTTGGTTGCAGTTTTAGCATTCTTTTCTTACCTTACTCTATCGAATTTGGAGATTCATGTTGTCTTAAGCTTCTCCTAGCTCACTTTAGTCTCATGTCCATTACCTTGCAAATAGTTTAAGGTCTGGTTTTGCACATACGTGCTAATCTTTTGCTCATTCATAAGTATAATTACAGCATCATTTTCAAGCAAATATGTGAGATTTGTCTCAGAGTGACACAAGGCACCCCAAAGATTTTGCACCCAAGATCTTGGAAATATCTAAAGTTCTAAAAAGTTCTAAAAATTTAGGTAAAGATTATCCTCTGCCAATCCACATTTCATCAGGGATCACATCCTATCATTTTAGGAAATTCTCTTGGTTGATATTAAACAGATCAATCGCCTAGGCTTCTTTCTGGAAGTTTCTAAACTGTTTTGTGTGAACAAAGTACAAATCATATGTTAACACAGATTCATAAGACAAGGCTAAGAAGTGTGAAGGACTGTAGGCCGCTTTCTTATTAAGGGGATGACATATGGCACTGTTATTGTCTTGGACATGCAATTTTTATGCAGTATTACTTCTTTTGTTATTCATTGCTCAATTTACTATCCAGTGACTTACTGCCTATATGCAGAATACGCCTATGAAGCTGATTTTTGGGGTGTATGCAGAAAACCTAGAGATTTCCCTTGCACGTGCAACAAATGAGATTGCAGGACTGAGAGTAAGAAAGCAGAAGTTTAAAGAACACTGAAATATTTAACTTTCAAACAAAACTTGAAAGTATACAGTTTGTAAGGATTGAGGTCTTTTAGCTGCAGCACAGTTATAGTACAGTTGAATTATTACAGGATACCTCTGGATGACTGATTTAAAACCCCTCTTGAGACGGAACTAAAAGTGACCATGATATATAGTTGCTTAGGCTTGAGATAGGAAGGCGATTTGGAATATGGGACTATGCATAAAATTGCCATCTAGGTCTGAGCTGTATGCCACTTTGATAGTTTAATTATAAATCTATCACTTAAATCTTTCTGGAAGATGGGTTGTTGTTCAAGCAAATTCTGACTTGATTGAGCAATACAAGATGAAGTTCTATGGTTTTTAAAAGAGAACAAACTGGACTATTATAATGTGCCAAAGATGCTCTACTTTTCCCAAATTTGAAATGTGGATCTTTATCTGATATTCAAGGCTATTCGGAATGCTATCTGCCTTAAGGAAAACAAGGGTGCTATGGATCAGACTGCTTTCTAAAGTGCAAATTAACTTCTGTATGATTTTTAAAATCCACATCTCCTTAGACTCATTTGAATTTTGTTTCATGGGACTTCAAATTGGGACAGTGTTCTACACCTAGTGATCTGGCATAATTTCAGCAAAAATTCTTGAGATTTCATTTTGATAGTACCACCTTTTAAGAGTCAAATTTTTTTTATATTTTTGCGCAACTAGGGCCCAGACTGTCTATAAAACTTTCAAAAGGATCTGAACTTCTGAAGGATTTATTTAATAATTTGTAACTCATACTATCCTTTAAGGGAATAAATATTTCCTAAGTAAATGAAGTTAAATTAGAACTTTGAACTGGTACTAATTACTATAGAAAAGACAATGCATGATGACCTGAATTTAGTTCAAGTCCGGTGGGTTTGTGAGTACTTTGTTATAAGAACTAGGTTACTGAAGAGGACATACTTGGATGATGCATGCTGTTGAGTAGCTGTGACTAGTGTATTCAAGACCTTGTCTTAAAAGTTGTAAATCTGATCAAGGGGACTTAAGCAAAACAAGTACGAGGGAAGTATTTATGACAATAAGAATATTTTTGTAGTGCTATATGTATTTCTCTCTCTATAATGTTACATATCTATATATGTATGTAATTATATACATATATATACCCACACTCATTAAATTTTCATGTTGTTTTTCTGAAGAAAGACTTCCATAAAGCAGTCTGTTAAGGGTCTACTAATAGGCAGCTTGGTTGCTGTTTGTTAGACTGATGACAACTCTGCTACATAGACTTCGGTGTGCCATACATATTTTCATGTGCTTGGAAAGTGTTGTAAATGCCAGAATTGATAGACAACTTTTGATCCAAGCTTTTTATTAAACCCAACCAATTTTCCCAGGTGCTTTCAAGGCTGCAGCTCCAACTCTTCTAGCATTCTTTGCATTTATTGGGTTTAATAGTCAAGCAGATATCTGGAAATTTTACTGGGTCTTAGATCCATCCCAGACTGAAACTTCTTAAGCTACTGAATTTTTTTGAGGAACTGAGACAACAATCCTAAGAATGGCTGAAATTCCTGTGACCCAATACCGTGTTTTCAGTAACAATCAATAGAAATTGTCTAGGACAGATCTTCACAGAACAAATTCAGTGAAGCTTTTCCCATGATCCTGTCTTAGTTTCTAACCATTTCTGTCTCAGACTTTTGGACCAGGCCTATCATTAACTTTTTTTTGCAGGGTGTCATGGTTAGCCAGCAACTAAATCCCACAGAGCTGCTCACTCACACATACACATACTCCTGGTGAGATGAGGGTGAGAATCACAGAACTGTTAAGGTTGGGAAAGACCTTTAAGGTCATCACGTTCAACCATCAACCTAATTGACCACCACCATGTTCACCATTAAACCACATCCTGAAGTATCATATCCACATATTTTCTGAACACTTTTAGAGATAGTGGTTCCACCTCCAGAATCAGAAAGGTCAGAAGACTTACAGGTTGAGATAAAAGACAGTTTAGCAGGTAATGCAAAAGCTGTGCATACAAGCACAGCAAAAAAAAGGAATTAATTCATCGCTTCCCATGGGCAGGCAGTTGTTCAGCCCCCAGGACAACAGAGCTCCATCACACATAACGGTGATGTCCCAGCTTTTGCCTCCAAATTTCTTGTGCATCCCAAGCCTCCTCGCTGGTGGGGTGGGAAGAGAGGCAGAAAAGGTGCTGAGCAAGGACTGCTCAGAAATAACAAAAACATCTCTGTATTATCCACAACTTTTCCAGCACAAAACCAAAACCCAGCTCTATGAAGAAAATTAACTCAATTCAAGCCAAAATCAGTACAGAGGGGATAGACAGCATTTTTAATATTAGGGGTTAATATTTATTATTATTAGTTTGATAGCAAAATGAGCCATAAATTTCAGCTTAGGAAAGTAAGCTCTCCCAGGACAAATATTGTTTCTGCTAACGCCCCTTCATATGACCCTTAATTGTGTGAGGTTCTTGTAATGACTTAAAGCTAGCAGAAAGGATAAAAATGTTCACTGTGTCTGTTTTATCTATGATGAAAAGCAGAAGCAAAAGCTAAATAACAGTGAATTAATTTGCTATGCTTTCTGTGGCTCTATGCAGCACTCTTTATACAGATATAACCTTTCAGCATGGTGATACCTTGGATGAGAATGACATTTTTATAAAAATAAAAAGCTAACTGCATGATTTTAAAGAAATGCTGTTAGCACGTTGTAAGTAGTGACAACACTTTACAAATGCCTATTTTTAGTACTTTAATCTGGAACAATCACTGTTTTTACCACCAGGAAGTACAAAAGAATGACAAAATGAAAGAAAAAGCCTAAAATACTTTAATTCTCTTTTCTACTATTCCCCTTTCCTTCACAAAGGAAAAACTGTATTGATCATTGACATTCTTCTCTCAAGAGATGCTTGAAATGACTGTGTCCTTCATAGCACTTTCCTAATTTAATGTCTAATTAAGAGCCACATATCTATTCTTTACTTGTTCTCCTCTGCAGTACTTCTGGTGTTCAGGGTTCAGGATATTAAACTTCTTCATGTCTTAGAAATATAATAAAAAAAGGACAATGAGGTTTTTTTAAAAACAACCCAAACTTAACGAAACCAAAACCCCCAACTCTTGAGTTCAGAAAAAACACACTGACAAAATAGGAGTTGAAATCTCTGCAGACAGCAGAACTTCAAACTAATAAAGATATTTATATTTCTATATACCATGATGCTCTGATTGTGATGCTGCATTAACATAAGCTATGAAAAACCCACTACCATTGGAAAGTTGGCTTTTCAGAGTTTGTTTCAGGTCAAATATTTCTCACACTGCCACACCCCTTGTATTGGTTTTAAGTAACAAAATTTTGGTAGCTGGCAGAGGTGCTGCAGAGGATGACTTCTGTGCTGACGTGCCAGAAGCTTCCACCATGTCAAAAAGTCAATTCCAGCTAGCTCCAAGGCAGACCCACCACTAGACAAAACTCAGTCAGTCAATGCTGCTAACACTTGAGGAAAAACATATTTAAGGGTAAAAAAGTACTGGGCAACCGTAGCTGGGAGAGAGGACTGAAAAGATGTGAGAGAAACAGCTCTGCCACCATCAATGTCAGAGAAGAAGTTGGAGATTGTGTCCCAGACTCTAGAACAAAAATTCCCCTGCAGACTATGATGAAGACAATGGTGACATAGGTTGTTCCCCCTGCAGGTGGATGTGTTCCAAAGGAAACTGTGACCCTGTGGAGAATCCTTGCTGGAGCTGGCTCCTGACATGAACAGTGACCCTGTGGGTCTGTTCCTGCTTAACTGAACCATGTGGAAAGGACCCACACCAGAGCACTTAATGAAGAACTGAAACCCATGGGAAGGACACAGGTTTGAGAAATTCATGGAGGACTGTCTCCCACTGATGGGATCCCATGCTGGAACAGGGAAAGACTGGGAGGAAGAAGGAATGTATTAGTTTATAAGTTCTTATGAAGGCTACTCAAGTAATTGTATTTTCTCAGCATTCTTTCAGTCTCCAAATTTGGCATGAAAAAGAGAAAATGGTTGGTCTCTGATGTTTTGGGGTTCTGTTCCCTCCCTTTTTGATTAAAATACATGCTGCGGGTGTCTGAGCAGGGAACAATGTGTAAAGAGGTATTTATGATGCATGACTATAAGTTTCTAAATCACTGTACCCAACCGGTTGAAGTGATCAACAATACAGAATTCTAATCAAATTTAGTAATTTGATAAGGTATCACAGCAAAAATCCTGTTAGAAACTCATGCAGTTTTTATCAAATAAAATTCAAAGAAGTTTATTGTTGGTTAATAACATATGGTCCATAAATCAATCAGTGAATTAAAATTTCTGAATCAATATGCAATATAACAAAAACTCCATACTAGACACTTACAAAATGTTAATAGACACCTACATTTTCTAAATACTTTTTCACAAATAATCTCCGAAATTATGTCTACACACATGTTGGGAACACATCCTCCCACACACACACGTGCCTTGGGACATGTGGGTTGTAAGCATATAGACCCTCTGATCAGCACTCTTCCAAAGAAGATGTGATGGAATATAAAGGGTTGAGAAACACATGTCAAAAACTACAAAAAGGCTGTTACATAAAGTAAGACCAAGGATATGACTGAAAAGAGATGCAGTAGCATAAAACAAAATGGTTTGTAAACTATAGAAAAGGAATGAGTAGAATTTTGTATGATAACTCAGTAGGAGAATTATGTGCCTTCAGACTAGTGAGTCTATATTGCTAATACCCAGAAACATATGGACATAGATGATGTTATATTACCATTATTTTTACTAAATAGAGGCTATAAGTAGCGTATGGTTTCAGAAATAGAGATGAAAATTCCAAGAGTGCCTTAGTGCTTAATAGCTGTAAAGACCTTGCTGAAACTTTAATTGTGGGGAAACCACTGACAATGTAGACTGTCCCAACTTCTGAAAATACTTGCCTTATTTCTTTTTTCTTTCTGCCCACTGTTAAAAATGGCCTTATGCTCCTTGTTACTGTCAAGGCATAACAAGACACTTTTCTCCTCTCTCACCCTGTCAAACTTCCTCTCTAGCTGCTGTGAAGGTGAGTTTGGACAGAAGAGATTATGCATTAGGTCTTATGACTTTGAGAGGTGATGTAAATGTGCAGATGGTACCTGAAAAACAGGGTCTGGAAAAGTCAGAGGAGGAACTGGAAAAAAATCCATTCCCTGTACATGTGTACTATGCTTCGCCTCTCCCGCAGGGTAGTGTGTGCAGGGTACCCTGTGGAGAAATGCAGTTACTACAGGCCATAAAAAAAACTATTATTTCTGCTCTATGAACAATTTTTGGAGTAATGATCCCAGTGAGTCCATCTGGGAGACCCTATGTTCTCCCAGATTACCTATGTGATCTTTGTGCTCTTGTCTTAGGGTGAGAGGTCCATTCACTATTTATGCGGTCTGAAACGCAGGACAAGTAAAGATAGCGTGCAAAGCAAAAGTGTGTAGAAACGTCTCCTGGAGGTAATCCTGTGACAGACAGATATCATGCAGTGGTCTAGCCAGGGGAATAAAGATTTCTGAGAAGCATTTTGAAGCCTTGCAGGATTCAAAAGGACTACAAGTAAGAGAGGACTTCAGGGTTCAAGGTGGGACTTGCTTCTCAGAATAAGTTGGTTATAATGGGTGACTGTGTCTTGTACTGACAGCGCCTCATGGGATCCATTTTATGATGCTAAAAATGATGCAAAGGGTTTTCCTGTCTTGCTGACAGATACTGACCACATCTTCTAACACACTAAGAGAAATATCTGACTAAGGCACAGAAACAGTGTTCACATACTTAAACTAAGAACTAGCAACGGAAAGACAGGTAGGTGACTTCAGACTGCCAGCACAGCTTCTCTAAATTCAAGTCTCGCCTGACCAACCTAGTTGCTTTCTATGATGGAGTGACTACATCAGTGAACAAGGGAAGAGCTAAGGATGACACCTGCCTGGACTTCTGCGAGGCCTTTGACATGGTCCCCCACAACATCCTTCTCTCTAAATTGGATTTGAAGAGTGAACTATATAGTGGATAAGGAATTGGCTGGATGGATGTAGCTAATTTGTGGTCAATGACTGTGTCCAGGTGGAGGCCAGTGATGAGTGTTGCCTCTCAGTACCTGTCCCTATCTAGGGACACATACTTTTTGATGTCTTTACCAATGACAGAGAGTGAAATGGAGTGTGCCCTTAGCAAGTTTGCAGATGACATGAAACTGAGCAGTGCAGTTGACATGGCAGAAATAAGGGACCTGGACAAACTTGAGAAGTGGATCCATTAGTACCTCATGATGTTCAACAAGTCCAAGTGCAAAGTGTTGCACCTGGATTAGAGCAATCCCAGATGTAAGAATAAACTCTCAGAACAAGACCTTGAGAGTAGCCCTGACAAGAAGGACTTAAGAACTTGAAGTGGATGAAAAGCTGAATGTGAGCAAACAGTGTGCACTGACAGACCAAAACGCAATCATATCAAGAGAGGCATGGTCAGTAGACTGAGGGAGATGATTATCCCCTGCTACTGTTGCGATAGGACAAAGGGTAATGATTTTACCCTAAAAGGGAGTTGATTTAGACTAGATGTAAGGAAGACATTTTCTACAGTGAGTGTGGTAATACAGTGGAACATGTTGCCCAGAGAGATGGTAGAATCCTGGAAATATTCAGGATTGAGTTGGAGGGGTTCTGAGCCACTAGGACTAGTGGAAGGTGTTCCTGCTCATGGCAAGGAGGTTGGACTAGAGGATCTTTAAAGTTCCACTTAATCCTGTGAGTCTGTGTAGTGCAATAGAAAGTTTGAGGACACTTGGAGCATCTCTTCAGATAAGGATGGGTCATAATGAACGGCAGGGTGGGTGGGGTGGTTTTTGGTGTGACTGTGGTCCCCAAACACCTCAGCTGCTGCTGAGCATGTAAGCAGAGTTGCACACGTTTGTGGTGGTAGCAGAAATAGTGAATTCTTTCAAGTGACTTCCTCCTGAAGTGAAATGAGAGTGAAGGAGAGAAAAGGGTGATTGAGACAGTTCCAGAAGCTGTTCCCTCAAAGTCAAAGTAGACAAAGCCATGATGTTCCTTTCTTTTTGGAGTTGAGAATTGTCAGTATGACACAGAACAGGTCTTTGGTTATCACTATCAAGTCCAGTGATCAAAAAGATTATTCAGCTGCTCATATTTCAATTACTTCAGGTAGAAGGAGAGATTCTGTTGCTGCTGAAAGTCAGTGTCTGCACTGAATGTAATTCAGAGGATTTGACTGTGCTTCTGGAGCGTGTCTATCAGTTTAGTTGCATCTGGAGGGAATCTAGTTTTTGCTAAAATTCAGTGCCAAACTCAGAAAGTAAGAATGATGAGAAAGCTTGGTTAAAAAAATCTCAGTTCTGATCTGAATTCAGAAAACTTGTGTGGCTACTCCTTGACTATGAGGGTGAATTTCAGCTTATAGATTGTTTCTCAATGGGTTTTATATCTCACGTTTCTGTGATATAAAGTAAAGTAATATTTGCCTTTCTAAGCATGCCATGGTGAAATATCAATACATACCGCACTCTATTAAACATTACAGGGATTATGTAATATTTTGTCTTTCAGATTTGTCTGGGCACTTTTGCAAGGCCTGATTTTACTACTAAAATCTGAGTGCTATATAAATGGCATGCAAATCTTTCAGTGTCATGATATTTTCCTGCCTTTCTCATATTATATGTGTATTCTTATATACATATATTTTGTGGTTAGTCTAATTTCTTTGATTACAAGGAGATTGTCGTCTGCATGAAGAAATGAATCTTTACAGCTGTAAAATTCCAACTAAGGAAGTAGAAACTCCTGACATGGTATCCCATGTCAATAGAAGACATTAAAGCTTTCTTTGCCTGATAGAACAGAAGTCATGTTTAGACTGTGAATGCAATTTTATCTTTTTCGTATTCACTGTAGTTGCACTGAGGCAACTCTACATCATTTCACACAGTAAAATTTAACTTTTTTAACCCTTGTCTTCCTGTATTTTAAACAAATTCTTGTATTCTGTGACCCTTATTGAATAGTTGCTTTAATACTAAGCAAAATTAATATAACCTTTTTGCAAACATGTAGCAGTCTGAAGCCCATGACTTCATTCTATTAATGACAAGAAATGTAACTCAGTTACATTGCATACTTATAATGAATAGAAGTTTAATAAGGATCAAAACATTAAAACATATCTTAATATATAGGAACTTTCTTAGTAATGCCTCCATGCAATTACTTTAGTGTTCTTACCTTATGGTTCTGCATGGAAAGTTTTACCCTACTTCTTCTGTCTCATGAGTACATTTTCCTTCTTTCAATTGCATCTGAATAGAGGGATTTACATATTGTTAATTTGTTCCTTGACTTTTTTTTTTTTTTAAGCTTCTTGATTCTCCCTGAACAACACTTCTCAAAGTAAAGAATGGCAAGGGTACAAATTGGCAGAGGTTTAGGAATCTTCTTCCAAAAAATTGTAGATTTTGCAACAGGACAATAAAATTGAATAACATCCTCAGGGCACAATGTTCAAAACTTCTTTTACTAGCATTAAACATGAATATGCTCTTTAATTAGAAACTTGGAATGTGAGAAGGAAATTACATGATTGGTAACATATGATGGAAATGAAGTATGAAAATTTTTCTCCGGACCATACTGCTAATATATGAAAATCTGGTATTATAGACGTTACTTACTCTGGATTCTGCAGCTGCAGGCTGATTAAAACTCAGCAGGAAGAGCTATAATAAACAAATACCACCTGCTGCAAGAACAGGTGTTTGTGTCTTCATTTAGAAACCAAAGTAAAACAGAAGATGCCAAGGGGCTGAAGTAGATCAGTATTTAGATTGACATAATTTGTTACTACTTGTCCTTGAACTTAAAAGCATATTATTCTGCTTTCAAGACTCCTTGATAGGGATTCAACTCTCGTTTCTAGTAATTAAGGAGCTCTTTACCTTCTCTGTGCAGCTGTCCATTCACCATATTATGTGCATTCACTGAAAGTATTTGTTTCTCCATTCAGTGGTGTATAGCATGGTGTCTTTGACTAAGATTTTATGCACAAAAATAAATAAAACCAGCATTTGATATTTCATTTAATTCCACTAATCTCATCAACATTTTATTTGGCATTTGTAGTCCAAACAATTCAATATAGTCATGGGAATCTATCATGATTGATCAGTTCATAGATGGATTTTATGTTTATGAAAGAAGACTTTCATTTACAAAAAGGAAGTAGAAGACATTCTGTTTCTGATATTTATCTCAGTGACACTTCTGATGCAGAGGAAGCAGATGAGTATCTCTCACAATGACAGTGAACGTCTGTTCAGTGTGTGTCTTTCCTGTTTGCAACTTCTCAGTGGTGATTTCCAATTGCAGAATTCTTTCATCATTGTAGCATTCTTAAGCAATAACAATCAGAGTAGTTAAGTAGTAAGTAGTTGGTTAGATAAAAACATAAATGTACTTGTTCATGTAAACGTGTAGAGCACATAGTAATGATTGTGATATACCTTTAACTAAACCCAGAATCAGTTAGACTGAATAGATTCATCCTGTATCAGGAAAGTTACTATCACATTACAACACGTCTCAAGATACTTGGCAAAGAGATTTTACTCTTTTTGGCTTGTAGTCTACAGTGGATGACTTCAAGATAGTTCATGGTAGCAGACAATGCTTAGAGCCAGCAGGGAGAGAACTCCAAGGTAACAAAGTTTCTGAGAGCTCTATTTTTTTTTCTCTTTTGCAAGAGATGTTACACATAAATAAGTGCTGAAATCCCATAATACTTAAAGCGGATGTGAAGGGTTATTACTAGGAATACAAGCAATATCACAAAGTAATTTAAAATATGCACACTGCCAGAAGTGTGGATTATAAAAAGGAGAAACTGAGAATTGGAAAGCTTTGGGGAAGATTTAGCATATTTAAGATGTAAAAATTACTTTACCGACTTATTTAGGGACCCTGCACGGGTTGAACAGGAGCTGGAGTAGGAAGCTGCCAAAGGTAGGATTACCTGGGGGTTTTTGCTTGTTTTTGAATTACTGACAGTCTACAGGCTTAATAATCTTGGAAGTAAAAGATTTTTAAATCATTCTTAGATCAATATCTTACAAGAGAGAGCAGAAAGTCTGTTATTTGCTACAGTGGCCACAGAGCATGTTGACAACAGGGTGACTCTTTTGCATTATTCAATATTGCCGAATAAAACTTCCCTCTCTCAAAAGGAGGAAACACAAATCTCATCATGTCTGTAAAATCGACTTATGCTAATAATTAAAGATGCTTGAAACTTATTTTAAATTACATTTGCTACATTAATTACAATGAAGTATTAAAATGCGATTTAATATAGGTGAGAATGTGTTTTATAATAGCTCACAAAAGCATACACTTTAGTGTTATAGATTCTTTTAACAACTGTTATAGTTAAATAATATAAACAGGTTTATTGTAACATAATTGGAGACAAGTATGAACAGAAAAACTGTTCATATGAAAGAACTTAAATACATTTTGAAAATTAAGGCTGAAAAAACAATAACTGTTGAAATAGTTCTGATGTAGATTATAGAAGACTGTAACTAAATTGAGTGACTATTCAAAAATGTATGGAAAAATAAGCTATAAGAATGAGCGTTTTAATATGGAAGTCAAACTGCATGTTTAGTTTAACCAAATGAAAGTTAAGAGAAAAGCCCAATTATCTTGTAGACAATGTATTATGAAAACAAATAAAACAGATCTGTCAAATATTCTGGGGATAAAAGGTTAAAATAGGTCACAAATATGAACGGAACTTTTAATTTTAGGTGTAGTTACCTACTGGCTGTCAAAGTTAACTGGTTTAGTTTTAGGTATATAAAATTTTCAGAGTGACATGTAAGGTTATTGCAGAATTTGGTTTGGATCAGGACTTTTTAAACTTACACTCTATAGAACTTTGAAATAATTTATTAGAAAATGAAGCTGCTATGAAATTAGAAAACTATATCAATAAGTAAAGCAATGTAATGCATTAATAGCTGTTTATGATATAACAGACTGGTAAGAAAAATCTTGCAGTCACCACTGGAATTTTCCTTCAACTTTTGTATATTTTAAAATATTTTTTTATTATTCTTGTTAACCTGTTTCTCCTGATTAAACTTTCTCTTTTAATTTTTTAAACCTTCTTGTTACTTTGAAAGTGTATTTTCTGTTACATATATCAAAACAAACAAGACCAAAAGTTTGTCCATATTGGGAGTACTTCTGTGACAAAATATGTTGTTTAATGCTGAGAAATAGTGCTGCATTTTCTTATTTCCCCTTCATTCAGACTGAGACTTACAGAACTGATCTTGTTTTTTCCTTCAGTAACACATGGAGCACCTATCATACCTCACACCTATTATATAACTGTACTGCTACAATATATAAGCTAACGAATGCATAACTGACATGTTAACAATTTTTCTTATTTTTTTTCTAATGGTCTTAAACAGTAAAGCATTTGTGTCAGGAAATATTTAAAATTTAGGCAGCCTAGAAATGTGGCATTGCACACTGGTCACATTCAGGTAGTGGGACACTATGGAAGTTGATCACTACGGGTAAATAGATACAAAGTGATGTGGTGAAGGCTCCAGACCCAAACTGAAGAACTGATCACAAATAACCAAAGGTTATCTTTGCCTACCTTGATTTCGGTTTACACATGTAATTTCTTATTTTACCTCATAGCTGACAGTTTTGGGACAAACTAGGGTGAACTTCCCTGTCTGATTTTATCTCCAGTGATGTAATTGGACTAACCTATAAAGGCTTCTTATGAAACTAGCTGTATAAAATCTGAAACTACCTGTATGTGTAATGCTTTGACTAGTTAGCTGCTTATTATCATTAGAAAAGTCATCAGAAATTTAATTTTAAACACTGACATGGTGTGAAGTCTACCCTTAATTACTGCTCAAATAAAGGATGTTAGGTCTGAATAGATTAGCTCAGGATTAGCTGGAAAACAAAGAAGTAATAGACAAACTTTGTTACATTATCTGATGCTTACTAATGTCACCCTTTTGTATTGAGGCTGGAGACTACTGAGTGAATGTTTGATGAAACCTGTGAAGACTGCTAATTGTTGCTGGATATAGTGCAAGCCAGAGGTTGGCCTCAGGCTATTTGATTAGCGAAGGCATTTCCAGGTTGTACTGATGTTCTAGTTTATAATGCAATAAATAGAGAAGATAGTTGCCTGATTGGGAGTGGGATCAGCACACCTTGTGTGGACATCAGACACCACATCAAAGGCTTAGCCCAAGCTGTAACTGTTTCACATTAAAACCACTGTTTCACACACAGGAATCCAGTGGTCAGTGTGAATGTCCCTGAGGCCCTGGGTCTCTGCTACCAGTCTGACCTGGGCTGGAAGGGCAGGGACTGTGGCTGTAAGATGTCGTATGTGCTGTGTAGGATAAAGCTACTTGCCTATATATTGCTATCCATCACTATACTGATAGTATAGAATATACTCTAGACTATAGAATAGTACACAGTAGTATAAAATAAACTCTAGATTATGTGGTTCTTTTCTCAGAGATGTTGCACCCAATTACCTCATGACAAGAGTTAATTGCTCTTTAAATACAAAATGGTAAGGGTGTTTTCCTATCCAACTGTTTAAATGTCAGGATTCTTCTCTTAAAAAGAACATAGAGCATTAGAGTTTGGTGAAAAAAAAAAAAAAAAAAAAGGAAAACCAGACAACCCACCACAAAACAATTCAAACTGTGCTTCTGTACCAAAAGAAAACAGAAAAAAACTAAAAAACTCACTGTTTGAAAGAAATTACTAAGAGGTGGGCAGCTGACCAGAACTTATTTTCTAGAAAGAAATATGTTTTTTCCTTGTTCTTGCTACACAGTTTAACTCACCAGTCCACATATAAAACAAAATCCTACAAAAATCTCTTCAATTCTTATTTTCCACTGGACTGTGAAAGAGATGAACGTGAATACCCAAGATGTTACAACTTCAGGATTTTATTTTTTTTAACTGTTAAATTATCCAAAAGATGTCCATCAATCAATGGCACTGGGAATGGTTCTCTATTTCTTAATCTTGAGTTGTTTTTTTTCGTATTTTTTTAGGTCTGGAAGCTTTCATGCGCTAGATTTATTTAAAAGACAAAGCAATGAACCTACTTCAGTGCTCTTGAAAGTCCACAATGACAACTGATTATTAGGTAACGGTTTTCTGAAAGAGTTGTTCAGGTTCTTCAGATGTTCTGAAAAATATTCCTTCCATTCTTCTTTAACTGAATTTATTAAATGGCTGCTTGTCACAAATTACCCCCTATGACTTAGATGTCAGATGCATTGTTTATTCTGGCAGTGTCCTCAGCACCTGCTGGTATATGGTGTACATATACCAGCTGGTTTTTATTGCTGTTTTTCCCCCTCCAACAACTTCTGTGAATTATTTGAAACAGAGTAAAAAATAAATTATTGTTGAAGTGTATGTTACTAGAAATAAATGCTCAAGGTGGGAATCCTGTTTTCCTGTCTTCCTCTGGGAAATACTGACTTTACCTGTTTCACTGGACTTTAAAGGGAAAAACTTAAGAAGGCTGTTAAGTTGCAGTGACCATATAGTGCATGCATAGCTCAAATCTAGAATCTATTTTTCAATTATTAGTATTTCCTATTTTCAGAACTTGTGTTCATATTGATTTTATTCTGTGGTTTCTTAAGCCCTACTCAATTCATCAATCCACGCAGTGTGTATCTTTATACTCCTACACATTTCCTCTAAAGCTAATGAAATTCTGGATTTAGAAGTCTGTATTCATAATTTTGTTTCCAAACTTTAATCAAACACAAAGTTTTGCAGAGTACAAGGTATAGGTCTTTGAAGCCTTCAATTTATGAGTCTAAGAGTTAATTTATTAAGGGAAATTTTCACCAAGTTTTCCATATGATGGAACACAGTTAACAAACAGAAGGGCTCAAACTTTTGGTAGGAGATTCTGTGGTTTTGGAATATTAGGTTAGTAACGTCTATCATTTCCTTAAGTACACAGTCTAGCTGTGAAAAAGTTAATTGTCTTCATACCAGTCCCTATGATATTGTGCTTTGGATTTTTGGCTTAAACAGTGTTGGTAAAATTTCAATAATCTGTTTTTTTCTGAATAGTGCTTGCAAAGCACTCTCTCTCCTTCTTACTCTGCCCTACTCCACAGCCAAAGCGAGTAAGTTGGGGTTGGGCAAGGGGCCGGAAGGGGACATAGTTGGGACAGCTGACCCAAACTGTCATCACCCACACAGGATGATGTCACGCTCAGCAATAAATCCTGAGGGAAAGGGAAAGAGGGGTGTGTGAATACTTGTGTAGGCATTTAAAATTTGATTATATAAATTTTGAATCTGTAAAATACTTCTAAAAATCAAATTTAAAGAAATTATGATCAAATATGTAAACTTTCTCTGTTATTTAGTTTCAATTAAGTCTCTTAAGAAATCAAATTGTTAAACAGGCACTTAGAAATAGTATTTGCAATTTTATAGTTCTATCACTGAACTTCTTTCTAGTGCTGATCTCTTCCTTGAAATAATGATCTTAAAAATATTCTATTTCATAATCTATATTCACTCATTTTCCATAGTTTACAGCAAGGTTTTGTAATTCAAGAAGCAATTACTCAAATAATTGTTTTATGATATATAACTGATGAAACATTAGGTTGAAAACCTATTTATTTCCTCTATACTCTGAAGTTCTCAAGACAAAAATGGGATTAAAAGAAAAGCATAAGGATCTGAAAGTGACTTGTCAGGCTGTTTACCTGTATGTCTGTCTTCTATAACATCTTATAAATGTCAGTTATGGTGTCATGTGAATAGTAATAGCTACTAAATGCCTCATACAAAGCTATAGACCAGGGATTTTGAGAAATGAATATTCATATATTTTTATTCTAGTTGATTTGGTTTCTGAAGCAAGAAGTCATGATCAATCATCCAGAAATACTGTAAATGTATTTTGAGGTGCCCTTTCTCTCACAGGGAAAAAAAACCAAATAAAAAGGAAAAAAGAAAACAGACAAAAAACCCCAAGCAAACAAAAACCCCAAGCAAAACAAAAATATTAGTAAGGTTAGTATTCAAAGTAATGAAACGGTATTGAATTCGCTACTTGCAAACACTCTGTTTTTTGAAAGAAATGAGTGAATGGTTTTCAAGGGAAGTTTTTAAGATCAGGAAAGCAGAATTGCAAGATTTTATAAAAGATCGTTTTCAACAAAATGGAAAACCATAAGCAATGTTTTAAAACGGTCAAAAATATAAACTCAGTGTCCTAGTGAGCCTCTCCCAAATCAATCAAGTTGGTTACATTTTTGGTATCAATTCCCCCCCCTCCCCTTATATATTGTCAGAGAACTGAAGAACTGCAGGATGGCCTCTGTGCAAAAAATTTAACTCAAGCACAACACTGGAGGGGAGGGGAAGTTGATTGATTAAGCTTCCTTGTAGGACAAACCTACAGGCAAAACTAGATTAGACAGTTCTAACATATATGTAGACTGTTGAGAAACTACTTGAAGCTGCTACTGCCACCAAAAACGTCTTTGGAAACATTGTATCTCAAAATCCTTTTGCCTAAGTACTCCCATAAAGTAGACTAGAAACTCCTGGAGTTTTCTATAAACCTGTCTGCATATATGTGTTCCATTTCATTCAGCTAGCAGGTGGTTTGATCACTACCCGAGTCACAGAGATTCAGAGATCTGAGCCTTTTCATTGTCCTCTTTTTTTGTCATCGATGAGCCTTGTATAAATGTGAACAGAAAGATAGATGTGGAGAAGTGCGGCGCAGGTAGAGTTATTACTCCCCATTAACCTTTTCCAAGAGAATTTCAGATCACAGCAAGAGAACCGTCTTCAGTTCAATGTTGACCTAGAATCCCTGTGGTAATAACACTGAGATGAAGCAATGGATTGAAAACTCTTTCCCAAGGCTTTTGGTCCTATTTTTAACTGTTGAATATCTACCAGTATGCTGTTATTCTAGATGCAAAGGGATGGATCAAATTCCTATTACAATCCTAGGAAAGTGTCCTAAATATTTATCTGGATTTATCTGCAGACCAGTAGGGACTTAAGGGAACTTCATCAATGTGTATAAGTATCTGAGGGTAGAGTGCCAAGAGGATGGATCCAGGCTCTTCTCAGTGGTGCCAAACAATAGGACAAGAGGCAAAGAGCAGAGATTGATGCACAGGAATTTCCATATGAATATGAGGAAGAACTTCTTTACTCTGTGTGGGACCATACACTGGAACAGATTGCTCAGAAGTGTTGTGAAGTCTCCCTTACTAGAGATATACAAGAACTGTCTGGATGCAATCCTATTAAATGTACTTTAGGGTGACCCTCCTTGAGCAGGTAGATGACTATCTGTGGTCCCTTCCAACATTGCCCATTCTGTGATTTTCTGTCAAGCTTGAAGAGTATTACATACAAACCACAAAAATTATGACTACTTTCAGACAACACTAATATGAATATCTTCATTCCAACAAGTAGAGAATATGTATCTTAACTACCGACAGAAAACTCTGCAAAGAAGCAACTGCTCACCAAAGCCCACCCCTCCCTGAGTATGTCTACTAATTTGGACTGTGATGGGAATTCCAGGTCAGCCAATTAACCCAGAAGCAGACAATCAAGATGTAAACTGATAATGTGCAAAGTAACCATCCAGGTGCTGAGGGCTCAGGCTACAAGCTGGTGTGGAACAAGATAAGGAAAGAGGCAAATCCTGCAAGGAAGGGTCTTGTCCTTACACATTCTTTGTCCTTACACAAATTACTAAGCTGTGATAACTTCCCTCCAGGGGACCACCTCAAAAATTCACAAATATCCTGGAGATATTAATCTCTGCTGATGGGCTATAATGGTTCCTAAAGGGACTCAACTGTGCGGACCTAACAGGCAGCTGTAACGTCTTAAAAGGTCTCAGACTCCTGAAATGTCCTGTGAACCAATATTTCATCATTCACTCTAAAACCCCCTGCCCCACACGAGGTACCAGGAGGATTCCCACCTATCCTAACCCCAATTAAAGGCTACACTGTTTTCTTCCCTCACCCTCAGTCTTCCCTCAACCACCCTGGACTTCCATCACCAACAGGCTGCTTCTTCTCACCACATGGGCTTCTTCCCTCACCACCTTGGGCTTCTCTTGAGGGATCCAGACTGCACAAAACCCTTTGACAAGACTGGGACTCTCACGACCGAGTAGATCACATGAAGAGGATCAAAGGGACTCCATTGGAATCCACAGAGTGGTGGTACTTTTTCTACTTAATCTGTCTCTGTCACTCTCTTTCACTCCCCCCTCCCCTCTCCCCTGTTTCTTCTACCTCTCTCTACCTCCCATTTACTATTAAATAAAAATCTATACCATTGACTTTGTCATATGGTCTTGTTTACACCTTAATTCAAGCAATCATCTCTAATAATTTTAAAGAACCTGATAAAAACAACACAAGCTGGAACACAGGAGGTTCTGTCTGAATATCAGAAAGCAGTTTTTCATTGAGGACGTGACTGAGCACTGGCACGGTTTGTCCAGGGAGGTTATGGAGTCTCCATCCTTGGAGAAATTCAGAAGTCATCTGGACATGTTCCTGGGTAACTGGCTCTAGGTGACCCTGCTTGAGCAGTGGGCTGGGCCAGATAATCTCCAGAGGCCCCTTCCAACCTTAGCTATTATGCAGTCATGTGAGTTCTGTAATTTTAAATGTAGATCTGTGGGTAGGAACCTTTCCTGCTTTCTTTTGAACAAATTTCTCTGCCTTTTATTCTAAAGTGGGACTCTCTATGGCCTCATAAGCCATATGACTGTATAACTTGAAAGCAAAACTGGCCTTAAAAGAATTTTCAATGTTTGAAAGTTTTAACTTTATTGTATATTCTTGTCCTTGTAATATGCAAACCTTTTTATAAATCTAGTTACATATAATTCAGCTGCAAGCTCTTTTCTTAATTTTATAGTTCTCTGACAAAAATCACCTGATTAAGCAAAATCCATATTTTCATTGACTGAAATTCTCAAAATGTTGTACTTGCAACAAGCTTTCAAAGAAACATCTGTTCAGATGGAAATACCATTTTTTTCTACCATCAAGCACTTGCTTTTCTGCTCTGCTATTTTTTGCTTTGCTCTTTAGAGCTGATACTTTATTCATGAAACCTACAAATATGCTTTAAAGCAATTTACCATTTTTTTGAACTTCAGTTGCTTAAACTACCATTTCTACAATTTCTAGCAGGCTCTACTGCACTTTCTGAACAAAACTAAAATAATAAAAAAACTCATCTGTCTGAAATGGACTTCTGGCTAATTTGCTCATGTTTCCTTATGAAACAGATATAGAATGATACCCTATAATACTGTATTCCACAATTCCCTACAGAAACTATGAATGCCTCTTTACACCTAACAATTATCCAATCTCTTATGTTTTTTACTCATAATTCCATTTAAGAGGCAAATAAAGCCAGTATAATAACTCATTCATAATGCTGAAAAAAATGTGCCCTCATATGACTAAGTGCTTTGAAAGCAACTGTGGAAAGAAGATACTTATACTGGGCACTATATAGTAAAAGAAAGGATGAGAAGAAGTTGAGGTGGGTTTTTTTTGTTGGTCTTTTTTCAAGGTTTCAAAAGCAGAGGGGTTTGAAGCTATAAGGAAAACTTTTCAACTTCTAACATAATGCCACTGTCAAAGTCTTTTTTTTTTTTCCTTAAGCCTTTGATATAGAAAAGATACTCGTTCCATGATACTTTGGAGATTGAAGCATAGTGGTAGTATGGGAGGGATTCAAAGTATTGTGTTGTATAAGTAATAGCTTTTTTGAGTAGTTTATCTATTTAGTCTTCCTTTCATATGAGGAAGTCAACATTTCTTATATGTTTATTAATTCATATTGCAGTTCTAGGGAAAAAAAAATCCATAAGTTCCATTAGCTTAACTTTTTGCTTATTTTTTCAATCTTATAAATAAGATTGAATTTCCAGGGAGATTCCTGTGCTTACCTACTGTGTCTCTCTGCTCTACAAAAGCACAGTACACATTGTTTCAAACAAAATTTCCTGTTGTGATGAGTTTTAGCCTAGATTTTCCTTTAAAAATGTCATGTTGAAAAATTAATATCTTTTAACCATTTTGTTGCTAGTAGTTCCACAAAATGCAATCTTCACTAAAAGGATTGTTTTTTTCCATAAGAAAATAGATAAATTGTTATTCTGTAAAATTTCATGCAAGCCTGCTAGTTATTTTGCTTGGTTTTTTTGTTTTTACATTATGCTGCAAAAATATACCAAATAATTTGTCATTTATGAAGAACAGATGCTTGGAAGTCATGGAAACTCTTTCTTTGAATAAATACTTTTAGAAAATGGCATTGGATTGTGAGTAGAAAGGCTACAGAGATTAAATTTTTAATTTTTTTTCTTTGAACTATTTGTATATGCAACAAAGTAGCCTTACCATGTTGAATAAAAACAAAAAAATCAAGGATGACAAAAACGAAGAAGATAATCTATAAAGTTTAAAATGAGTAGCTGAAGTGAAACATTTACCAAGATACTGGAAAGCTTCTTCCTGGTTGCTATTTGTGCTTATTGTTGCATTTAAGCCTAGAATACATCTGTCTTTATATCTTGAGATTTCAAAGATCCTGAAGAAGTTTGGTCTATATAGTCCTCTTAAGTGTATGAGTAGCCAGGCCCATGTTTTTGTAGGCCATTTGGTTCCTTTCACTCTTGAATGGAACTGATTAGTCCAGTAATCATTTTAAAATCACAGTTGAAATGTTTCTTACTGCTTAGACTTTTCTGAACTGTTTAGAGAATAGAATTCAGAAAGAAATTCAACCTAAAGTTAAATATAGAGGATATTCCTGTATCTGGAAGAAGAAAGCTGTATTCAGAAGAAAAGAAGCCAGTGAAACAGAATTACACAACCTAGAGTTTAGGGATTCTATTGTGGTGATGAAAATCTGCATTCTATTTATGAAAATGATAGCCTCTTTTTCATTCCCATTTTATCCTAATACTGTCTGAGCATTATACAAGACATTATTTTAAATAAGTGAGTGTCAGAGTCAGACGAGTACATTTACACCCATTTATTCTTTCCCTTGCTCTGTGAATCTATATTATTTTCCTTATATAGCATTTCAAAGTTTTACAGGGGGAAAATGGACCATGTCTTTCCCTTAACCCATTCAAAAAAATATATTTATACTTCCATCAATTCCAGAAAGGTAAAAGTTGTGTGCTGGAATACTCTTCATCAGATACAAAGGCTTTAATCTGTATTTTTGTATAATGCAAATTAATATATAATGCAAATATAATACATATAATGCATGTAATGCATTTATACAAAAGGCTGTCACTATACAAGTATTCTAGAAGTATTCCTGTATAGTCACCTCCTTCCATGAGGAACTCCATGTAGAAATGCATTTCCTTGGGACCCAGCTTTAGGTTCCTGTTTTCAGTTGTCTTAAAATTCTTATGAAGTTTTTACAAAGTGCCTACCCTGGCTTGGGCTCCACTTTAAGGCCAGATACTCAGCTCTAGATTGATTTAGATTCTTTTCTATCTCTCTTCTCTTGAAGTACTTTTTCCTACTTCCAGCAGTAGTAGATTTACTATTACAAGCAACATGAAACCAAAATGGTCAGCAGTAGAATACCGGTCCCTAAACAATATGTTAGCAACATTACCTTAGTAAGAAGTGTTAGTGTTACTCCAACATAGTTGACATAGTTTTCACACAAGAGTAATTGCAGTTCATTCCCATTCTCAGATAGTATCAATTAAAGATTGAACACAAAAAAGGGTCTTTGAACACTTTCAGAACAGGTGTTTCAAACAGAACATGTTCCTGCATATTTGGGTCTGAATATAGATCCTTATCTTCCTAAGTATGCTTGACTACAGGTTCTTTTGGATGGTTAATTTACCATTTTAATTTTCAGGGAAGATATGCATTTATTTTTGTGTAACACCATTTATGAATAAGTGATTGTTAAATGAGAGAGTCAAGCTAACACAAAACAGAAGCTAAAATTATGTGATACATTAAAAAGGCCTGCAGCTTGGCCACTGAACTTACAAGATTGGACCAGAAATGCACACAGGATTTGAAAAAAATCTTATTATTTGTTTCCTTTAGTTTTTATAGAACCAACATGACCCAAGGAACTTTCATTCAATAATTTCTCCTAAAATCATTTAAGAAATCACTACTCCTCCATTCAACAACTATGAGCCAGGACCTAGCTATTTCTGAAAGTTTGTCAGGCTTTGAAATACAGTTTGCAGAATGTAAACCCATCATGAAGTGGGAGTGAATTACAAATGTCTGCAATATCCTGAAGTACTAGGTAATTTTTTTATGAACATAGCAGGATAATTACTCACCTGTAACTATTGAAGTTCTTATTCTGGCACAGCTTGAACCTGTGAGGCTGTGTTTGGTGTGGCTGCAATGGAGGTAATTTTCTCCACAGCATCCTCATTGTGCAGTGCTGTGTACTGGCATTTAGAAAGGTGTTGGTAACACACCAGTGTTTTGGTATCTGCTGAGTACTGCTCGCACAGCATCAGCAATGTCTCTCAAAAATTCTGCCCCCACCAGTAGACTGGGGGTGGGCAAGATCTTGAGAGGAGACATTGTCATGACAGCTGACCCAAACTGACCAAAAGGGATACCATGCAATGTCTGCTCAAATGTAAAAGCTAAGAGAAAGGAAGAGGGACAAAAGGCGCTCATTTTTATGATGTTTGTCTTCTGGAGCAACCAGTACGCTTGCTGAAGCCCTGATTCCTGGGAAGGGGCTGGACATCACTTTTGATGGGCTGTAAAAAATTTTGTGCACTTGACCTTTGCTTTTGCTTTATTAAACTGCCTCTGTCTTTACCAACGAGAGTTTTTTTCATCTTATTTTCTCACTCCCTGTCCTGCTGAGGATGAGAGTGATAGAGCAGCTAGGAAACTGCATTCAGCCAGGGCCAGCCAACCACAGAAGCACAGACAGCAGTTCTGGGATACAAAGACTGAACATTCAGTTGCAGAACTACTAAATAGGTAAGCTGTCCACAAACTAATGTGATGGTTTAAACCTTGGAAAATGTGTTCTACAAACATGTTGACTAGCAAGAGCTCTGTAGTCTATCTTTGAATATTTAGAATAAAATACTGGGCAGGAACCTTGTAGCCCAGTAAATAGGAAGTTGTCAGTGTTATCAAGACATAGCAGGCTTTGGACAACTTTTGAAAACTTGAAGACCTTGCCAGATTTGTCTGTTTTCATTTTAGACTATCTAATTGAAATTAACTTGTTTAACCATATCATCAGTTTTCTAATGAACAGTGATTTTTTCTATAGAGCATAGTAGAAAGCAATTATTCTGTATAGAAGGAAATATCACATTAACAGTAGTAGCAATATAAATATAGGTATCATATGAGAGCACCATTTTGAAAGAGGCATAGTACAGTGTAAAAGGATACAGACACATGGTTCTAAAGGGAAGGCACAGGATTATATAAGAGATCCCATAGCTATAAATAACTCACCAGTGGTCATTTAAGGAAATGTGGACTTGATTGCTGGGTAAAAGAAATTTTAAGTTCAATAAAGAAAAAAATAGAGTAATCATCCAACATACCTAAGATACTCTATGTATTTGGCTATAAAGTAGAATTTCAATGATGGAAAGTGAAATGCAAAGCCTTTAATAGTATTATTTTTTTAAGTTTTTTTCTTGTTCTGTAATAATTAAATGTGGACCAATAATCATTGATTAGACTCTTTAGGTTTCAAAAAAAAAAAAAATGGCATTGCATATAAAAGTGTGTTTCATGTTTTCCTCAGTTCCTGCCAAACACTGCACTTAACTGATTTCAGAGAAGCTGTGTTGCTTTTTTGTTAGAGTATGTATGTCAGGGCGGCCAGTAGGAACAACAACAAAGTGGTGTCATGATAGAATAAGAAGCTTTATTTCTCAAGCAGGCAGTGACATTAATACAAAATGCTCAGCAGCTGTGTCACTCACTGATTGGGCATTCATTACATAATGGACACTAACACCTTATTCATTGGTGAGTTCTGTCTTGAGAAAGTTTTGCTTTTTGTGAAAGTTCATTAGATAGTAGCATAGATTACATTAACAGAAACACAATTAGTGCATACCTGTGTCTCTCTGCTCTCATGGGAACGATGCACTCCCCTGTCAGTGCAATCTCTGTTCTCATGGGAACGATGTACTCCTTTGCTGCTTGCTCTCTCTGTTCTCAGGGGCATGGTCTCAGGCCTCTCTGCATGCCCTCTCTGTTCTACAGACATGGTCTCAGGCCTTCAAATTCAATGTCCTCTGCCAAGGGCTTTGTGGACCAGCTGCTTAAGCCCACATTTTGTAGCAATTAGAAGAGTGGTTTATGTTGTTAGAACTCTTCCAGTGTTTTCAGTGTCAGGAGCTGATTTCTGGTGTCAGCAATTTAATGCATTCTATCTAGATACCAGTTCAGCATCTTAGGATCTTTCTGAAAACAGAAAGAACAATTCCCTCCTCTCACCAGCCTTTTCTTTAAGGAGGAACAGAGCTCCTTATCATTTCATGTTTAATTGTGTGAATGTAAAATTGCTTTCCTCCAGTACATGGAGGCTACAGCTTTGCACTAAGTCCACAAAGGCTCAGAATTTTAACTAATCCCACTTGCTTTGTCTGAACTTGGCCTACCTGCAACTGTTTTGGCAATTATTAGCTGTTAAAAGGCTAACAGTATACTACCTAAAGTATTTCATCTTTAGCTGTCCATAATTTTTTAGTGTAACACCTGCTATTATTATAATTTTTATATGTTTCTGTAGTTATTGGGTACTAATTCTGTTCTACTATTACTGAGAGCTAGTAATAAGCAGCACTTGTTCTGTGGAAAGTGAATTATCTATGATTCTGTAGTAATCATGTACAGGAATAGACACCCTGAAACTCTGCACAAAGGATAAGAGGCCCCAGGGCTACAAAGAAATCATCAGTGATCAACTACCACACATTAAAGAAATGCCACTCTGGAAGTTGGTAGTTTTAGAGATAATAAAACAAACAAAGAGCAAATGTCCAACACACATATAACATGCAACACTTATGTAAAAATCATAGATTATGGACTAATAAAGAAATTAGCTGTAGACATATATTAACTTTAACAAATAATGGAGTGAGAATCTAGTGAAGAATTTGGGAATACTAATGACTTGTCATTTGCATATGTCTATTGGGTGTTTTTTTTGTTTTGGGGTTGTTTTGATTAGTTTCTTAGTGAGTTTTTTTTAATCTTCTGTTCAACAAAAATGGAAAGATAAGAATAACACCAAAGAAATAGGGAGGTACTATTCAGTTAGATCAGTTTTGACTGTATTATGAAAGGGAATGACCAGTAATACGATTATTATATTTGTATATATATTATATTTGCTCTATAATTGTTACTATCACTGTAACTGTACTAACAAAAATTATTCTTAGATTTTAATCCTTTAATTAAACTACCAATAAATGGTTGGTTTTGTATATGTTTCTCTAGCCCACATAAATTTTATGATATAGTTGGTCTGATACCAAACCTCCAGGTTTGGTTGTAGTTTGGGTACAACTCTGTATTGCACTCCCTGGTATTACATGAAGTTGTGCAAAGGCTGAATTGACAAATAATATGAAGGGGAAGATACAGATGACCAAACTATTTAGGGGATTTGTGTTATCTATTGCTGGTTTCTTTCTTCTAACCAGTTCCAGGTTTGGTTCTACTGACACTTGCAACCTTTTCATTATTATTCTATACTCATAATAAATTCTGTACAACTTATTGCTGTGGTAGACTGGTAAGTATTTTCTCTCGTAGTGATATCCATGGAGACTCTGCTTTCAATTAACATGGGGTACTGGATATAAAAAACCTCATAGCATCTGGGGAACTAGAAACCTGTCAGCATGAACTCTGTGCCTAAGATGGCTATGGAACAGAATCTAAGAATATTCTGAACTGGAAGGGACCCACAAGGATCATCAAGTCCAAATCTTAGTGGCCCATATTGGGATTGAACCCACACCTTAGCATTATTAGCATCATGCTCTAACCAACTGAGCTAATCTCAAGTCTACCATTACCTTAATTGTGGTCACATGGTACATACAGGACAACCAGGGAATTAGACCCAGCCATCATGGGTTAAGGAAAGGCAGGTCCTGCTTGACAAACTTGATCTCTTTTTATGACCAGATGACCCACCTAGTTGATGATGGAAAGGCTCTAGATGATGTCTACTTGGACTTCAGTAAAGCCTTTGATATGTCTCCAATGGCATTCTCCTGGAGAAGCTTGCAGCCCATAGCTTGGACAGGTGCTCTCTTCTCTGGGTAAAAAACTGGCTGGATGGCCAGTCTCAGAGAATTGTGGTGAATGGTGCTAGATGCAGTTGGCAGAGGTAGAGTGTCCCAAGGCTCAGTATTGAGTCGAGTGTTTTTAATTAACTTTATAGATAATCTGGATGAGGGAATCAAGTGCATCAGTAGTATGTTCACAGACAGCATTAAGTTGGTAGGAAGGCTCTGCAGAAGGACTCAGACAGGCTGGATTGATGGGCCAAAGCTCATGAAATTCAACAAGGCCAAGCACTGGGCCCTGTGTTNAAAAAACTGGCTGGATGGCCAGTCTCAGAGAATTGTGGTGAATGGTGCTAGATGCAGTTGGCAGAGGTAGAGTGTCCCAAGGCTCAGTATTGAGTCGAGTGTTTTTAATTAACTTTATAGATAATCTGGATGAGGGAATCAAGTGCATCAGTAGTATGTTCACAGACAGCATTAAGTTGGTAGGAAGGTTCTGCAGAAGGACTCAGACAGGCTGGATTGATGGGCCAAAGTTCATGAAATTCAACAAGGCCAAGCACTGGGCCCTGTGTTTGGATCACAACAACCCCATGAAGCACTACAGGCTTGGGGAAGAGTAGCTTGAGAGCTCCTCAACAGAAAAGGGCCTGGGCATACTGACTAACAGCAGGCTGAATATGAGCCAGCAGTGTGCACAGGTGGCCAAGGTGGCCAATGACATCCTTGCTTGTATCAGAAATAGCGTGGCCAGCAGGACTAGAAAAGTGACTATCCCTTGTAATCACGGGTGAGGCCACACCTTGATTACTATGTCGAGTTCTGGACCCCTCAATTGAAGAAGGATGTTGAGGTGCTGGAGTGTGTCCAGAGAAGGGCAAAAAGGCTGTTAAGGGTCTAGAGAGTAAGTCATGTGAGGAATGGCTGAGAGATCTGGGGTTGTTTAGCCTGGAGAAAAGAAGGCTCAAGGGAGACCTCATCACTCTCTACAACTACCTGAAAGGAGGTTGTAAGGGAGGGGTTGGCCTCCTCTCCCTGGAAACTAGGGGCAGAATGAGAGGAAAAAAACCTCAAGCTGTGTCAGGTAAGGTTCAGGTTGGACATCAGGAAGAACTTCTTTACTGAAAGGGTTGTCAAGCATCGGAACAGACTGCCCTAAGTAGTAGTGGAGTCACTATCCCTGGAAGCATTCTAGAAATGACTGAATGTGGCACTTAGTGCTATGGTTTAGTTGACATGGTAGTGTTCTGCCAAAGACCTTGGAGGTCTTTTTCCTAATAATTCTATGATAGACTATATATATATATATATATTTGCAACTATAACAGTTGTTTAAAGGACATAAAACCTTGAAAAATATGTTACTGTGTAGTACTAAATCTAAGTTACTCTAACATGTAGATGGTACAAGATAAAGCATTTAACACTTAGTATGTTCAGAAAATGTTTTTCTTTCCCCAGAGAATTATTTTTAAAAAAATAGAGCTCAAAAAAAACATGTTTCAGAAATGATGATTACCACACAAATATATTGTGACAAATTACTTTCTGTTTGTAGCCTTTATTTTTAAGAGAAAGTGAAAGCTGTGAAAGAAAGTGTATCAACTTAGCCAAATGAGTGGTTTATGAATAATATTCATTCCATGGTAGATTTACATTAAATGCTACACTGCTGCATTCTATGTCAAAGTCTTGTCTTTGTTCAAATTTTTAGATATTTTGAAAAGTTTAGAGGCTTTGTCTAAGCTTTGCCATAACTGATGACTGAGATGAAATAAAAGAGATGAACAGTGTTCATATGCAACTGGCAGAAATGCTGAATACTGGTTTTTTTTCTGAACAGAATGGATTACCAGCAGAATGAGAATAGGACTAGAGGGATCCATATATTGCAGGGAGAGAAAAGACTCATGGCTATAGAATAAAATGAAAATACAAAACATCTTTATTAGACCTTAAAGGTATTGCACGTATTAAAACACTTTGCAAGTTACAATATCCATTTTCTAATCTTATTCAGAATATTGGTTCACAGATGTATTTGCTTACTTAAATAATAGTCTTTGACAAAATTTGTAGATATAGCACCAGCACCAAGAAGCAGTATAGCCATATTACTGAATTGTTTGATTCAAACTAATTACTGAAAGACACAGTAAATGAATTCAATAGAATGCCTGTTCTCTCAGTCTGCTATTATGATATAAGATGTTTTCTTAGAATGGTATTCCATTGCGCCGATGTAGCATCTCACATCTGTTTGGAAGCACCAGGACTTGTTACTGAAAGAGTGAAGCCACGACTTCGTGTTTTATTTGAATCCTGCATAGTGATCATAAATACTGAAAATGAGATAAATATTGGCTTATTCTTTTATTTCTGAAGCAAGAATGTGGGTGGAAGGAGAAGAAATTTGTTATTTTCCTGCTTAAATGCTGGGTTTTCGACAGCTTTAACCGGTCACTTGTGCAAACAATGTTTCATTAGCATTGTAACTTCACAGTGTTGATTTTTGAAATGCGCTTGCTCTAAATGTCAGCTTAAAGTATTGGATTGCAGATATGTATTTTGTGATCTAACAGTCCAGGTGGTCCAGTTTCATCAGCTTCCGTTTCACAGGGCTCAATGGTATCACTGGACTCATCTAATTAGATGAGTCACTTTAAATCTAGAAGGAAGCTAACCCAGGGAAGAGAATCTTTAGCAGTCCGTTCTTGTAACTAGTATTATGGATTGAATACCTATTTTATTAAAGGTTATTGTACATATACATATTGATTTATCAACCTGTGAAAGATTTAATTCTTTTTCAGTCCGTTCTTTCAGATACAGTGTAAGTCTTTAGTAGGCTTATCAAGTTTGGTAATTTTTATTCAGCAAAGAGAGGATGCATAACAACAGTGCTTATAAAACACTTCTGAGATTGACAGAATGTGTTGCAATGCAGTCTCTCACCTGAATGTCTAATAAGCACATCCTAAAAATGTCAAAATCTTACACTGAAGATTGGAATAGCTTCAGGCAACCTGCAGCATTTTGGGAAAAGCGACATAGAGAGATATGGAAATAGTTGCATATAATTATAAATTAAAAAGTTAAATAGTTAAATGGTAAATTTAGTTAAATAATAAATGTACAGGTTTGATTCCATCAAGTATCACAATTAAAATTTATTTGTGTATTTATGTAGTTTAATTATTATATTTATATAATATATTAAAGTTTCTGGAAAGCCTCTCCTTCAGAGATTAAAAAATGAACAACCACTACCAAAAAACAGAAATAAAAAGCCAAACCAACCCCACAACATGTTAAAAATTACAACTTGTGTATTTGGTTGGTGATAAGACATGCTTACCGAAACCAGAAAAAGTGCTGTTTGTCCTTTTTTTTATTTCTCATACAGATGTGCAAATGTAGGCTAATGGGTTTTGCTTTCTTGTATCTTGCTGTTTTCATCTTCTAAAAATACAGAAATAAAGGATCTGTATTTGAGGCATTGAATTAAAAATAATTGGGACCTTACAAACTTGTGATAATAAGCAAAAAGGAACAAAAAAGATCAAAAGATTTTAAAAATATTATCAAGCTACAGAAATAACTTTGCATGTTTAGTGTTTAATATCAACAAGCATGCTAATGAGATGATAAATAATTAAATTATCTGCTTGCTGGAAAAACTAAAAAAACCCATAACAGATAAAGCCAACCTTACCTGGGGATAATAAAAAAATAATATGACAGTGATAGTGATGATGTTAGAGTTCACACAGCGGTTCTTTATGTTTTGGGGTTTTATTAGTATGTTAAGATGAATAGGTTTTAGTTGGAGAAGAAAGGGGAAAACAGACTGGAGTACAAACACTTATTCGCATTAAATACTGCTTCATTGTAATTACTGTATGTTTGTTCCAAAGCAGAATAGTTGACATAATATTTACTACTGTGTTCTTTCTTGATTTATAAAGGGCTTTAGTGTTTGTACATATAAAAGACATGAATTACTGATGTTAAAGATGCAGATCAGTAACTTGAAGATTTTCTTGTTGGTAGTGATATGTTTTATACATATATCTGTTTAATTTTAAGAAAGACAGAAATTTACAATTTGCAGATTCATTGACTACTTAAAAATTTAAAAATCAGGTCATTATTGAAAATTGTACAGCATTTTTGTAGAGTTTGGGGAGGACAAAATGACTGTAGCAAGCTCCATAACTGTGTTGAAGGTGACTATGATCTTTTTATTAGCTACAGTTTTAACTGTTGAGCTTGTGTATATTGGCTGAAGGAAAAGTCATAATGACTACAGCCATTAGTAATAAAAACCATGACAAGGAATGATCCTAAGCACCCAAACTCAAATATTTTATTTAAAATATTGCAATACTTCATCATATGGCTGTGGCCCAGAGCTCTCTCACAAATTAATCTCAAAAATCTCGAAAACCAGAATTAAGAGTTTAGGATGGCTAAAGTATCTTTGCTATTTACATGCAGCCACCCCATTCAGACAGTTCAGTTTCAAAACCTACACATGCATAGGCTGCCCTTGTTGATCTAAAGCCTGGAGAAGGCTTTACTAGCCTCCTAGTGTAGCTGCCATTAACAAGGGAATAGGTGTATTCCAGTGGATTCATAGTGCTCTCTACTGCTTTACTTTGAAATACATGTGTACAGTATATGCCCATAGGTCCTATTGTATTAATGACCATGTCATGAATTCACCCCATCCACTTTTAGATATCTCGGTCCATATACAGTCCAAAGACAGCAAATCAGACAGATTTCAGGCGAACTGAATCACATTTCAGGTAAACTGCATCACATTTCAAATAAACTGAATCTCTCTCTAGAGGTATATAATGTAGCAATGCTCTTGATTTGCCTGTGCAAGTAGTTTTGTGTGTCTATACTCATCTAAGTTTTATTAGCATTAGTCATGTAGAAGAATCTACACAGTGCTATCTAAAATCAGAGTTCAGTTTCTGGTGAGGATATAATGTGGATCCTTTCCCACCTGAAATCAGTCTGAAACAAAAAGAGAAAGTGAACTATGAATTTAGGAAGCTCATTCAAGAATACTGAAAATTAAGATGGAATATTTTCTGGATCAGGAGATTCATGCATGACTGTAGTTCTACATAGACAGAGGGCTTTCTTATACATGGGAGTTTTTAAATTACAGTTTGTCAAAGGAACAAATTAATTTACACTGATTTTTGGGAACAAAAAATGCTTTTCTACTCACTGTGTTTCCGAATTTTTTTCGGTTGCAGTACTTCATGACGAACTTCTGTCAATCCATTGGGGATTTATGCAAATGTAGATCTTATTAAAAATCACATTTTCACAACTTCTTTGTAATTGTGAATGTGTTTGTAAACAAGTTACTTAATGGGGAAATTATAAGTAGGATCCTTAATAAACAAACAAAGTCACCTAATGCTTGCAGCTGTGATTCCTGTATTTTAGGCTTACATTTTTACATGGAGCAAGTGATCAGAATTAGGACAAAAAAATCTCATATGGCTCTTCTTCAAATAATCAAGGTTTTTCAGCTTGTCTTCCTTCATTCTTTGTCCTTTTGCTTATGTGCATTGTCTCTCCTTTGTCTCACTTCGAATAAATAACATGTTTTGAGGTAAAAACTGTCACGGAGACTCTGATCCAGGTATTAATGCGAGTTGGTTGTTAATTGAGATTAAATACTATGTCAATCGGATACTTCAAAATAGGAAGCCGAGAAACTTGGAAAGGAACGTCCTTTTTTTTTTTCCATTCCTAGG